>JBBGZY010001703.1:5000-546516 GCA_037952925.1 Lithobates clamitans | reverse complement strand
GCTACCTGAAGAAAATTGCTGGTGTTCTTTTGATCCTATTAGTACCACAGTCACGCAGCTAGACTATTTACAGTTAGTGCAGTGCGTCCTGCTCACAGTGTTCAGCTAGATCCGTTCCTGTTATCTTCCTACTGACAGGCAGGCTTGTCTTGTTACAGTATTTACAGCTACCTAAAGAAAATTACTGGTGTTCTTTTGATCCTATTAGTACCACGGTCAGGCAGCTAGACTATTTACAGTTAGTGCAGTGCGTCCTGCTCACAGTGTTCAGCTAGATCCGTTCCTGTTATCTTCCTACTGACAGGCAGGCTTGTCTTGTTACAGTATTTACAGCTACCTAAAGAATATTACTGGTGTTCTTTTGATCCTATTAGTACCACGGTCAGGCAGCTAGACTATTTACATTTAGTGCAGTGCGTCCTGCTCACAGTGTTCAGCTAGATCCGTTCCTGTTATCTTCCTACTGACAGGCAGGCTTGTCTTGTTACAGTATATAAAGCTACCTGAAGAAAATTACTGGTGTTCTTTTGATCCTATTAGTACCACGGTCAGGCAGCTAGACTATTTACATTTAGTGCAGTGCGTCCTGCTCACAGTGTTCAGCTAGATCTGTTCCTGTTATCTTCTTACTGACAGGCAGGCTTGTCTTGTTACAGTAAATACAGCTACCTGAAGAAAATTGCTGGTGTTCTTTTGATCCTATTAGTACCACAGTCAGGCAGCTAGGCTATTTACATTTAGTGCAGTGCGTCCTGCTCACAGTGTTCAGCTAGATCCGTTCCTGTTATCTTCCTACTGACAGGCAGGCTTGTCTTGTTACAGTATTTACAGCTACCTAAAGAAAATTACTGGTGTCCTTTTGATCCTATTAGTACCACGGTCAGGCAGCTGGACTATTTACATTTAGTGCAGTGCGTCCTGCTCACAGTGTTCAGCTAGATCCGTTCCTGTTATCTTCTTACTGACAGGCAGGCTTGTCTTGTTACAGTAAATACAGCTACCTGAAGAAAATTGCTGGTGTTCTTTTGATCCTATTTGTACCACAGTCAGGCAGCTAGACTATTTACAGTTAGTGCAGTGCGTCCTGCTCACAGTGTTCAGCTAGATCCGTTCCTGTTATCTTCCTACTGACAGGCAGGCTTGTCTTGTTACAGTATTTACAGCTACCTAAAGAAAATTACTGGTGTTCTTTTGATCCTATTAGTACCACGGTCAGGTAGCTAGACTATTTACAGTTAGTGCAGTGCGTCCTGCTCACAGTGTTCAGCTAGATCCGTTCCTGTTATCTTCCTACTGACAGGCAGGCTTGTCTTGTTACAGTATTTACAGCTACCTAAAGAAAATTACTGGTGTTCTTTTGATCCTATTAGTACCACGGTCAGGCAGCTGGACTATTTACATTTAGTGCAGTGCGTCCTGCTCACAGTGTTCAGCTAGATCCGTTCCTGTTATCTTCTTACTGACAGGCAGGCTTGTCTTGTTACAGTAAATACAGCTACCTGAAGAAAATTGCTGGTGTTCTTTTGATCCTATTAGTACCACAGTCACGCAGCTAGACTATTTACAGTTAGTGCAGTGCGTCCTGCTCACAGTGTTCAGCTAGATCCGTTCCTGTTATCTTCCTACTGACAGGCAGGCTTGTCTTGTTACAGTATTTACAGCTACCTAAAGAAAATTACTGGTGTTCTTTTGATCCTATTAGTACCACGGTCAGGCAGCTAGACTATTTACAGTTAGTGCAGTGCGTCCTGCTCACAGTGTTCAGCTAGATCCGTTCCTGTTATCTTCCTACTGACAGGCAGGCTTGTCTTGTTACAGTATTTACAGCTACCTAAAGAATATTACTGGTGTTCTTTTGATCCTATTAGTACCACGGTCAGGCAGCTAGACTATTTACATTTAGTGCAGTGCGTCCTGCTCACAGTGTTCAGCTAGATCCGTTCCTGTTATCTTCCTACTGACAGGCAGGCTTGTCTTGTTACAGTATATAAAGCTACCTGAAGAAAATTACTGGTGTTCTTTTGATCCTATTAGTACCACGGTCAGGCAGCTAGACTATTTACATTTAGTGCAGTGCGTCCTGCTCACAGTGTTCAGCTAGATCTGTTCCTGTTATCTTCTTACTGACAGGCAGGCTTGTCTTGTTACAGTAAATACAGCTACCTGAAGAAAATTGCTGGTGTTCTTTTGATCCTATTAGTACCACAGTCAGGCAGCTAGGCTATTTACATTTAGTGCAGTGCGTCCTGCTCACAGTGTTCAGCTAGATCCGTTCCTGTTATCTTCCTACTGACAGGCAGGCTTGTCTTGTTACAGTATTTACAGCTACCTAAAGAAAATTACTGGTGTCCTTTTGATCCTATTAGTACCACGGTCAGGCAGCTGGACTATTTACATTTAGTGCAGTGCGTCCTGCTCACAGTGTTCAGCTAGATCCGTTCCTGTTATCTTCTTACTGACAGGCAGGCTTGTCTTGTTACAGTAAATACAGCTACCTGAAGAAAATTGCTGGTGTTCTTTTGATCCTATTTGTACCACAGTCAGGCAGCTAGACTATTTACAGTTAGTGCAGTGCGTCCTGCTCACAGTGTTCAGCTAGATCCGTTCCTGTTATCTTCCTACTGACAGGCAGGCTTGTCTTGTTACAGTATTTACAGCTACCTAAAGAAAATTACTGGTGTTCTTTTGATCCTATTAGTACCACGGTCAGGTAGCTAGACTATTTACAGTTAGTGCAGTGCGTCCTGCTCACAGTGTTCAGCTAGATCCGTTCCTGTTATCTTCCTACTGACAGGCAGGCTTGTCTTGTTACAGTATTTACAGCTACCTAAAGAAAATTACTGGTGTTCTTTTGATCCTATTAGTACCACGGTCAGGCAGCTGGACTATTTACATTTAGTGCAGTGCGTCCTGCTCACAGTGTTCAGCTAGATCCGTTCCTGTTATCTTCTTACTGACAGGCAGGCTTGTCTTGTTACAGTAAATACAGCTACCTGAAGAAAATTGCTGGTGTTCTTTTGATCCTATTAGTACCACAGTCACGCAGCTAGACTATTTACAGTTAGTGCAGTGCGTCCTGCTCACAGTGTTCAGCTAGATCCGTTCCTGTTATCTTCCTACTGACAGGCAGGCTTGTCTTGTTACAGTATTTACAGCTACCTAAAGAAAATTACTGGTGTTCTTTTGATCCTATTAGTACCACGGTCAGGCAGCTAGACTATTTACAGTTAGTGCAGTGCGTCCTGCTCACAGTGTTCAGCTAGATCCGTTCCTGTTATCTTCCTACTGACAGGCAGGCTTGTCTTGTTACAGTATTTACAGCTACCTAAAGAATATTACTGGTGTTCTTTTGATCCTATTAGTACCACGGTCAGGCAGCTAGACTATTTACATTTAGTGCAGTGCGTCCTGCTCACAGTGTTCAGCTAGATCCGTTCCTGTTATCTTCCTACTGACAGGCAGGCTTGTCTTGTTACAGTATATAAAGCTACCTGAAGAAAATTACTGGTGTTCTTTTGATCCTATTAGTACCACGGTCAGGCAGCTAGACTATTTACATTTAGTGCAGTGCGTCCTGCTCACAGTGTTCAGCTAGATCTGTTCCTGTTATCTTCTTACTGACAGGCAGGCTTGTCTTGTTACAGTAAATACAGCTACCTGAAGAAAATTGCTGGTGTTCTTTTGATCCTATTAGTACCACAGTCAGGCAGCTAGGCTATTTACATTTAGTGCAGTGCGTCCTGCTCACAGTGTTCAGCTAGATCCGTTCCTGTTATCTTCCTACTGACAGGCAGGCTTGTCTTGTTACAGTATTTACAGCTACCTAAAGAAAATTACTGGTGTCCTTTTGATCCTATTAGTACCACGGTCAGGCAGCTGGACTATTTACATTTAGTGCAGTGCGTCCTGCTCACAGTGTTCAGCTAGATCCGTTCCTGTTATCTTCTTACTGACAGGCAGGCTTGTCTTGTTACAGTAAATACAGCTACCTGAAGAAAATTGCTGGTGTTCTTTTGATCCTATTTGTACCACAGTCAGGCAGCTAGACTATTTACAGTTAGTGCAGTGCGTCCTGCTCACAGTGTTCAGCTAGATCCGTTCCTGTTATCTTCCTACTGACAGGCAGGCTTGTCTTGTTACAGTATTTACAGCTACCTAAAGAAAATTACTGGTGTTCTTTTGATCCTATTAGTACCACGGTCAGGTAGCTAGACTATTTACAGTTAGTGCAGTGCGTCCTGCTCACAGTGTTCAGCTAGATCCGTTCCTGTTATCTTCCTACTGACAGGCAGGCTTGTCTTGTTACAGTATTTACAGCTACCTAAAGAAAATTACTGGTGTTCTTTTGATCCTATTAGTACCACGGTCAGGCAGCTGGACTATTTACATTTAGTGCAGTGCGTCCTGCTCACAGTGTTCAGCTAGATCCGTTCCTGTTATCTTCTTACTGACAGGCAGGCTTGTCTTGTTACAGTAAATACAGCTACCTGAAGAAAATTGCTGGTGTTCTTTTGATCCTATTAGTACCACAGTCACGCAGCTAGACTATTTACAGTTAGTGCAGTGCGTCCTGCTCACAGTGTTCAGCTAGATCCGTTCCTGTTATCTTCCTACTGACAGGCAGGCTTGTCTTGTTACAGTATTTACAGCTACCTAAAGAAAATTACTGGTGTTCTTTTGATCCTATTAGTACCACGGTCAGGCAGCTAGACTATTTACAGTTAGTGCAGTGCGTCCTGCTCACAGTGTTCAGCTAGATCCGTTCCTGTTATCTTCCTACTGACAGGCAGGCTTGTCTTGTTACAGTATTTACAGCTACCTAAAGAATATTACTGGTGTTCTTTTGATCCTATTAGTACCACGGTCAGGCAGCTAGACTATTTACATTTAGTGCAGTGCGTCCTGCTCACAGTGTTCAGCTAGATCCGTTCCTGTTATCTTCCTACTGACAGGCAGGCTTGTCTTGTTACAGTATATAAAGCTACCTGAAGAAAATTACTGGTGTTCTTTTGATCCTATTAGTACCACGGTCAGGCAGCTAGACTATTTACATTTAGTGCAGTGCGTCCTGCTCACAGTGTTCAGCTAGATCTGTTCCTGTTATCTTCTTACTGACAGGCAGGCTTGTCTTGTTACAGTAAATACAGCTACCTGAAGAAAATTGCTGGTGTTCTTTTGATCCTATTAGTACCACAGTCAGGCAGCTAGGCTATTTACATTTAGTGCAGTGCGTCCTGCTCACAGTGTTCAGCTAGATCCGTTCCTGTTATCTTCCTACTGACAGGCAGGCTTGTCTTGTTACAGTATTTACAGCTACCTAAAGAAAATTACTGGTGTCCTTTTGATCCTATTAGTACCACGGTCAGGCAGCTGGACTATTTACATTTAGTGCAGTGCGTCCTGCTCACAGTGTTTCAGCTAGATCCGTTCCTGTTATCTTCTTACTGACAGGCAGGCTTGTCTTGTTACAGTAAATACAGCTACCTGAAGAAAATTGCTGGTGTTCTTTTGATCCTATTTGTACCACAGTCAGGCAGCTAGACTATTTACAGTTAGTGCAGTGCGTCCTGCTCACAGTGTTCAGCTAGATCCGTTCCTGTTATCTTCCTACTGACAGGCAGGCTTGTCTTGTTACAGTATTTACAGCTACCTAAAGAAAATTACTGGTGTTCTTTTGATCCTATTAGTACCACGGTCAGGTAGCTAGACTATTTACAGTTAGTGCAGTGCGTCCTGCTCACAGTGTTCAGCTAGATCCGTTCCTGTTATCTTCCTACTGACAGGCAGGCTTGTCTTGTTACAGTATTTACAGCTACCTAAAGAAAATTACTGGTGTTCTTTTGATCCTATTAGTACCACGGTCAGGCAGCTGGACTATTTACATTTAGTGCAGTGCGTCCTGCTCACAGTGTTCAGCTAGATCCGTTCCTGTTATCTTCTTACTGACAGGCAGGCTTGTCTTGTTACAGTAAATACAGCTACCTGAAGAAAATTGCTGGTGTTCTTTTGATCCTATTAGTACCACAGTCACGCAGCTAGACTATTTACAGTTAGTGCAGTGCGTCCTGCTCACAGTGTTCAGCTAGATCCGTTCCTGTTATCTTCCTACTGACAGGCAGGCTTGTCTTGTTACAGTATTTACAGCTACCTAAAGAAAATTACTGGTGTTCTTTTGATCCTATTAGTACCACGGTCAGGCAGCTAGACTATTTACAGTTAGTGCAGTGCGTCCTGCTCACAGTGTTCAGCTAGATCCGTTCCTGTTATCTTCCTACTGACAGGCAGGCTTGTCTTGTTACAGTATTTACAGCTACCTAAAGAATATTACTGGTGTTCTTTTGATCCTATTAGTACCACGGTCAGGCAGCTAGACTATTTACATTTAGTGCAGTGCGTCCTGCTCACAGTGTTCAGCTAGATCCGTTCCTGTTATCTTCCTACTGACAGGCAGGCTTGTCTTGTTACAGTATATAAAGCTACCTGAAGAAAATTACTGGTGTTCTTTTGATCCTATTAGTACCACGGTCAGGCAGCTAGACTATTTACATTTAGTGCAGTGCGTCCTGCTCACAGTGTTCAGCTAGATCTGTTCCTGTTATCTTCTTACTGACAGGCAGGCTTGTCTTGTTACAGTAAATACAGCTACCTGAAGAAAATTGCTGGTGTTCTTTTGATCCTATTAGTACCACAGTCAGGCAGCTAGGCTATTTACATTTAGTGCAGTGCGTCCTGCTCACAGTGTTCAGCTAGATCCGTTCCTGTTATCTTCCTACTGACAGGCAGGCTTGTCTTGTTACAGTATTTACAGCTACCTAAAGAAAATTACTGGTGTCCTTTTGATCCTATTAGTACCACGGTCAGGCAGCTGGACTATTTACATTTAGTGCAGTGCGTCCTGCTCACAGTGTTCAGCTAGATCCGTTCCTGTTATCTTCTTACTGACAGGCAGGCTTGTCTTGTTACAGTAAATACAGCTACCTGAAGAAAATTGCTGGTGTTCTTTTGATCCTATTTGTACCACAGTCAGGCAGCTAGACTATTTACAGTTAGTGCAGTGCGTCCTGCTCACAGTGTTCAGCTAGATCCGTTCCTGTTATCTTCCTACTGACAGGCAGGCTTGTCTTGTTACAGTATTTACAGCTACCTAAAGAAAATTACTGGTGTTCTTTTGATCCTATTAGTACCACGGTCAGGTAGCTAGACTATTTACAGTTAGTGCAGTGCGTCCTGCTCACAGTGTTCAGCTAGATCCGTTCCTGTTATCTTCCTACTGACAGGCAGGCTTGTCTTGTTACAGTATTTACAGCTACCTAAAGAAAATTACTGGTGTTCTTTTGATCCTATTAGTACCACGGTCAGGCAGCTGGACTATTTACATTTAGTGCAGTGCGTCCTGCTCACAGTGTTCAGCTAGATCCGTTCCTGTTATCTTCTTACTGACAGGCAGGATTGTCTTGTTACAGTAAATACAGCTACCTGAAGAAAATTGCTGGTGTTCTTTTGATCCTATTAGTACCACAGTCACGCAGCTAGACTATTTACAGTTAGTGCAGTGCGTCCTGCTCACAGTGTTCAGCTAGATCCGTTCCTGTTATCTTCCTACTGACAGGCAGGCTTGTCTTGTTACAGTATTTACAGCTACCTAAAGAAAATTACTGGTGTTCTTTTGATCCTATTAGTACCACGGTCAGGCAGCTAGACTATTTACAGTTAGTGCAGTGCGTCCTGCTCACAGTGTTCAGCTAGATCCGTTCCTGTTATCTTCCTACTGACAGGCAGGCTTGTCTTGTTACAGTATTTACAGCTACCTAAAGAATATTACTGGTGTTCTTTTGATCCTATTAGTACCACGGTCAGGCAGCTAGACTATTTACATTTAGTGCAGTGCGTCCTGCTCACAGTGTTCAGCTAGATCCGTTCCTGTTATCTTCCTACTGACAGGCAGGCTTGTCTTGTTACAGTATATAAAGCTACCTGAAGAAAATTACTGGTGTTCTTTTGATCCTATTAGTACCACGGTCAGGCAGCTAGACTATTTACATTTAGTGCAGTGCGTCCTGCTCACAGTGTTCAGCTAGATCTGTTCCTGTTATCTTCTTACTGACAGGCAGGCTTGTCTTGTTACAGTAAATACAGCTACCTGAAGAAAATTGCTGGTGTTCTTTTGATCCTATTAGTACCACAGTCAGGCAGCTAGGCTATTTACATTTAGTGCAGTGCGTCCTGCTCACAGTGTTCAGCTAGATCCGTTCCTGTTATCTTCCTACTGACAGGCAGGCTTGTCTTGTTACAGTATTTACAGCTACCTAAAGAAAATTACTGGTGTCCTTTTGATCCTATTAGTACCACGGTCAGGCAGCTGGACTATTTACATTTAGTGCAGTGCGTCCTGCTCACAGTGTTCAGCTAGATCCGTTCCTGTTATCTTCTTACTGACAGGCAGGCTTGTCTTGTTACAGTAAATACAGCTACCTGAAGAAAATTGCTGGTGTTCTTTTGATCCTATTTGTACCACAGTCAGGCAGCTAGACTATTTACAGTTAGTGCAGTGCGTCCTGCTCACAGTGTTCAGCTAGATCCGTTCCTGTTATCTTCCTACTGACAGGCAGGCTTGTCTTGTTACAGTATTTACAGCTACCTAAAGAAAATTACTGGTGTTCTTTTGATCCTATTAGTACCACGGTCAGGTAGCTAGACTATTTACAGTTAGTGCAGTGCGTCCTGCTCACAGTGTTCAGCTAGATCCGTTCCTGTTATCTTCCTACTGACAGGCAGGCTTGTCTTGTTACAGTATTTACAGCTACCTAAAGAAAATTACTGGTGTTCTTTTGATCCTATTAGTACCACGGTCAGGCAGCTGGACTATTTACATTTAGTGCAGTGCGTCCTGCTCACAGTGTTCAGCTAGATCCGTTCCTGTTATCTTCTTACTGACAGGCAGGCTTGTCTTGTTACAGTAAATACAGCTACCTGAAGAAAATTGCTGGTGTTCTTTTGATCCTATTAGTACCACAGTCACGCAGCTAGACTATTTACAGTTAGTGCAGTGCGTCCTGCTCACAGTGTTCAGCTAGATCCGTTCCTGTTATCTTCCTACTGACAGGCAGGCTTGTCTTGTTACAGTATTTACAGCTACCTAAAGAAAATTACTGGTGTTCTTTTGATCCTATTAGTACCACGGTCAGGCAGCTAGACTATTTACAGTTAGTGCAGTGCGTCCTGCTCACAGTGTTCAGCTAGATCCGTTCCTGTTATCTTCCTACTGACAGGCAGGCTTGTCTTGTTACAGTATTTACAGCTACCTAAAGAATATTACTGGTGTTCTTTTGATCCTATTAGTACCACGGTCAGGCAGCTAGACTATTTACATTTAGTGCAGTGCGTCCTGCTCACAGTGTTCAGCTAGATCCGTTCCTGTTATCTTCCTACTGACAGGCAGGCTTGTCTTGTTACAGTATATAAAGCTACCTGAAGAAAATTACTGGTGTTCTTTTGATCCTATTAGTACCACGGTCAGGCAGCTAGACTATTTACATTTAGTGCAGTGCGTCCTGCTCACAGTGTTCAGCTAGATCTGTTCCTGTTATCTTCTTACTGACAGGCAGGCTTGTCTTGTTACAGTAAATACAGCTACCTGAAGAAAATTGCTGGTGTTCTTTTGATCCTATTAGTACCACAGTCAGGCAGCTAGGCTATTTACATTTAGTGCAGTGCGTCCTGCTCACAGTGTTCAGCTAGATCCGTTCCTGTTATCTTCCTACTGACAGGCAGGCTTGTCTTGTTACAGTATTTACAGCTACCTAAAGAAAATTACTGGTGTCCTTTTGATCCTATTAGTACCACGGTCAGGCAGCTGGACTATTTACATTTAGTGCAGTGCGTCCTGCTCACAGTGTTCAGCTAGATCCGTTCCTGTTATCTTCTTACTGACAGGCAGGCTTGTCTTGTTACAGTAAATACAGCTACCTGAAGAAAATTGCTGGTGTTCTTTTGATCCTATTTGTACCACAGTCAGGCAGCTAGACTATTTACAGTTAGTGCAGTGCGTCCTGCTCACAGTGTTCAGCTAGATCCGTTCCTGTTATCTTCCTACTGACAGGCAGGCTTGTCTTGTTACAGTATTTACAGCTACCTAAAGAAAATTACTGGTGTTCTTTTGATCCTATTAGTACCACGGTCAGGTAGCTAGACTATTTACAGTTAGTGCAGTGCGTCCTGCTCACAGTGTTCAGCTAGATCCGTTCCTGTTATCTTCCTACTGACAGGCAGGCTTGTCTTGTTACAGTATTTACAGCTACCTAAAGAAAATTACTGGTGTTCTTTTGATCCTATTAGTACCACGGTCAGGCAGCTGGACTATTTACATTTAGTGCAGTGCGTCCTGCTCACAGTGTTCAGCTAGATCCGTTCCTGTTATCTTCTTACTGACAGGCAGGCTTGTCTTGTTACAGTAAATACAGCTACCTGAAGAAAATTGCTGGTGTTCTTTTGATCCTATTAGTACCACAGTCACGCAGCTAGACTATTTACAGTTAGTGCAGTGCGTCCTGCTCACAGTGTTCAGCTAGATCCGTTCCTGTTATCTTCCTACTGACAGGCAGGCTTGTCTTGTTACAGTATTTACAGCTACCTAAAGAAAATTACTGGTGTTCTTTTGATCCTATTAGTACCACGGTCAGGCAGCTAGACTATTTACAGTTAGTGCAGTGCGTCCTGCTCACAGTGTTCAGCTAGATCCGTTCCTGTTATCTTCCTACTGACAGGCAGGCTTGTCTTGTTACAGTATTTACAGCTACCTAAAGAATATTACTGGTGTTCTTTTGATCCTATTAGTACCACGGTCAGGCAGCTAGACTATTTACATTTAGTGCAGTGCGTCCTGCTCACAGTGTTCAGCTAGATCCGTTCCTGTTATCTTCCTACTGACAGGCAGGCTTGTCTTGTTACAGTATATAAAGCTACCTGAAGAAAATTACTGGTGTTCTTTTGATCCTATTAGTACCACGGTCAGGCAGCTAGACTATTTACATTTAGTGCAGTGCGTCCTGCTCACAGTGTTCAGCTAGATCTGTTCCTGTTATCTTCTTACTGACAGGCAGGCTTGTCTTGTTACAGTAAATACAGCTACCTGAAGAAAATTGCTGGTGTTCTTTTGATCCTATTAGTACCACAGTCAGGCAGCTAGGCTATTTACATTTAGTGCAGTGCGTCCTGCTCACAGTGTTCAGCTAGATCCGTTCCTGTTATCTTCCTACTGACAGGCAGGCTTGTCTTGTTACAGTATTTACAGCTACCTAAAGAAAATTACTGGTGTCCTTTTGATCCTATTAGTACCACGGTCAGGCAGCTGGACTATTTACATTTAGTGCAGTGCGTCCTGCTCACAGTGTTCAGCTAGATCCGTTCCTGTTATCTTCTTACTGACAGGCAGGCTTGTCTTGTTACAGTAAATACAGCTACCTGAAGAAAATTGCTGGTGTTCTTTTGATCCTATTTGTACCACAGTCAGGCAGCTAGACTATTTACAGTTAGTGCAGTGCGTCCTGCTCACAGTGTTCAGCTAGATCCGTTCCTGTTATCTTCCTACTGACAGGCAGGCTTGTCTTGTTACAGTATTTACAGCTACCTAAAGAAAATTACTGGTGTTCTTTTGATCCTATTAGTACCACGATCAGGTAGCTAGACTATTTACAGTTAGTGCAGTGCGTCCTGCTCACAGTGTTCAGCTAGATCCGTTCCTGTTATCTTCCTACTGACAGGCAGGCTTGTCTTGTTACAGTATTTACAGCTACCTAAAGAAAATTACTGGTGTTCTTTTGATCCTATTAGTACCACGGTCAGGCAGCTGGACTATTTACATTTAGTGCAGTGCGTCCTGCTCACAGTGTTCAGCTAGATCCGTTCCTGTTATCTTCTTACTGACAGGCAGGCTTGTCTTGTTACAGTAAATACAGCTACCTGAAGAAAATTGCTGGTGTTCTTTTGATCCTATTAGTACCACAGTCACGCAGCTAGACTATTTACAGTTAGTGCAGTGCGTCCTGCTCACAGTGTTCAGCTAGATCCGTTCCTGTTATCTTCCTACTGACAGGCAGGCTTGTCTTGTTACAGTATTTACAGCTACCTAAAGAAAATTACTGGTGTTCTTTTGATCCTATTAGTACCACGGTCAGGCAGCTAGACTATTTACAGTTAGTGCAGTGCGTCCTGCTCACAGTGTTCAGCTAGATCCGTTCCTGTTATCTTCCTACTGACAGGCAGGCTTGTCTTGTTACAGTATTTACAGCTACCTAAAGAATATTACTGGTGTTCTTTTGATCCTATTAGTACCACGGTCAGGCAGCTAGACTATTTACATTTAGTGCAGTGCGTCCTGCTCACAGTGTTCAGCTAGATCCATTCCTGTTATCTTCCTACTGACAGGCAGGCTTGTCTTGTTACAGTATATAAAGCTACCTGAAGAAAATTACTGGTGTTCTTTTGATCCTATTAGTACCACGGTCAGGCAGCTAGACTATTTACATTTAGTGCAGTGCGTCCTGCTCACAGTGTTCAGCTAGATCTGTTCCTGTTATCTTCTTACTGACAGGCAGGCTTGTCTTGTTACAGTAAATACAGCTACCTGAAGAAAATTGCTGGTGTTCTTTTGATCCTATTAGTACCACAGTCAGGCAGCTAGGCTATTTACATTTAGTGCAGTGCGTCCTGCTCACAGTGTTCAGCTAGATCCGTTCCTGTTATCTTCCTACTGACAGGCAGGCTTGTCTTGTTACAGTATTTACAGCTACCTAAAGAAAATTACTGGTGTCCTTTTGATCCTATTAGTACCACGGTCAGGCAGCTGGACTATTTACATTTAGTGCAGTGCGTCCTGCTCACAGTGTTCAGCTAGATCCGTTCCTGTTATCTTCTTACTGACAGGCAGGCTTGTCTTGTTACAGTAAATACAGCTACCTGAAGAAAATTGCTGGTGTTCTTTTGATCCTATTTGTACCACAGTCAGGCAGCTAGACTATTTACAGTTAGTGCAGTGCGTCCTGCTCACAGTGTTCAGCTAGATCCGTTCCTGTTATCTTCCTACTGACAGGCAGGCTTGTCTTGTTACAGTATTTACAGCTACCTAAAGAAAATTACTGGTGTTCTTTTGATCCTATTAGTACCACGGTCAGGTAGCTAGACTATTTACAGTTAGTGCAGTGCGTCCTGCTCACAGTGTTCAGCTAGATCCGTTCCTGTTATCTTCCTACTGACAGGCAGGCTTGTCTTGTTACAGTATTTACAGCTACCTAAAGAATATTACTGGTGTTCTTTTGATCCTATTAGTACCACGGTCAGGCAGCTAGACTATTTACATTTAGTGCAGTGCGTCCTGCTCACAGTGTTCAGCTAGATCCGTTCCTGTTATCTTCCTACTGACAGGCAGGCTTGTCTTGTTACAGTATGTAAAGCTACCTGAAGAAAATTACTGGTGTTCTTTTGATCCTATTAGTACCACGGTCAGGCAGCTAGACTATTTACATTTAGTGCAGTGCGTCCTGCTCACAGTGTTCAGCTAGATCCGTTCCTGTTATCTTCCTACTGACAGGCAGGCTTGTCTTGTTACAGTATTTACAGCTACCTGAAGAAAATTACTGGTGTTCTTTTGATCCTATTAGTACCACGTTTAGGCAGCTAGACTATTTACATTTAGTGCAGTGCGTCCTGCTCACAGTGTTCAGCTAGATCCGTTCCTGTTATCTTCCTACTGACAGGCAGGCTTGTCTTGTTACAGTATATAAAGCTACCTGAAGAAAATTACTGGTGTTCTTTTGATCCTATTAGTACCACGGTCAGGCAGCTAGACTATTTACATTTAGTGCAGTGCGTCCTGCTCACAGTGTTCAGCTAGATCCGTTCCTGTTATCTTCCCACTGACAGGCAGGCTTGTCTTGTTACAGTATTTACAGCTACCTAAAGAAAATTACTGTTGTTCTTTTGATCCTATTAGTACCATGGTCAGGCAGCTAGACTATTTACATTTAGTGCAGTGCGTCCTGCTCACAGTGTTCAGCTAGATCCGTTCCTGTTATCTTCTTACTGACAGGCAGGCTTGTCTTGTTACAGTAAATACAGCTACCTGAAGAAAATTGCTGGTGTTCTTTTGATCCTATTAGTACCACAGTCAGGCAGCTAGGCTATTTACAGTTAGTGCAGTGCGTCCTGCTCACAGTGTTCAGCTAGATCCGTTCCTGTTATCTTCCTACTGACAGGCAGGCTTGTCTTGTTACAGTATTTACAGCTACCTAAAGAAAATTACTGGTGTTCTTTGGATCTTATTAGTACCACGGTCAGGCAGCTAGACTATTTACATTTAGTGCAGTGCGTCCTGCTCACAGTGTTCAGCTAGATCTGTTCCTGTTATCTTCCTACTGACAGGCAGGCTTGTCTTGTTACAGTATTTACAGCTACCTAAAGAAAATTACTGGTGTTCTTTTGATCCTATTAGTACCACGGTCAGACATCTAGACTATTTACATTTAGTGCACTGCGCCCTGCTCACAGTGTTCAGCTAGATCTGTTCCTGTTATCTTCCTACTGACAGGCAGGCTTGTCTTGTTACAGTATTTACAGCTACCTAAAGAATATTACTGGTGTTCTTTTGATCCTATTAGTACCACGGTCAGGCAGCTAGACTATTTACATTTAGTGCAGTGCATCCTGCTCACAGTGTTCAGCTAGATCCGTTCCTGTTATCTTCCTACTGACAGGCAGGCTTGTCTTGTTACAGTATATAAAGCTACCTGAAGAAAATTACTGGTGTTCTTTTGATCCTATTAGTACCACGGTCAGGCAGCTAGACTATTTACAGTTAGTGCAGTGCGTCCTGCTCACAGTGTTCAGCTAGATCCGTTCCTGTTATCTTCCTACTGACAGGCAGGCTTGTCTTGTTACAGTATTTACAGCTACCTAAAGAATATTACTGGTGTTCTTTTGATCCTATTAGTACCACGGTCAGGCAGCTAGACTATTTACATTTAGTGCAGTGCATCCTGCTCACAGTGTTCAGCTAGATCCGTTCCTGTTATCTTCCTACTGACAGGCAG
Source organism: Lithobates clamitans (assembly GCA_037952925.1). Lineage (NCBI taxonomy): Eukaryota > Metazoa > Chordata > Amphibia > Anura > Ranidae > Lithobates > Lithobates clamitans. Next base: position 531,433 of record JBBGZY010001703.1, on the reverse strand, counting down.
GCTTGTCTTGTTACAGTATATAAAGCTACCTGAAGAAAATTACTGGTGTTCTTTTGATCCTATTAGTACCACGGTCAGGCAGCTAGACTATTTACATTTAGTGCAGTGCGTCCTGCTCACAATGTTCAGCTAGATCCGTTCCTGTTATCTTCCTACTGACAGGCAGGCTTGTCTTGTTACAGTATTTACAGCTACCTAAAGAAAATTACTGGTGTTCTTTTGATCCTATTAGTACCACGTTTAGGCAGCTAGACTATTTACATTTAGTGCAGTGCATCCTGCTCACAGTGTTCAGCTAGATCCGTTCCTGTTATCTTCCTACTGACAGGCAGGCTTGTCTTGTTACAGTATATAAAGCTACCTGAAGAAAATTACTGGTGTTCTTTTGATCCTATTAGTACCACGGTCAGGCAGCTAGACTATTTACATTTAGTGCAGTGCGTCCTGCTCACAGTGTTCAGCTAGATCCGTTCCTGTTATCTTCCTACTGACAGGCAGGCTTGTCTTGTTACAGTATATAAAGCTACCTGAAGAAAATTACTGGTGTTCTTTTGATCCTATTAGTACCACGGTCAGGCAGCTAGACTATTTACATTTAGTGCAGTGCGTCCTGCTCACAGTGTTCAGCTAGATCCGTTCCTGTTATCTTCCTACTGACAGGCAGGCTTGTCTTGTTACAGTATATAAAGCTACCTGAAGAAAATTACTGGTGTTCTTTTGATCCTATTAGTACCACGGTCAGGCAGCTGGACTATTTACATTTAGTGCAGTGCGTCCTGCTCACAGTGTTCAGCTAGATCCGTTCCTGTTATCTTCTTACTGACAGGCAGGCTTGTCTTGTTACAGTAAATACAGCTACCTGAAGAAAATTGCTGGTGTTCTTTTGATCCTATTAGTACCACAGTCAGGCAGCTAGACTATTTACAGTTAGTGCAGTGCGTCCTGCTCACAGTGTTCAGCTAGATCCGTTCCTGTTATCTTCCTACTGACAGGCAGGCTTGTCTTGTTACAGTATTTACAGCTACCTAAAGAAAATTACTGGTGTTCTTTTGATCCTATTAGTACCACGGTCAGGCAGCTAGACTATTTACAGTTAGTGCAGTGCGTCCTGCTCACAGTGTTCAGCTAGATCCGTTCCTGTTATCTTCCTACTGACAGGCAGGCTTGTCTTGTTACAGTATTTACAGCTACCTAAAGAATATTACTGGTGTTCTTTTGATCCTATTAGTACCACGGTCAGGCAGCTAGACTATTTACATTTAGTGCAGTGCGTCCTGCTCACAGTGTTCAGCTAGATCCGTTCCTGTTATCTTCCTACTGACAGGCAGGCTTGTCTTGTTACAGTATATAAAGCTACCTGAAGAAAATTACTGGTGTTCTTTTGATCCTATTAGTACCACGGTCAGGCAGCTAGACTATTTACATTTAGTGCAGTGCGTCCTGCTCACAGTGTTCAGCTAGATCCGTTCCTGTTATCTTCCTACTGATAGGCAGGCTTGTCTTGTTACAGTATTTACAGCTACCTAAAGAAAATTACTGGTGTTCTTTTGATCCTATTAGTACCACGTTTAGGCAGCTAGACTATTTACATTTAGTGCAGTGCGTCCTGCTCACAGTGTTCAGCTAGATCCGTTCCTGTTATCTTCCTACTGACAGGCAGGCTTGTCTTGTTACAGTATTTACAGCTACCTAAAGAAAATTACTGGTGTTCTTTTGATCCTATTAGTACCACGGTCAGACATCTAGACTATTTACATTTAGTGCAGTGCGCCCTGCTCACAGTGTTCAGCTAGATCTGTTCCTGTTATCTTCCTACTGACAGGCAGGCTTGTCTTGTTACAGTATTTACAGCTACCTAAAGAATATTACTGGTGTTCTTTTGATCCTATTAGTACCACAGTCAGGCAGCTAGACTATTTACAGTTAGTGCAGTGCGTCCTGCTCACAGTGTTCAGCTAGATCCGTTCCTGTTATCTTCCTACTGACAGGCAGGCTTGTCTTGTTACAGTATTTACAGCTACCTAAAGAAAATTACTGGTGTTCTTTTGATCCTATTAGTACCACGTTTAGGCAGCTAGACTATTTACATTTAGTGCAGTGCGTCCTGCTCACAGTGTTCAGCTAGATCCGTTCCTGTTATCTTCCTACTGACAGGCAGGCTTGTCTTTTTACAGTATATAAAGCTACCTGAGGAAAATTACTGGTGTTCTTTTGATCCTATTAGTACCACGGTCAGGCAGCTAGACTATTTACATTTAGTGCAGTGCGTCCTGCTCACAGTGTTCAGCTAGATCCGTTCCTGTTATCTTCCTACTGACAGGCAGGCTTGTCTTGTTACAGTATTTACAGCTACCTAAAGAAAATTACTGGTGTTCTTTGGATCTTATTAGTACCACGGTCAGGCAGCTAGACTATTTACATTTAGTGCAGTGCGTCCTGCTCACAGTGTTCAGCTAGATCTGTTCCTGTTATCTTCCTACTGACAGGCAGGCTTGTCTTGTTACAGTATTTACAGCTACCTAAAGAAAATTACTGGTGTTCTTTTGATCCTATTAGTACCACGGTCAGACATCTAGACTATTTACATTTAGTGCACTGCGCCCTGCTCACAGTGTTCAGCTAGATCTGTTCCTGTTATCTTCCTACTGACAGGCAGGCTTGTCTTGTTACAGTATTTACAGCTACCTAAAGAATATTACTGGTGTTCTTTTGATCCTATTAGTACCACGGTCAGGCAGCTAGACTATTTACATTTAGTGCAGTGCATCCTGCTCACAGTGTTCAGCTAGATCCGTTCCTGTTATCTTCCTACTGACAGGCAGGCTTGTCTTGTTACAGTATATAAAGCTACCTGAAGAAAATTACTGGTGTTCTTTTGATCCTATTAGTACCACGGTCAGGCAGCTAGACTATTTACAGTTAGTGCAGTGCGTCCTGCTCACAGTGTTCAGCTAGATCCGTTCCTGTTATCTTCCTACTGACAGGCAGGCTTGTCTCGTTACAGTATTTACAGCTACCTAAAGAATATTACTGGTGTTCTTTTGATCCTATTAGTACCACAGTCAGGCAGCTAGACTATTTACATTTAGTGCAGTGCATCCTGCTCACAGTGTTCAGCTAGATCTGTTCCTGTTATCTTCCTACTGACAGGCAGGCTTGTCTTGTTACAGTATATAAAGCTACCTGAAGAAAATTACTGGTGTTCTTTTGATCCTATTAGTACCACGGTCAGGCAGCTAGACTATTTACATTTAGTGCAGTGCGTCCTGCTCACAATGTTCAGCTAGATCCGTTCCTGTTATCTTCCTACTGACAGGCAGGCTTGTCTTGTTACAGTATTTACAGCTACCTAAAGAAAATTACTGGTGTTCTTTTGATCCTATTAGTACCACGTTTAGGCAGCTAGACTATTTACATTTAGTGCAGTGCATCCTGCTCACAGTGTTCAGCTAGATCCGTTCCTGTTATCTTCCTACTGACAGGCAGGCTTGTCTTGTTACAGTATATAAAGCTACCTGAAGAAAATTACTGGTGTTCTTTTGATCCTATTAGTACCACGGTCAGGCAGCTAGACTATTTACATTTAGTGCAGTGCGTCCTGCTCACAGTGTTCAGCTAGATCCGTTCCTGTTATCTTCCTACTGACAGGCAGGCTTGTCTTGTTACAGTATATAAAGCTACCTGAAGAAAATTACTGGTGTTCTTTTGATCCTATTAGTACCACGGTCAGGCAGCTAGACTATTTACATTTAGTGCAATGCGTCCTGCTCACAGTGTTCAGCTAGATCCGTTCCTGTTATCTTCCTACTGACAGGCAGGCTTGTCTTGTTACAGTATATAAAGCTACCTGAAGAAAATTACTGGTGTTCTTTTGATCCTATTAGTACCACGGTCAGGCAGCTGGACTATTTACATTTAGTGCAGTGCGTCCTGCTCACAGTGTTCAGCTAGATCCGTTCCTGTTATCTTCTTACTGACAGGCAGGCTTGTCTTGTTACAGTAAATACAGCTACCTGAAGAAAATTGCTGGTGTTCTTTTGATCCTATTAGTACCACAGTCAGGCAGCTAGACTATTTACAGTTAGTGCAGTGCGTCCTGCTCACAGTGTTCAGCTAGATCCGTTCCTGTTATCTTCCTACTGACAGGCAGGCTTGTCTTGTTACAGTATTTACAGCTACCTAAAGAAAATTACTGGTGTTCTTTTGATCCTATTAGTACCACGGTCAGGCAGCTAGACTATTTACAGTTAGTGCAGTGCGTCCTGCTCACAGTGTTCAGCTAGATCCGTTCCTGTTATCTTCCTACTGACAGGCAGGCTTGTCTTGTTACAGTATTTACAGCTACCTAAAGAATATTACTGGTGTTCTTTTGATCCTATTAGTACCACGGTCATGCAGCTAGACTATTTACATTTAGTGCAGTGCGTCCTGCTCACAGTGTTCAGCTAGATCCGTTCCTGTTATCTTCCTACTGACAGGCAGGCTTGTCTTGTTACAGTATTTACAGCTACCTAAAGAATATTACTGGTGTTCTTTTGATCCTATTAGTACCACAGTCAGGCAGCTAGACTATTTACAGTTAGTGCAGTGCGTCCTGCTCACAGTGTTCAGCTAGATCCGTTCCTGTTATCTTCCTACTGACAGGCAGGCTTGTCTTGTTACAGTATTTACAGCTACCTAAAGAAAATTACTGGTGTTCTTTTGATCCTATTAGTACCACGTTTAGGCAGCTAGACTATTTACATTTAGTGCAGTGCGTCCTGCTCACAGTGTTCAGCTAGATCCGTTCCTGTTATCTTCCTACTGACAGGCAGGCTTGTCTTGTTACAGTATATAAAGCTACCTGAAGAAAATTACTGGTGTTCTTTTGATCCTATTAGTACCACGGTCAGGCAGCTAGACTATTTACATTTAGTGCAGTGCGTCCTGCTCACAGTGTTCAGCTAGATCCGTTCCTGTTATCTTCCTACTGACAGGCAGGCTTGTCTTGTTACAGTATTTACAGCTACCTAAAGAAAATTACTGGTGTTCTTTGGATCTTATTAGTACCACGGTCAGGCAGCTAGACTATTTACATTTAGTGCAGTGCGTCCTGCTCACAGTGTTCAGCTAGATCTGTTCCTGTTATCTTCCTACTGACAGGCAGGCTTGTCTTGTTACAGTATTTACAGCTAACTAAAGAAAATTACTGGTGTTCTTTTGATCCTATTAGTACCACGGTCAGACATCTAGACTATTTTCATTTAGTGCACTGCGCCCTGCTCACAGTGTTCAGCTAGATCTGTTCCTGTTATCTTCCTACTGACAGGCAGGCTTGTCTTGTTACAGTATTTACAGCTACCTAAAGAATATTACTGGTGTTCTTTTGATCCTATTAGTACCACGGTCAGGCAGCTAGACTATTTACATTTAGTGCAGTGCATCCTGCTCACAGTGTTCAGCTAGATCCGTTCCTGTTATCTTCCTACTGACAGGCAGGCTTGTCTTGTTACAGTATATAAAGCTACCTGAAGAAAATTACTGGTGTTCTTTTGATCCTATTAGTACCACGGTCAGGCAGCTAGACTATTTACAGTTAGTGCAGTGCGTCCTGCTCACAGTGTTCAGCTAGATCCGTTCCTGTTATCTTCCTACTGACAGGCAGGCTTGTCTTGTTACAGTATTTACAGCTACCTAAAGAATATTACTGGTGTTCTTTTGATCCTATTAGTACCACAGTCAGGCAGCTAGACTATTTACATTTAGTGCAGTGCATCCTGCTCACAGTGTTCAGCTAGATCCGTTCCTGTTATCTTCCTACTGACAGGCAGGCTTGTCTTGTTACAGTACATAAAGCTACCTGAAGAAAATTACTGGTGTTCTTTTGATCCTATTAGTACCACGGTCAGGCAGCTAGACTATTTACATTTAGTGCAGTGCGTCCTGCTCACAATGTTCAGCTAGATCCGTTCCTGTTATCTTCCTACTGACAGGCAGGCTTGTCTTGTTACAGTATTTACAGCTACCTAAAGAAAATTACTGGTGTTCTTTTGATCCTATTAGTACCACGTTTAGGCAGCTAGACTATTTACATTTAGTGCAGTGCATCCTGCTCACAGTGTTCAGCTAGATCCGTTCCTGTTATCTTCCTACTGACAGGCAGGCTTGTCTTGTTACAGTATATAAAGCTACCTGAAGAAAATTACTGGTGTTCTTTTGATCCTATTAGTACCACGGTCAGGCAGCTAGACTATTTACATTTAGTGCAGTGCGTCCTGCTCACAGTGTTCAGCTAGATCCGTTCCTGTTATCTTCCTACTGACAGGCAGGCTTGTCTTGTTACAGTATTTACAGCTACCTAAAGAAAATTACTGGTGTTCTTTTGATCCTATTAGTACCACGGTCAGACATCTAGACTATTTACATTTAGTGCACTGCGCCCTGCTCACAGTGTTCAGCTAGATCTGTTCCTGTTATCTTCCTACTGACAGGCAGGCTTGTCTTGTTACAGTATTTACAGCTACCTAAAGAATATTACTGGTGTTCTTTTGATCCTATTAGTACCACGGTCAGGCAGCTAGACTATTTACATTTAGTGCAGTGCATCCTGCTCACAGTGTTCAGCTAGATCCGTTCCTGTTATCTTCCTACTGACAGGCAGGCTTGTCTTGTTACAGTATATAAAGCTACCTGAAGAAAATTACTGGTGTTCTTTTGATCCTATTAGTACCACGGTCAGGCAGCTAGACTATTTACAGTTAGTGCAGTGCGTCCTGCTCACAGTGTTCAGCTAGATCCGTTCCTGTTATCTTCCTACTGACAGGCAGGCTTGTCTTGTTACAGTATTTACAGCTACCTAAAGAATATTACTGGTGTTCTTTTGATCCTATTAGTACCACAGTCAGGCAGCTAGACTATTTACATTTAGTGCAGTGCATCCTGCTCACAGTGTTCAGCTAGATCTGTTCCTGTTATCTTCCTACTGACAGGCAGGCTTGTCTTGTTACAGTATATAAAGCTACCTGAAGAAAATTACTGGTGTTCTTTTGATCCTATTAGTACCACGGTCAGGCAGCTAGACTATTTACATTTAGTGCAGTGCGTCCTGCTCACAATGTTCAGCTAGATCCGTTCCTGTTATCTTCCTACTGACAGGCAGGCTTGTCTTGTTACAGTATTTACAGCTACCTAAAGAAAATTACTGGTGTTCTTTTGATCCTATTAGTACCACGTTTAGGCAGCTAGACTATTTACATTTAGTGCAGTGCATCCTGCTCACAGTGTTCAGCTAGATCCGTTCCTGTTATCTTCCTACTGACAGGCAGGCTTGTCTTGTTACAGTATATAAAGCTACCTGAAGAAAATTACTGGTGTTCTTTTGATCCTATTAGTACCACGGTCAGGCAGCTAGACTATTTACATTTAGTGCAGTGCGTCCTGCTCACAGTGTTCAGCTAGATCCGTTCCTGTTATCTTCCTACTGACAGGCAGGCTTGTCTTGTTACAGTATATAAAGCTACCTGAAGAAAATTACTGGTGTTCTTTTGATCCTATTAGTACCACGGTCAGGCAGCTAGACTATTTACATTTAGTGCAATGCGTCCTGCTCACAGTGTTCAGCTAGATCCGTTCCTGTTATCTTCCTACTGACAGGCAGGCTTGTCTTGTTACAGTATATAAAGCTACCTGAAGAAAATTACTGGTGTTCTTTTGATCCTATTAGTACCACGGTCAGGCAGCTGGACTATTTACATTTAGTGCAGTGCGTCCTGCTCACAGTGTTCAGCTAGATCCGTTCCTGTTATCTTCTTACTGACAGGCAGGCTTGTCTTGTTACAGTAAATACAGCTACCTGAAGAAAATTGCTGGTGTTCTTTTGATCCTATTAGTACCACAGTCAGGCAGCTAGACTATTTACAGTTAGTGCAGTGCGTCCTGCTCACAGTGTTCAGCTAGATCCGTTCCTGTTATCTTCCTACTGACAGGCAGGCTTGTCTTGTTACAGTATTTACAGCTACCTAAAGAAAATTACTGGTGTTCTTTTGATCCTATTAGTACCACGGTCAGGCAGCTAGACTATTTACAGTTAGTGCAGTGCGTCCTGCTCACAGTGTTCAGCTAGATCCGTTCCTGTTATCTTCCTACTGACAGGCAGGCTTGTCTTGTTACAGTATTTACAGCTACCTAAAGAATATTACTGGTGTTCTTTTGATCCTATTAGTACCACGGTCATGCAGCTAGACTATTTACATTTAGTGCAGTGCGTCCTGCTCACAGTGTTCAGCTAGATCCGTTCCTGTTATCTTCCTACTGACAGGCAGGCTTGTCTTGTTACAGTATATAAAGCTACCTGAAGAAAATTACTGGTGTTCTTTTGATCCTATTAGTACCACGGTCAGGCAGCTAGACTATTTACATTTAGCGCAGTGCGTCCTGCTCACAGTGTTCAGCTAGATCCGTTCCTGTTATCTTCCTACTGACAGGCAGGCTTGTCTTGTTACAGTATTTACAGCTACCTAAAGAAAATTACTGGTGTTCTTTTGATCCTATTAGTACCACGTTTAGGCAGCTAGACTATTTACATTTAGTGCAGTGCGTCCTGCTCACAGTGTTCAGCTAGATCTGTTCCTGTTATCTTCCTACTGACAGGCAGGCTTGTCTTGTTACAGTATTTACAGCTACCTAAAGAAAATTACTGGTGTTCTTTTGATCCTATTAGTACCACGGTCAGACATCTAGACTATTTACATTTAGTGCAGTGCGCCCTGCTCACAGTGTTCAGCTAGATCTGTTCCTGTTATCTTCCTACTGACAGGCAGGCTTGTCTTGTTACAGTATTTACAGCTACCTAAAGAATATTACTGGTGTTCTTTTGATCCTATTAGTACCACAGTCAGGCAGCTAGACTATTTACAGTTAGTGCAGTGCGTCCTGCTCACAGTGTTCAGCTAGATCCGTTCCTGTTATCTTCCTACTGACAGGCAGGCTTGTCTTGTTACAGTATTTACAGCTACCTAAAGAAAATTACTGGTGTTCTTTTGATCCTATTAGTACCACGTTTAGGCAGCTAGACTATTTACATTTAGTGCAGTGCGTCCTGCTCACAGTGTTCAGCTAGATCCGTTCCTGTTATCTTCCTACTGACAGGCAGGCTTGTCTTGTTACAGTATATAAAGCTACCTGAAGAAAATTACTGGTGTTCTTTTGATCCTATTAGTACCACGGTCAGGCAGCTAGACTATTTACATTTAGTGCAGTGCGTCCTGCTCACAGTGTTCAGCTAGATCCGTTCCTGTTATCTTCCTACTGACAGGCAGGCTTGTCTTGTTACAGTATTTACAGCTACCTAAAGAAAATTACTGGTGTTCTTTGGATCTTATTAGTACCACGGTCAGGCAGCTAGACTATTTACATTTAGTGCAGTGCGTCCTGCTCACAGTGTTCAGCTAGATCTGTTCCTGTTATCTTCCTACTGACAGGCAGGCTTGTCTTGTTACAGTATTTACAGCTACCTAAAGAAAATTACTGGTGTTCTTTTGATCCTATTAGTACCACGGTCAGACATCTAGACTATTTTCATTTAGTGCACTGCGCCCTGCTCACAGTGTTCAGCTAGATCTGTTCCTGTTATCTTCCTACTGACAGGCAGGCTTGTCTTGTTACAGTATTTACAGCTACCTAAAGAATATTACTGGTGTTCTTTTGATCCTATTAGTACCACGGTCAGGCAGCTAGACTATTTACATTTAGTGCAGTGCATCCTGCTCACAGTGTTCAGCTAGATCCGTTCCTGTTATCTTCCTACTGACAGGCAGGCTTGTCTTGTTACAGTATATAAAGCTACCTGAAGAAAATTACTGGTGTTCTTTTGATCCTATTAGTACCACGGTCAGGCAGCTAGACTATTTACAGTTAGTGCAGTGCGTCCTGCTCACAGTGTTCAGCTAGATCCGTTCCTGTTATCTTCCTACTGACAGGCAGGCTTGTCTTGTTACAGTATTTACAGCTACCTAAAGAATATTACTGGTGTTCTTTTGATCCTATTAGTACCACAGTCAGGCAGCTAGACTATTTACATTTAGTGCAGTGCATCCTGCTCACAGTGTTCAGCTAGATCCGTTCCTGTTATCTTCCTACTGACAGGCAGGCTTGTCTTGTTACAGTACATAAAGCTACCTGAAGAAAATTACTGGTGTTCTTTTGATCCTATTAGTACCACGGTCAGGCAGCTAGACTATTTACATTTAGTGCAGTGCGTCCTGCTCACAATGTTCAGCTAGATCCGTTCCTGTTATCTTCCTACTGACAGGCAGGCTTGTCTTGTTACAGTATTTACAGCTACCTAAAGAAAATTACTGGTGTTCTTTTGATCCTATTAGTACCACGTTTAGGCAGCTAGACTATTTACATTTAGTGCAGTGCATCCTGCTCACAGTGTTCAGCTAGATCCGTTCCTGTTATCTTCCTACTGACAGGCAGGCTTGTCTTGTTACAGTATATAAAGCTACCTGAAGAAAATTACTGGTGTTCTTTTGATCCTATTAGTACCACGGTCAGGCAGCTAGACTATTTACATTTAGTGCAGTGCGTCCTGCTCACAGTGTTCAGCTAGATCCGTTCCTGTTATCTTCCTACTGACAGGCAGGCTTGTCTTGTTACAGTATATAAAGCTACCTGAAGAAAATTACTGGTGTTCTTTTGATCCTATTAGTACCACAGTCAGGCAGCTAGACTATTTACATTTAGTGCAGTGCGTCCTGCTCACAGTGTTCAGCTAGATCCGTTCCTGTTATCTTCCTACTGACAGGCAGGCTTGTCTTGGTACAGTATTTACAGCTACCTAAAGAAAATTACTTGTGTTCTTTTGATCCTATTAGTACCACGGTCAGGCAGCTGGACTATTTACATTTAGTGCAGTGCGTCCTGCTCACAGTGTTCAGCTAGATCCGTTCCTGTTATCTTCTTACTGACAGGCAGGCTTGTCTTGTTACAGTAAATACAGCTACCTGAAGAAAATTGCTGGTGTTCTTTTGATCCTATTAGTACCACAGTCAGGCAGCTAGACTATTTACAGTTAGTGCAGTGCGTCCTGCTCACAGTGTTCAGCTAGATCCGTTCCTGTTATCTTCCTACTGACAGGCAGGCTTGTCTTGTTACAGTATTTACAGCTACCTAAAGAAAATTACTGGTGTTCTTTTGATCCTATTAGTACCACGGTCAGGCAGCTAGACTATTTACAGTTAGTGCAGTGCGTCCTGCTCACAGTGTTCAGCTAGATCCGTTCCTGTTATCTTCCTACTGACAGGCAGGCTTGTCTTGTTACAGTATTTACAGCTACCTAAAGAATATTACTGGTGTTCTTTTGATCCTATTAGTACCACGGTCAGGCAGCTAGACTATTTACATTTAGTGCAGTGCGTCCTGCTCACAGTGTTCAGCTAGATCCGTTCCTGTTATCTTCCTACTGACAGGCAGGCTTGTCTTGTTACAGTATATAAAGCTACCTGAAGAAAATTACTGGTGTTCTTTTGATCCTATTAGTACCACGGTCAGGCAGCTAGACTATTTACATTTAGTGCAGTGCGTCCTGCTCACAGTGTTCAGCTAGATCCGTTCCTGTTATCTTCCTACTGACAGGCAGGCTTGTCTTGTTACAGTATTTACAGCTACCTAAAGAAAATTACTGGTGTTCTTTTGATCCTATTAGTACCACGTTTAGGCAGCTAGACTATTTACATTTAGTGCAGTGCGTCCTGCTCACAGTGTTCAGCTAGATCCGTTCCTGTTATCTTCCTACTGACCGGCAGGCTTGTCTTGTTACAGTATATAAAGCTACCTAAAGAAAATTACTGGTGTTCTTTTGATCCTATTAGTACCACGGTCAGGCAGCTAGACTATTTACATTTAGTGCAGTGCGTCCTGCTCACAATGTTCAGCTAGATCCGTTCCTGTTATCTTCCTACTGACAGGCAGGCTTGTCTTGTTACAGTATTTACAGCTACCTAAAGAAAATTACTGGTGTTCTTTGGATCCTATTAGTACCACGGTCAGGCAGCTAGACTATTTACATTTAGTGCAGTGCGTCCTGCTCACAGTGTTCAGCTAGATCCGTTCCTGTTATCTTCCTACTGACAGGCAGGCTTGTCTTGTTACAGTATTTACAGCTACCTAAAGAAAATTACTGGTGTTCTTTTGATCCTATTAGTACTACGGTCAGACATCTAGACTATTTACATTTAGTGCAGTGCGCCCTGCTCACAGTGTTCAGCTAGATCTGTTCCTGTTATCTTCTTACTGACAGGCAGGCTTGTCTTGTTACAGTAAATACAGCTACCTGAAGAAAATTGCTGGTGTTCTTTTGATCCTATTAGTACCACAGTCAGGCAGCTAGGCTATTTACATTTAGTGCAGTGCGTCCTGCTCACAGTGTTCAGCTAGATCCGTTCCTGTTATCTTCCTACTGACAGGCAGGCTTGTCTTGTTACAGTATTTACAGCTACCTAAAGAAAATTACTGGTGTTCTTTTGATCCTATTAGTACCACGGTCAGGCAGCTAGACTATTTACAGTTAGTGCAGTGCGTCCTGCTCACAGTGTTCAGCTAGATCCATTCCTGTTATCTTCCTACTGACAGGCAGGCTTGTCTTGTTACAGTAAATACAGCTACCTGAAGAAAATTGCTGGTGTTCTTTTGATCCTATTAGTACCACAGTCAGGCAGCTAGGCTATTTACATTTAGTGCAGTGCGTCCTGCTCACAGTGTTCAGCTAGATCCGTTCCTGTTATCTTCCTACTGACAGGCAGGCTTGTCTTGTTACAGTATTTACAGCTACCTAAAGAAAATTACTGGTGTCCTTTTGATCCTATTAGTACCACGGTCAGGCAGCTGGACTATTTACATTTAGTGCAGTGCGTCCTGCTCACAGTGTTCAGCTAGATCCGTTCCTGTTATCTTCTTACTGACAGGCAGGCTTGTCTTGTTACAGTAAATACAGCTACCTGAAGAAAATTGCTGGTGTTCTTTTGATCCTATTTGTACCACAGTCAGGCAGCTAGACTATTTACAGTTAGTGCAGTGCGTCCTGCTCACAGTGTTCAGCTAGATCCGTTCCTGTTATCTTCCTACTGACAGGCAGGCTTGTCTTGTTACAGTATTTACAGCTACCTAAAGAAAATTACTGGTGTTCTTTTGATCCTATTAGTACCACGGTCAGGTAGCTAGACTATTTACAGTTAGTGCAGTGCGTCCTGCTCACAGTGTTCAGCTAGATCCGTTCCTGTTATCTTCCTACTGACAGGCAGGCTTGTCTTGTTACAGTATTTACAGCTACCTAAAGAATATTACTGGTGTTCTTTTGATCCTATTAGTACCACGGTCAGGCAGCTAGACTATTTACATTTAGTGCAGTGCGTCCTGCTCACAGTGTTCAGCTAGATCCGTTCCTGTTATCTTCCTACTGACAGGCAGGCTTGTCTTGTTACAGTATGTAAAGCTACCTGAAGAAAATTACTGGTGTTCTTTTGATCCTATTAGTACCACGGTCAGGCAGCTAGACTATTTACATTTAGTGCAGTGCGTCCTGCTCACAGTGTTCAGCTAGATCCGTTCCTGTTATCTTCCTACTGACAGGCAGGCTTGTCTTGTTACAGTATTTACAGCTACCTGAAGAAAATTACTGGTGTTCTTTTGATCCTATTAGTACCACGTTTAGGCAGCTAGACTATTTACATTTAGTGCAGTGCGTCCTGCTCACAGTGTTCAGCTAGATCCGTTCCTGTTATCTTCCTACTGACAGGCAGGCTTGTCTTGTTACAGTATATAAAGCTACCTGAAGAAAATTACTGGTGTTCTTTTGATCCTATTAGTACCACGGTCAGGCAGCTAGACTATTTACATTTAGTGCAGTGCGTCCTGCTCACAGTGTTCAGCTAGATCCGTTCCTGTTATCTTCCCACTGACAGGCAGGCTTGTCTTGTTACAGTATTTACAGCTACCTAAAGAAAATTACTGTTGTTCTTTTGATCCTATTAGTACCATGGTCAGGCAGCTAGACTATTTACATTTAGTGCAGTGCGTCCTGCTCACAGTGTTCAGCTAGATCCGTTCCTGTTATCTTCTTACTGACAGGCAGGCTTGTCTTGTTACAGTAAATACAGCTACCTGAAGAAAATTGCTGGTGTTCTTTTGATCCTATTAGTACCACAGTCAGGCAGCTAGGCTATTTACAGTTAGTGCAGTGCGTCCTGCTCACAGTGTTCAGCTAGATCCGTTCCTGTTATCTTCCTACTGACAGGCAGGCTTGTCTTGTTACAGTATTTACAGCTACCTAAAGAAAATTACTGGTGTTCTTTTGATCCTATTAGTACCACGGTCAGGCAGCTAGACTATTTACATTTAGTGCAGTGCATCCTGCTCACAGTGTTCAGCTAGATCCGTTCCTGTTATCTTCTTACTGACAGGCAGGCTTGTCTTGTTACAGTAAATACAGCTACCTGAAGAAAATTGCTGGTGTTCTTTTGATCCTATTAGTACCACAGTCAGGCAGCTAGACTATTTACAGTTAGTGCAGTGCGTCCTGCTCACAGTTTTAAGCTAAACCTACAAGTTAGTGGGGTGCGTCCACCTCACAGTGTTCAGCTAAAGCTACCTGTAGAAGGTTGGTGGTGTTCTCTTACTACAGGCAGGCAGTTGATTTTGCTAGCTGCAGTATCAGTACATATATATATATATATATATATATATATCCCAGCTTAGTGCAGCTACAGGCCATTAGTATGTCTGGAAGGCCAAGAAGGAGAGGCAGACAGTCTCAAGCCAATAAGAGAGGGCAAGCAGGCTCTGTGTCTAGTGCTGGTCGTGGAGACGGTGCATCCTCATCAGCACGTGGCCATGGGACACGCTTGGCCTTTTTTTCGGCAGCTGGCCGTGTTGAGCGGCAACATGCGGAAGACTTGGTCGAGTGGATGACCAAGCCGTCCTCATCCTCTTCATCCTTTCTCACCCATGCCCAGGGTGCTTTGTCTGGAAAAGCAGCGGCCTCTTCCCTCGGCTCAATGTCATCAGTGACTCCTTCCCTAGCTCCACCATGTCCTCCTGAGGCGTCCCTCGAACTGTTTGAACACAGTGTTGGGTACATGCTCCAGGAGGATGCCCAGCGTTTGGAAGGCTCTGATGATGATACTGAGCTCGATGAAGGCAGTAACATGAGCACGGACAGAGGGGGTGCCCAAGAAGGACAGCAATCTGGCAGTGATGCTCCCCCTGCTGCAGCATACTGCCAGGTTTGCTCCAGTGATGAGGAGGGAGGGGATGATGAGGTCACTGACTCAACGTGGGTGCCTGATAGGAGAGAGGAGGAGGAGGAGGCGGCACATCACCAACGAGGCAGGATGCCCTCCAGGGGCCAGCCTAAGGGCAGCACATTGACTGCATCACACCCCAAAGCTCCACATGTGCAGGGCGCTGCAGTCTCTGCGCGTTATTCAAAAAGTTCTTTGGTGTGGGCCTTTTTTGAGACAAGTGCATCAGATCGCAACGCTGCTATTTGTAACATATGTCTCAAACGTATCTCACGTGGCCAAAACATCTCCCGCTTGGGTACCACATGCTTGACCAGACATATGTTGACCTGCCATGCAGTTCGTTGGCAAGCGTATCTAAAAGACCCACACCAAAGAACAAAGAGGACCTCTCCTTGCTCCTCATCAGCTGAGATTTCCAACCCCACTAGACCTTCAGTCCTCTCTGAGACCTGCACTGAGAGGAATGAAGGTGTAGAATTAGGTGTGTCACAGCCAAGTACTTGTGGGCAATCTGCTTTTGGTACACCGACGTCAGATTGTACCAGGCAAATTTCCTTGCCCCAGCTGCTGCACAGCCGAAAGAAGTTTGCTCCCAGCCATCCACATGCCCAGCGGTTGAATGCTAGCTTGGCAAAATTGCTAGCACTTCAACTGCTGCCTTTTCAGTTGGTAGACTCTGCCCCCTTCCGTGAGTTTGTGGAATGTGCGGTTCCTCAGTGGCAGGTACCCAAACGCCACTTTTTCTCACGGAAGGCGATTCCGGCTCTCTACCAGCATGTGGAAGGCAATGTCCATGCCTCGCTGGACAGGGCGGTCAGCGGTAAGGTGCATATTACCGCTGACTCATGGTCCAGCAGGCATGGACAGGGACGTTACCTAAGTTTCACGGTGCATTGGGTGACTCTGCTGGCAGCTGGGAAGGATGCAGGACAAGGTGCAGTAATGTTGGAGGTTGTTCCGCCACCACGCCTCCAAAATGCTAATGATTGTGACACACCTCTCTCCTCCACCCCCTCCTCTTCTTCTTCCTCCATGGTCTCTTCCTCGGAACCAGCGGTGCTCCGTAGTCGTTCAAGGGGCTACGCAAGTACGCAGGCCAAAAGATGCCATGCGGTGCTTGAGCTGGTGTGCTTGGGGGACAGGAGCCACACTGGGGCAGAGGTTCTGTCAGCTCTGCAGGGGCAGGTTCAGAGGTGGTTGACGCCACGCCAACTTAAGACAGGAATGGTGGTTTGCGACAATGGCACCAACCTCCTCTCTGCCCTCCGACAGGGACAAATGACCCATGTGCCCTGTTTGGCTCACGTCCTTAACTTGGTGGTGCAGCGGTTCTTGGGCAGGTACCCGGGCTTACAGGATGTCCTGAGGCAGGACAGGAAAGTCTGTGTGCATTTCCGCCGGTCATATAATGCCAGTGCTCGGCTGACGGACCTCCAAAAGGAGTTTAACCTGCCCAAGAACCTCCTAATCTGTGACATGCCCACCAGGTGGAACTCAACTTTGGCCATGCTGCAGCGGCTGCACACGCAGCAGAGGGCCATCAATGAGTACCTGTGCGACTATGGCACCAGGACAGGGTCAGGGGAGCTTGGTTTTTTTTCCCCACGCCAGTGGGCCATGATCAGGGATGCATGCACTGTCCTGTCACCATTTGAGGAGGCCACGAGGATGGTGAGCAGTGACAGTGCATGCATCAGTGACACTGTCCCCCTTGTCCACCTGTTGGAGCACACGCTGCGTGGAATAATGGACAGGGCACTTGAGGCAGAACAGAGGCAGGAAGAGGAGGACTTCCTTAGCTCTCAAGGCCCCCTTTATCCAGACAGTGTTCCTGCGTGCCCGCCGATCACACAGGAAGAGGATGAGGAGGAGAAGGAGGAGGAGGAAGATTGTGTCAGTATGGAGGTGGAGCCTGGCACTCAGCATCAGCAGCAGTCTTTAAGGGATCAGTCCCAAGAAACACATGGACTTGTACGTGGCTGGGAGGAGGTGGCTGCGGACCATGTCATCCTTAGTGACCCAGAGGACTCCGGACCGAATGCCTCAGCAAACCTATGCTGCATGGCCTCCCTGATCCTGCAAAGCCTGCGTAAGGATCCTCGTATTCGTGGTATCAAGGAGAAGGACCAATACTGGCTGGCAACCCTCCTTGATCCACGTTACAAGGGTAAGGTTGCGGACCTTATCTTGCCATCGCAGAGGGAGCAGAGGATGAAACATCTTCGGGAGGCCTTGCAGAAAGGTCTGTGCAACGCGTTCCCAGAGACTGGCAGGTTACAAACTCCTGTTTCTGGACAACGTGTTGCTGAGGATTCGGTCAGTCAAAGAAGGAGCGGTGGAGAAGGTGGCCGTCTGACCGATGCGTTCAGACAATTTTTTGGTCCGCAGCCCCAAGGTATGATCGGTTCCAGCAACCCTCGCCAGCATCTGTTTTACATGGTGCAGGAATACCTAGGGGCAAGATCAGACTTGGACACCTTTCCCACTGAAAATCCTCTGGGTTACTGGGTCTTGAGGATGGATCACTGGCCAGAGCTTGCACAGTATGCAATTGAGCTACTGGCCTGTCCTGCATCCAGCGTTCTTTCGGAACGCACATTCAGTGCTGCTGGAGGCGTGGTAACCGATCACAGGGTGCGTCTGTCCACCGACTCGGTCGATCGACTGACCTTCATAAAAATGAATCAGTCTTGGATCACCACCAGCTACCAAGCACCTGATGCTGATGTAACCGAATAATTTTTTTTGAAATCTCAGATCCCTTCAAAGACTGCCTATGCTGATGCTGAGTGACTATCCCTGAGTAATTATCCTCTTCCTCCTCAATCATCACGCTGATAGTTTGTAAGAACATTTTTGGTTCTGGGCGCCACCACCAGTGCCTAAGGCACAATTTTTCAGCCCCTGTTTAACAGGGGCGTGTAATTACAATTTTTGATGTAATACTTTGCAGCAGGGCTCGTTCCTGCATTCCAACTAGAGTGTCTGTGAGGGGTTGCAGTGTTGTGGCACCAGTGCCTAAGGCCCAATTTTTCTGCCCCTGTCTAACAGGGGCGTGTAATTACAATTTTTGATGCAATACTTTGCAGCAGGGCTCGTTCCTGCGTTCCAACTAGAGTGTCTGTGAGGGGTTGCAGTGTTGTGGCACCAGCACCAGTGCCTAAGGCCTAATTTTTCAGCTCCTGTTCAACAGGGGCATGTAATTACAATTCTTGATCTAATATTTCACAGCAGGGCCCTGTGAGGGCTTACAGTGTTGTGGCCACAGCAACACCTAAGGCCCAAATTTCTGCTGAGTATATAGGGCAGGACCCTACTTTCAAACATCTAACTTACAAACGACTCCTACTTGCAAACCGAAGGAGACAACAGAAAGTGAGATGAAATCTACCCCTAGGAAGGGAAATTCTCTCCTGTAAGAGTTAATATGGGAAAAACATTTCTTCTTTCCACTGATGCTTTCCAATCCTTGTTCCACAAAAAAACCCAAATTTTCAAAAAAACATTTTTCATTGGGACAAAAAGTGAGGTGAAATCTTCTGAAGAGGAGGAAAGACAGCAAAACAAATGTCACAGGGGTGATAACCCTTCCCTATGTTTTCCAAAAAGCTTAAAAAAGATTTTTTGGCTGGAGCTAAACACGTTAAAAATGTACCCGTTCAAAATTACAAAGAGATTCTACTTAACAACAAACCTACAGTCCCTGTCTTGTTTGCACCGCCTGTATACTGCTGTTCAGAGTATATAGGGCCTTTCCTTTTTTTAATTTGGGTGTGGGGTTCCCCTTAATATCCATACAAGACCCAAAGGGCCTGGTAATGGACTGGAGGGTACCCATGCCATTTGTCTCACTAATTTTCATCCATATTGCCATGACCCGACATTACATTAAACCCGCAAGCAGTTTTAAATGAGATTTTTTCCTTTAAAAATGACATTTGGTGCAGGGACTGTTCTAAATACGGGAAACACGCGTCACTTTACAGGCATACTATAGACACCCCCCAGGTACAATATTTAAAGGAATATTTCACTTTTTTTTTACTTTAAGCATCATTAAAATAAACTGCTCCCGAAAAAACGGACGTTTTTAAAAGTTTTTTTTGCATTGATACATGTCCCCTGGGGTAGGACCCGGGTCCCCAAACCCTTTTTAGGACAATACCATGCAAATTAGCCTTTAAAATGAGCACTTTTGATTTCGAACGTTCGAGTCCCATAGACGTCAATAGGGTTCTAACGTTCGTGCGAACTTTTGGTCCGTTCGCAGGTTCTGGTGCGAACCGAACCGGGGGTGTTCGGCTCATCCCTAGCCACCGCGTATAGGGAGGGGGGAAGGAAGACCATAGAGTGATTGCCCTGGGTTCAGTCTGGTCTGACAGAAGCTGCAGTCTCTCGTATGACCACAGCCTGGGGACACAGATGTCATCTGCTGCTTTCCGGATCTCTGGGACTTCTGGACCAGACTGCCCTCCCTTAGATAAGGACTCCTCAGGGCACCAATTTTGCTTCAAAATAGTTGATGTGTGCCCTGGGGGTCCAAGGCTTCACCCACTTCTGCAGTTTCTCCAGCGTTGCCTCCCTTTTTGTTTAGTGGTGACCCTTTAATACAATTTTTTGGGGGAAATTCTACTCTCCTGTGTGTGTTTTCATCCAAAAAGGACAGTTTGTTGGTGACGATTCAGGTACATTTCTAACATAAAATGTGAAATTAACAAGGGACACCAACACCAAACAATCTCCTACACATTAAATAGAACAACATATCAATGGTGTTGTGGGAACTTGTCACAAAAAACACACACAAACATTTTCAGGAGTACAAATCAAAATTCCAAAAAAAAAAACCTTCAAAAAAATACAAACACAAAAAAAAATCTACATTAAAGCCAAAAAAAAATATAAAAAACAAACAAAAATATGTTGTCAGATGTGAGAAATCAAAATATATTGAGAGAATCCAGATAAATAGTAACAAAATAAGTTTGTGAGAAGTCTGTGTGAATATTATGAGCAGCAAAACTAATATATTCTTGTCACATTATAAAGAAGAAGAGAGTGCGCTGTATTAAACCATTTTTAACATTGCAGCGTGATGAAAGTGCTGTATCCATTGCGAACGCTAAGTTTACCAGAACGAGCTGTTCCGTCTTGGAATTTCTTCTGAGCATGCGTGGCACTTTGTGCGTTGGAACAGGCCACACACGGTCGGAATTGACGCAATCGGAATTTGTTGTCGGAAAATTTTATCTCCTGCTCTCCAACTTTGTGTGTCGGAAAATCCGATGGAAAATGTCCGATGGAGCCCACACACGGTCAGAATTTCTGACAACACGCTCCGATCGGACATTTTCCATCGGAAAATCCGACCGTGTGTACGGGGCATTAGAGTGTTCTGTAAAGAAGTAATTCCAAAGTTTTATGGGTAGTGCTCCTTCTATAGATGTGTTTGCCGTTAAGCATTTTTGTAACCTGAAGTAGGTGAGAAAGTCTTTGGAGGGTGCATTGAGGTCTTTGCTGATTTGTGAGAAGGTGTCACAGACTAATACTCACCGAGGCCGAGATGCCGAGAGCGGCTTACCCTTGCGACCACGCGCACCCAGACCCCCAAAGTGGGTACAGAGAGCTGGGGGCACGCGGAGGCACGGGCTTCCGGTAGGCAGGAGATCTGTAGATGAAGATCTGGTGCACTGGAATCCGTATGGGACCACTGGTCCGGGTCAGGTATCAGGCAGGGGTAAGTCCGTTTATGCAGGCAGAGGTTTGGGGTATCAGGTAATCAGAATAGGCAAATCCGTAATACAGGCAGAGATCAGGGTATCAGGTAATCAGGCAGAGGCAAGTTCGTTGTACAGGCAGAGATCAGGGTATCAGGTAATCAGGCAGAGGCAAGTCCATTGTACAGGCAGAGATCAGGGTATCAGGCAATCAGCATAGGCAAGTCCGTTATACAGGCAGTGGTCAGGGTATCAGGCAATCAGCATAGGCAAGTCCGTTATACAAGCAGTGGTCAGGGTATCAGGCAATCAGCATAGGCAAGTCCGTTATACAAGCAGTGGTCAGGGTATCAGGCAATCAGCAGAGTAGAGGTTAAACAGGCCAGGGGGTTTGGTACACTTAGGCAGACAGGTAGATACAGGTTTTACTGAGAACAGGAAATCAGGCGAGAGCTGACGACGAACCAGCAACCCGACTGGGCGCTGGTGCCATCAGAAATAGTCTCCCCCCGGTGAGAGCGTCAGTGTGACGCGCTACTGGGTACCCGCACGGGCAACGGCGCACCACGGGGGCCGCCGTGCACCCGCACGCGCCGCACCATCAGGCCGCGGACAGGTGTGCGGCGAAGCGCCAGTCCGCCGCGCATGCGCACCGGAGCTCGGCGAGCGGAGACGCTCCGGATCTCCTGACAGTGCCCCCCTCCTAAGGGCTGACACTGAACACCAGGCTAGCCATCAATTCTGGATGATCTTGGTGGAAGGTTTGGATTAGCCGTGGGGCATGCAAGTTCCTAGCGGGTTCCCAAGAATTATCTTCTGGTGGGTAGCTCTTCCACTGAATCAGATCAGATGTAATTGCCTGCCCATTTTTCTGCAGCTCAGAATGGACTCCACCTCGAACTCATTTTCACCATCCACTTTGATTGGCGGAGGAGGAGGCTCTCCTCTCCCCGGAAAAGGGCTAGGTACCACAGGTTTCAATAATGTCACATGGAAGACAGGGTGAATCCGATATGTCTTGGGTAGTGCTAGCTCAACAGCCACAGGGTTAATGATTCTCTTGACTTGGAAAGGACCAATGAACTTGGGTCCAAGTTTTCGAGATGGCAGCGGTAATTTCAGGTTAGCGGTGGATAGCCAAACCTCTTCTCCTAAGTCAAACTTTGGGTTTGCTTTTCTGCCCCGATCGTACTGTTTCTTGTAGTCTTCTTGCGCCTTGTGTAACATATCTTGAATTCTCTGAAAGTTGGATTGCAACCACGTTATCCTGTCCTGAACTGCAGGGACTGTCATTTCGGGAACGTCGTTGGAGAAGAATGTAGGATGGAACCCAAAATTTGCCCAGAAGGGTGTTTGGTTGGTAGAGGCATGAATAGAATTATTATACGCAAATTCAGCGTAAGGAAGAAGACTCGCCCAATTATCCTGGGAACCTGAACAAAAGCAACGGAGGTATGGCTCCAACGTTTTGTTTGTCCTTTTCTGTCTGACCGTTGCTTTGGGGGTGATAAGCGGAAGAGAGACAAACCTTGATGCCCAGGGATTTGCAGAGTTCCCTCCAGAATTTGGACGTAAATTGCACGCCCCTATCCGACACAATGCTTCTTGGTACACCATGGAGCCTAACGACCTCTTTCAGAAAAACATTGGCTGTGTCTACGGCGGAGGGAGTGCCCCTCATGGGTAAGAAATGGGCCATTTTGGAGAGACGGTCGATAACGACAAGAATGGTAGAAAAATCTTCAGAGGTTGGTAAATCGACAATAAAATCCATGGACACATCAGTCCATGGTCGTTCCGGGATGGGTAATGGTTTGAGCAAGCCCCAGGATCTAGTGTTTTGGCCCTTGTTGCGCTGGCACAGAGAGCAGGATGCCACATACTCCTTACAGTCTTGTCTCCATCCAGGCCACCAGAAGGAGCGAGAAAGAAGCTCCGACGTCTTCTTGATTCCGAAGTGTCCTGCCATCTTATGGTCATGACACATTTTTAGGGTTAAGGAACGTGTCACTTGTGGTACAAATATTTTTTCCCGAATCCAAAAAAGATCCCCATGTTTCCTCAAAGAGTGTACTACTGGTTCAGTACACGAGCTAGATGAGGATCTAATGGATGACATTAAGTCCGCCTGAGTTAATCCAAGGAAGTTTTGCGGAGAGAGGATCGTGCTTGGTGCTGATGCTTGAGAGTCTGCGGAGAACATCCGAGAGAGTGCGTCGGCCTTCCCGTTTTTTGCTCCAGGTCTGTAGGCTATATGAAAGTTGAAAAGGGAGAAGAAGAGGGCCCAACGGGCCTGGCAGGCTTTTAGTCGTCTTGCTGTTCGGAGGTACTCTAGATTTTTGTGATCCGTAAAGATCATAACCGGGTGTATAGCACCCTCCAGTAAATACCTCCACTCCTCTAAAGTGAATTTTATAGCCAGCAGCTCCCTGTCACCCACGTCATAGTTAAGTTCCGGTGGACTGAGTCTCCTAGAAGCGAAGGCTACCGGATGTAGAATGGCCTTAGGTCCCTGTCTCTGGGAGAGGATTGCTCCAGTTGCGATTTCTGATGCGTCTACCTCTAGTACGAAAGGTTAAGTCGGGTCAGGATGACAAATAATTGGGGCGGAGCTGAACAACTTCTTTAATCTTGAAAAAGCCTCTTGAGCAGCTGGGGACCACTGGAAAGAACTGTGCTGTCGGGTTAGTTGGGTGATGGGTGCCACAATAGCAGAGAATCCAACAATAAACTTTTGATAGAAGTTAGCGAAACCGATAAACCTCTGTACCCCCTTCTTGTTAGAAGGAGCTGGCCACTCCTGGATTGCCTGAATCTTCTGTGGGTCCATTGCGACCCCATTGGTTGAAAGGATGAACCCCAGAAATTGTATAGTCGACCTTTCGAATTCGCATTTTTCAGCTTTCAGGTATAGCTTGTGCTGTCTAAGTATGGTAATAACCTTCCTTACATGTCCCTTGTGTGCCTCCAGAGTGGGGGAGAAGATAAGGATATCATCCAGGTATACAACAAGGAAATCATCCAGGTATTCTCGGAATATGTCGTTCACCAGGTGTTGAAAGGTGGCTGGGGCATTACAGAGTCCGAATGGCATCACTAAGTACTCTAAATGCCCGAATCTGGACCTAAAAGCTGTCTTCCACTCGTCCCCAGACCTGATCCTGACAAGATTGTAGGCCCCCCGGAGGTCAAGTTTCGAGAACACCTTAGCTGATCGGAACCATTGGAACAGCTCGGGAATGAGGGGTAGCGGATACCGGTTCTTAACCGTGATATTGTTGAGCTGCCGGTAATCTACACAGGGTCTTAAGGTGCCATCTTTTTTCCCAACGAAAAAGATACCTGCTCCAGCAGGTGAGGATGAGGGGCAGATAAAGCCTTTCTTGAGGTTTTCGTCTATATATTGTTTAAGAGCCTCTAGCTCGGTTTCTGAGAGAGGGAATATCCGACCGAAAGGGATCTCGGACCCAGACAGGAGGTCGATTGGGCAGTCATAGGAACGATGGGGGGGTAGTTGGTCAGCCATCTGTTTACTGAAGACCTCTTGAAATTCAAGATACTCGGAGGGAACATGCTGGAGGTTACCTGGTGGAGCAGCAATCGCAGCACAAACTTTAGGAGCAGTGAAGAGACAGTGTTGGGAGCAATACTGAGAAGGGAAGGATACCGCCTTAGTGCTCCATTTAATTTGTGGGTCGTGGGCCTGTAACCAGGGCAAGCCTAGTATAACTGGGAAGATGGGTGAGTGAATCAGGTCGAGCCATAAAAACTTCCGGTGGCCGGAATCAGTGGTTACCGGAATAGGTTGGGTTTCCTGGGTGATGGGTCCTGATCTTTGGTTTGCAGAGGGATGTTCAGACTGTGCGCCAAGGCAGAATCTATGAAGCAACTGCATGCTCCGGAATCAATGATGGCCTGCAAGCGAGTCTCCCCTCCCGGAAGCTGTAGGGAGATAAACAACATCACATAAGTCTTTGGGATACTGTTGTTTGGAAAGTTCAATACATTTGGCTGAGAGGACTTACTGGGCCTGATCGGACAGCTGCGCAGGAAATGTCCAGCTCCTCCGCAGTAGAGACACAGGTTGGACTGGCATCTGCGTTGCTTCTCTTCAGAGGTTAGCGGGCCCCGAACCAGGCCAAGCTGCATCGGTTCGCCCTCAGGGACCGGTGCAGTGACCGGAGTCGAGGTCTGAGTCTGCGCTAAGTGGGGTCTTGGTAACGCCCAGGTGGGGCGTAGACCTTGGAAGCGCTCTGAGCGTCGCTCCCGCAGTCGCCTATCCAGTTTTGTAGCCACTTGGATGAGTTCTTGCAGGGAAGCAGAGGTTTCCATCCTAGCTAATTCATAGTTGAGTAACTCGGACAAGCCTTGACGGTACTGGTAGCGTAGGGCCGGCTCGTTCCAATTTGTATCGGCCGCCCATTTACGGAATTCCACCATATAGTCTTCGATGGGTCTTCTTCCTTGGGACAGATGGTGCAGAATGGCCTCAGCTGTAGCCATACGTTGCGGGTCATCATAGAGCTGAGACATACTCTCACAGAAGGCCTCGATTGTGTTAAGAACGGGACTGCTCTGTTCCATCAAGCCGTGGGCCCAAGCTTGGGGTTCTTCAGACAGAAGAGAGATTGCAAATCCCACCTTAACAATTTCCGAAGAAAAGGTTCTCGGTTGGAGGGCGGAGTAAAGGGAGCATGCATTTTTGAAGGCCCTAAACTTCTTGCGGTCCCCTGAGAACCGTTCCGGTGTGGGAACCCTGGGTTCCGGAAGTGCCATGACGACGGTGGGGTTGGCGGAAACCTGAGGGAGCGAACCCCCACTGCTGGGTGCAGGAGCTGCGGCTGCAGAGGGCAGTGACCCTGTGATCTGCTGAAGGTGGTTATCAATTTGGGTATAACCTTCCTGTAACTTTTGCACTGAATCGGCAAGAGTAGACACCTGTTGGCACAGGATCTCCAGAGGAGAGCGCGCTCTGTCGGCCTCGGATATCTGGCTGGTTCGTACTGTCACGGACTAATACTCACAGAGGCCGAGATGCCGAGAGCGGCTTACCCTTGCGACCACGCGCACCCAGACCCCCGAAGTGGGTACAGAGAGCTGGGGGCACGCGGAGGCACGGGCTTCCGGTAGGCAGGAGATCCGTAGATGAAGATCTGGTGCACTGGAATCCGTATGGGACCACTGGTCCGGGTCAGGTATCAGGCAGGGGTAAGTCCGTTTATGCAGGCAGAGGTTTGGGGTATCAGGTAATCAGAATAGGCAAATCCGTAATACAGGCAAAGATCAGGGCATCAGGTAATCAGGCAGAGGCAAGTCCGTTGTACAGGCAGAGATCAGGGTATCAGGTAATCAGGCAGAGGCAAGTCCGTTGTACAGGCAGAGATCAGGGTATCAGGCAATCAGCATAGGCAAGTCCGTTATACAGGCAGTGGTCAGGGTATCAGGCTATCAGCATAGGCAAGTCCGTTATACAAGCAGTGGTCAGGGTATCAGGCAATCAGCAGAGTAGAGGTTAAACAGGCCAGGGGGTTTGGTACACTTAGACGCTCCCGATCTCCTGACAGAAGGATTTGTTGGTTGTTATGTGTCATGTGTGTATTTTACCCAGTCAGTAATCCAGGTCAGGAATGTTATGTCAGGTGTAAGGAGTTTTCAGGTGTTTAAAGAAATGTGTAATGGTTTTGTCATCGATTGTGACCATTTGGTAAGGTGTAGTGCGTGCCATACTTTAACTGAGGCTTGGACAGTTGGTGAGTAGTGGAGAAGGTGAGAGCTATGTGTGGAGGTACTAAATAGCCAGGTGGCGAGGTTTGCACCCGGTGTCATGTGATTTTCTATATCACTCCAAAGAGTTGTGGGTGTTGTATTCATCCATTCTTTCATTTTTATGATAGAATGGTGGCATTGTAGTAGTCTTTTATGTCTATGTATCCCATCCCACCTGCAGATCTGTGTCTAATAAGTTTCGCATGACTGCATCTAGATTTTTTCCCTTGCTAAACATATTGGCTTAGGATGGATTGGAGAGAATTCAGGTAGGAAGATGAAAGTGGTATAAGAAGTGTGCGAAAGATGTAGAGCAACCTGGGTAACACCATCATTTTAACGGCCGCTAGTCAGCCTGCCCATGAGAATTCATGTTTAGATAGTTTTGTAGTTTCACTAATCATCATTTGTTTGGCGTCTGTATAGTTGTGTATAGTTGTGTGCGAAAAGACCTCTAATGGATTCGGTAAGAGTAATTCCTAGGTAGGGAATACCATCATCTGCCCATGGGTAGAGATATTGGTTCTGAAGTAGATTACTAGTGGTTGCATCAATGCCTAGGTCTAAAATGTATGATTTATGTTCATTAACTTTATAGTAAGATAAAGTACTAAACCTTTTCAACAGCGATTGAACCGAAGCCAGGGAAGAGAGTTTGTGACCATCATTATCACGTCATCTGCAAATAAATTTATTTTATGTTCTATGGTGCCAAGGGTGAAGCCTGATATGTTAGGGTGGGATCTGACATGTTCTGCCAAGGGTTCCATGATTAGATGATGGAGAATGGCTTAGACATCATCTCCGACGTATAAACCTGTGCTGATGGGGATGAATACAGAGCCATTATGGCCGCTAGAATGGGGCCTTGGAAGACAAATTTGCCAAGGGTTGCTTCAAGATATTTCCAGTGAACTCTATCGAACGCCTTCTCTGCATCCAAAGTTAGGAGCAGAGAAGGCGTTCGAGATGTCTCAGCATTATGGATTATGTTGATAATTCTGCGTGTGGCATCAGTTGTCTGTCTACCTTTTGTGAAGCCTGATTGGTCCTTATGTATTAGAAGGGGCATTAGGTTGAGTAATCTGTGGGCTATTAGCTTGGCATAAATTTTTGTGTCCATATTGAGAAGAGATATGGGTCTAAAGTTTTGTGCAGACATAGGCTCTTTACGTGGCTTCGGTAATGTAACGATCAGAGCATTCAGCATTTCCGGGGGGAGAGAGGAGGATGAGGCAGCGTCAATGCACACTTTGGTCAGATATGGTGCTAACACAGTTCCAAATTGTTTGTAATACTCTCCTGTAAGACCATCTGGACCTGGAGATTTGTTGGAGGGTAGTGATGATATTATATTTCTGACTTCTAGATCAGTAAATGGGGTGTTTAATGAGTCTAGTTGTTTTGTAGTTAGTTTGGGAAGGTTGATCTCACTGAGAAATGCTTCTATGTCAGGTAATGACGGTTGTTTGACAGATTGTCATCTTTCAGATTGTAAAGTGTATTGTAGTAGTAACTAAATGTGTCTGCAATAGCTTGTGGGTCTATCAATTTCTGTTTAGTGGCTGGGTGGAATAGATGGGTAATTTTAGTTTTGGAATAGTGACCTTTGATTCTGTTAGCCATTGCCTTTCCGGCTTTGTTACCAGTTGAGTAGTGTTGTGCTCTAAAATGCATATGGGCCTTTTCAAAGGACTCTACTAGGAGAGATTTTAATTCTTGTCTAAGGGAGTCTAATTTAGTCTTGGTTAAAGGCTCTGGATTAGTTTGGTTTTGGCTTTCTAAAGTTTTGATATCGAAGGTGAGTGTGTTTAGACGCTGTGATCTCCTCCTCCTCTCTCTAGCAGTAAGTTGAATAAGGATCCCCCTTATGAATGCCTTATGGGCATTCCAAAGAATGGTATCATTGCTAACAGTTCCTGCATTAGTGTCAAAGTATTCTATTAAGCAGTCTTTAATATAGGTAGAATGGGTCAGAGAGTGAAGAATTGCAGCATTCCAAATCCGTGTTCGGGAAAGCTTCGGTGAATCTTCTATGGTCATTGTAACCGGGGCGTGGTCTGACCACGTAATAGTGGATATCTCAGTGGAAGAGATTTGGGGCAAAGTCCATTTATCCACTAGGAAGTAGTCAATCCGAGTGTAGGAATTGTGTCTAGGGGAGAAATATGAATAGTCCCTTTCGGTAGTGTGATGGCATCTCCACACTTCAAATAGATCGTGAGATCGGATAAACGGTCCCATAGGAGATGTAACTCTGGTAGAGTGGGAGGAAGAGTCGATGGAGTTGTCTGGCACTATGTTAAAGTCACCACAGATGACAAGATGACCTTGTTTAAAGCGGTTGATTTTCTTAATCAATTTGGACATAAAGTGGATTTGTTTATTGTTGGGGGCATATACTGATACAATGGTGTATTTTGTTGTTATTTAATGAACAATTCAAAACAAGATATCTACCATCAACATCCTGAAGGCTGTTGTGTAGAGTGAAGGAGCATGTATTCCTGATGACTATCATGACTCCGTTTTTTTTGTCAGGACCTGAGGCTCTAAAGATATTCATAACATTTTTGGTGGTGCATGTAGGTTCAGCATTGGTTTTAAAGTGCGTTTCCTGGATGCACAGGATGTCGCAATGGCAGTCCTGTGCAGTTCGCCATAGAGATGCCCGTTTGGCATGGTGATTTAGACCTTTCATGTTCAGTGACATAAATTTGGGCATTTTGAAAATGGTGTGTAGAGGTAGTGGAGTAAGGTATTACTTACAGTAACACAGATGGGTGATTTGCTCGAGGAGGTTGAAGGCTGCTAGAAGTCCTGGATCCGATGTACTTGAGCTCTCACAGATAAGGAAGGAAGGGAGAGAAACAGTAGTGTAGTTAGTGATAAAAAAGAGGGTGGAAGGAGACAGGTGGCAGCAGTATGTTAGTAAACTGCTGGACAAGGATGAGGGTAAAGTTCATAAACTAACTGCACCGAGCAGGCACTGAATCGGAGTGCTGGTCTGAGATTAGCTTAACAGCATCACTGATTTGGAAGTCATTTGTTGTAGTGAGACGAATGACTGGAGTTGAAGGATTGCGAGTTTGGTTTGTGGGTCGCCTGGGTTGAAAGGTCACATTCAGGAATAATACCCCATGCTCTGAGCAATTGTATGCCTTCTTCTGTAGTATGGATGTGACGTACCCCATTTCTGGTAACCATCAGCTTGGTTGGGAAACCCCATTGGTATGGGATCTTATGATTATTAAGGGGTTTTGTTATTGTTTGCAGTTGATGTCTCTTTTGACGGGTGTATTGAGAGATGTCAGCAAACAGTGGTAGCTTTGCGTATGGATGTGGGAGCTGTCCAAGGCATCTGGATTGTGTGAGAAGCATATCTTTGATGTGATAGAAATGTACTCGCATCAGAGTGTCACGAGGTACTTCTGCGGGTAAATGAGGAGGTTTTGGGAGACGGTGGATACGATCGATGATCGTCTCGATCGGTGGGAGATCTGGTAGGAGTGTTGAGATCAACTTCCTAGCGTAGGAGTTTAGATCTGCTGGTAGAATAGTTTCAGGGATTCCTCTTATCTTTACATTTTGATGCCTTGAGCGATCTTCGAGATCCGCCATTTTGGAACCCAGCAGTGCTCTTCTCTGGTATGGTCATGTGCGTCTACTAAGTCATTGACTGTTTCTTTCATGGCGCTCATCTGTTTTTCAATAAGCCCCACTTTCTGCCCTGTGTGCAGGATCTCTGTTTTAAATGCAGTGAACATTGAGGAAATGTCAGACTGGAAGGAGCTGTGAAGTGACATCAGCATCTCCTTCATCATAGTGTCTATGACTGTCTGGTTGGTAGTAGGGATTTGGGAAGGCCTCTATGAGGGAAGATGATGATGGTTGTGTGAGGAGGTTTTCTAAAGCAGGCCTTACCTCCTGTGGTTGATCCGCTGTATCCAGGCGCATCCTTGCTTTGGCTGGGATGCTGGAGGTGGATGAGGGTCCGGAGGATAGCTGGGGGCCCGAGGGCTGAAATGGAGGATTTGTCAGCATCAGGCAGGTCAGTGTAGGAATCCTCTGTGCCTCTCCGCAGGCGCCATCTTCGAATTAATCCCCCTGAGGGAGGATGAGAAAATCAGTGATTTTTTTTAGGTATTCTGTACTCTTTTCTTTTCCTAGATGCTCCGGTCTGGTTCCCCAGGGTGTGGGGGTCCGAGGACTACATTTTTGGGGTCTGAAGCAGTGATTTCAGGGTCTGATTCTCCATTCAGTGCAGGAGCTGTGAGTTCAAGCTTCCATTCAGCTCGGCGTTTAGCCAAGCCCTGACGGGGCAGTTTTGAGGGGGGCAATATGACGGGGCAGTTTTGAGGGGGGCAATATGATGGGCCATCTATAACTATAGGAGCCTTCGCGCTACTATAGTGTGTTACAAATAAAAAATAAATAAATGATAATAAATAATGTATGTTAAAAACGTGTAATTAAAATACCAATTGAGTGCAATATATATGCTGTCCGCAGCAAGATCTAATTGTGTCACAAACACATATAGAAATTAATATAAAAAAACATTAATGGTATGACAAAGTATTGGGACAAATGAAATGGTGATGACTAATAAAGAAAGTTCATATAATATAAGTCCTTTTCTTATTGGGTGATCAGCTCAATTGAAATAGTCCCAAAATGCAGTGATGGTACTTATAAAGTAGCCCACAAAATAAATGACGAAGAGGACGAATATGAGATATCCACAAATGACCTCACAGAACTCCCACCTCCAATCCATGGATAATCAGCATAAAAATGGTTGGATGCTTCTCTGCTGTGCTAGATGATGACCACCATATGATGGGCCAGTTTTGATGGGGGCAGTTTTGATGGAGCAGTTTTGATGGTGGCAATATGATGGGGCAGTTTTGATTGGGGCAGTTTTGATGGGGCAATTCTGGTGGGGGCAATTTTGATGGGGCAGCTTTGATGAGGCAGTTTTGATGGGGGCAATATGACGGGGCAGTTTTGATGGTGGCAATATGATGGGGCAGTTTTGATGAGGGCAGTTTTGTGGGGCAATTCTGATGGGGCAGTTTTGATAGTGGCAATATGATGGGGCAGTTTTAATGGGGCAGTTTTGATGGGGGAAATATGATGGGACAGTTTTGATGGGTCAGTTTTGATGGGGGCAGTTTTTATTGTGGCAATATGATGGGGCAGTTTTGATGGGGCAATTTTGATGGTGGCAATATGATGAGGCAGTTTTGATGGGGGCAGTATTGATGGTGCAATTCTGATGAGGCAGTTTTGATGGTGGCAATATGACGGGGCAGATTTGATGGTGGCAATATGATGGGGCAATTCTAATGGGGCAATTCTGATGGGGGCAGTTTTGATGGGGCAGTTTTGATGGTGGCAATATGATGGGGCAGTTTTGATTGGGGCAGTTTTGATGGGGCAATTCTGGTGGGGGCAATTTTGATGGGGCAGCTTTGATGAGGCAGTTTTGATGGGGGAAATATGACAGGGCAGTTTTGATGGTGGCAATATGATGGGGCAGTTTTGATTGGGGCACTTTTGATGGGGCAATTTTGATGGGGCAATATGATGGGGCAGTTTTGATGGGGGCAGTTTTTATAGGGGCAGTTTTGATGGGGCAATTCCGATAGGGCAATTTTGATGGGGCAATTTTGATGGGGCTGTTTTGATGGGGGCAATATGATGGGGCAGTTTTGATGGGGGCAATATGATGGGGCAGTTTTGAAAGGGGGCAGTTTTGATGGGGCAATTCTGATGGAGCAGTTTTGATGGGGCAATTCTGATGGGGCAATTCTAAAGGGGCAATTTTGATGGGGGCAGTTTTGATATGGTGCTGCTTTTATGGGGCAGTTTTGATGGTGGCAATATTATGGGGCAGTTTTGATGGGGGCAGTATTGATGGGGCAATTCTGATGGGGTCAATTTTGATGGAGCAGTTTTGATGGTGGCAATATGATGGGACAGTTTTGATGGGGGCAGTTTTGATGGGGCAATTCTGATGGGGGCAATTTTGATGGGGCAGTTTTGATGTTGGCAATATGATGGGGCAGTTTTGATGGGGACAGTTTTGATGGGGCAATTCTGATGGAGGCAAATGATGGGTGCAGTTTTGATGGGGCAGTATTGATGGTGGCAATATGATGGGCAGTGTTGATGGTGGCAATATGATGGGACAGTTTTGATGGGGGCAGTATTGATGGGGCAGTTTTGATGGGGCAATATGATGGGGCAGGATTGATGGGGCAGTTTTGATGGTGGCAATATGATGGGGCAGTTTTGATGCGGCAATTCTGATGGGGCAGTTTTAAGGCTCGCCAGTTCCTTAATGTCTTGCAGGACAATTTTATGGGTCAGATGGTAGATGCACCAACTAGAAATAAAACATTACTGGATCTACTGATTACCAACAATACAGACCTGATCACGGATGTGGAAATACGGGGCAATTTAAGTAACAGCGATCACAGGTCAATTAGTTTCAGTATAAATCACACAAATAGGAAACCTAAAGGGAATACAAAGACACTGAATTTCAAAAGAACCAACTTCCCTAAACTACAAACCTTGCTAAAAGGCATAAATTGGGATAAAATATTAGGAACAAAGAATACGGAGGAGAGATGGGTTTGCTTTAAGAGCATATTAAATAAGGGCATTAGCCAATGTATCCCATTGGGTAATAAATTTAAAAGAGTGAACAAAAGTCCTGGATGGCTTAGCTCCAATGTAAAAATGCATATAAAAGCAAAGGAGAAGGCCTTCAAAAAATACAAGGTTGAGGGATGATACTCAGCATTCAGATTTTATAAAGAATGCAACAAGAAATGTAAGGGTGCAATTAGGACAGCTAAGATCGAACATGAAAGACACATAGCGGAGGAGAGCTAAAAAAAACCCAATAAATTCTTTAAGTATGTAAACAGTAAAAAAGGGAGGGCAGACCATATTGGCCCCATAAAGAATGAGGAAGGACATCTGGTTACAAAGGATGGGGAGATGGCGAAGGTTTTGAATTTATTATTCTCCTCAGTCTTCACGAGTAAATCGGGGGCTTCAGTAACCAAAACTGCAGTGTTTATCCTCATGACACAACACAGGAAGCACCTCCATGGTTAACAGAGGACAGAATTAAAATTAGACTTGAGAAACTTAACATTAATAAATCACCGGGACCAGATGGCTTGCATCCGAGGGTACTTAGGGAACTCAGTCCAGTGATTGCCAGACCGTTGTTCCTAATTTTTACAGTCTACTGACTGGAATGGTACCAGCTGATTGGAGAAAAGCCAATGTAGCACCAATATTTAAAAAGGGCCCAAAATACATCCCTGGGAATTACAGACCAGTTAGCCTAACATCAATAGTATGTAAACTCTTGGAGGGGATGATAAGGGACTATATACAAGATTTTAGTAATAAGAACGGTATCATTAGCAGTAATCAGCATGGATTCATGAAGAATCCTTCTTGCCAAACCAATCTATTAACCTTCTATGAGGAGGTGAGTTGCTATCTAGATAAAGGAAGGCCCGTAGACTTGGTGTATCTGGATTTTGCAAAAGCATTTGACACAGTTCCCCATAAACGTTTACTGTACAAAATAAGGTCCGTTGGCATGGACCATAGGGTGAGTACATGGATTGAAAACTGGCTACAAGGGCGAGTTCAGAGGGTGGTGATAAATGGGGAGTACTCAGAATGGTCAGGAGTGGGTAGTGGGGTTCCCCAGGGTTCTGTGCTGGGACCAATCCTATTTAATTTGTTCATAAACGACCTGGAGGATGGGATAAACAGTTCAAACTCTGTATTTGCAGACAATACTAAGCTAAGCAGGGCAATAACTACTCCGCAGCACGTGGAAACCTTGCAAAAAGATCTGAACAAATTAATGGGGTGGGCAACTACATGGCAAATGAGGTTCAATGTAGAAAAATGTAAAATAATGCATTTGGGTGCCAAAAATATGAATGCAATCTATACCCAAGGGGGAGAACCTCTGTCAGAATCTAGGGTGGAAAAGGATCTGGGGGTCCTAGTAGATGATAGGCTCAGCAATGACATGCAATGCCAAGCTGTTGCTAACAAAGCAAACAGAATATTGGCATGCATTAAAAAGGGGATCAACTCCAGAGATAAAACGATAATTCTCCCACTCTACAAGACTCTGGTCCGGCCGCACCTGGAGTATGCTGTCCAGTTCTGGGCACCAGTCCTCAGGAAGGATGTACTGGAAATGGATCGAGTACAAACAAGGGCAACAAAGCTAATAAAGGGTCTGGAGGATCTTAGTTATGAGGAAAGGTTGCGAGCACTGAACTTATTCTCTCTGGAGAAGAGACGCTTGAGAGGGGATACAATATAAATAAAACTTTTTCACAGAAGAGAGTTTAACAAGACTCGCGGCCACTCATTAAAATTAGAAGAAAAAGGGGGCATGGCTTGACCTAGTAGAGAATGGCCGCTTAATTTCAGAGCTCCGCTGACAGGGATAGAAATTTGAATTCTACAGATGGTCACCGGCTTCCCATACACCTGAAAAACGATGGGTACTTCCTCTAGAACTTCGTCGACCTCCCGGTCCCGTTCTCCCCGTAGATCTAGTCAGAACATCCCGGAGATGTTCCGGGCACAGATGGGAACTTTGGCGCCGGCTCCCACCTCACAGAGCCAGTCTCAGCATCCTCCTAACTCTAATGGTACTGCTTCTCCATCTCACACTGGACTCAATGAAGGGGGAATTCTCCTCACTCCTCATCAGCATCCGAGCTTGAGCGATCTCAGATCCATAGCTGAGGACATTAAGGACACCCTGACAGCAGCAATTTCAGATTTGAAAATTTAAATCCAAGCCATTACGGGCAGAGTTCAGGCAGTAGAACAAACAACTACCCTCCATTCATCCAAAATTCGTCACCAACATCTGGCGATTGACACACATACACGGCAATTAAGAGATGTCAATCGCCACTTGGAAGATTTGGACAATCACGGCAGACGCCATAACCTCAGGCTGAGAGGTCTGCCTGAAACCGTGGATGCGGAACACCTTCAAGGTGAAGTTACCCATATTTTTAATAATATACTCGGCAGACCCAGAGATGTTCCCATTGCGATGGAAAGAATCCACCGTGCTCTGAGACCGAAGGGAAAGGACTCTGACCCTCCTAGGGATGTGGTATGCTGTATTATTGACTACCGTTTAAAGGAAGACATCCTGAGGAGAGCACGCACCCTGACCCCTTTACTACATAACGGCACAGAACTTTGTCTATTCCAAGATTTATCTAATATAACCTTACAGCGCAGAAGGGAACTGCAACCCCTTCTGGCAGTACTCCGGGCCAAGGGTATAATATACCGCTGGAAATTCCCTTTTGGTTTGGCGGCAACAGTACAAGGACGCTCAGCTCTCCTCAGAGTCCCTGAGGATCTACAATCTTTCTGTGACACTCTCGGAATCCCTCTCATGGAGGTACCAGATTGGTACGCGGAATTTCGTACCTCTACATCATCTGCAGCACCTTCCAGAAATGAAGCAATGGAGACCCAACACACAAGCTACCGAAGACACCGTTCACCATCGGAACCAAGATTTCTTCAACCCGATCCACATTCTCCTTCCATCTACAGCCCAACGAAACCTCCACGCTCCAGAAGAGCCAGAAGAGATCGGTGAAGACAGATGGCTTCTACAACATAGGCTGACAGCTATCCTCTGACTGTTCAATTATCGTTTTTATAGAAATGTAAGTTCATACCCCAGATGGCAATGTTTTCCTTCAGTCTTTTAGTCTGTAAAGTTTAGTTCATATAGATCATACTTTTTACCTACAGGCATAGCTTTATATCTCTTAACGCTGACTACCAAAGCAGAGCATTGCCCTCATGGCTTGTTCTCTCACACCATAATTTCAAATACGGCCCCGTACTAGCAGTATGCATTCTTCACTAGGGCTATAATATAATTAAACTCTGATCGATACACTGTCAGTTTGACAGTGCTACATCCCGCTCCTATTACACTGAATGATGATTCTAACTGCAAGTATGCCCTTCTTTTACACACAACAGGCTGCTAGTAACATTCACTGATATCCCTGTTCTGATCCTGTATTTATTCACTGTAATTTTTAGATAGCAAATACATTCTTAAGTAATAGCTTGAGCTACCACAAATCTTACTACCATGACAACCAGCTATCCATTGCTCAATTGGTTGCCGTCTCTCGGCGCGAATGCATGGGAGGAGCCAAGGTCTGAGGTAACAAGATCTCCCTCTACATGACTCATGAAGTCGCTCATTGGCTCTCACACGGATCGAGATCAGACTTGTTCCCTTGGTGACACTCAGCAGACCTTTCTCCCCCTGCCTTCACACACCTACCTCCCTTATGAGGATGCCTGTGACATCTCACCCCGAGATAGTTCTGTACATGATTAATCTCCTCAGTCATTCTAACATCACATTATATATAAAAAATAATACGAAGGTTAGAGTACTTGTCATCCTGTATGCTTAAAAAAACCTAGCCCTTACGATTGCCTTTCTCTGACTGGAAAGCTGTCTACATGCCATAACGGAACTGACAGGCTTCCCAGACAAAAGTATTCTAAGAAAGATTCAAAGACACTTATCTTTCTCTCATAAACACCCCCTTATACCCAATGGGATATGCTCCTTATTAGCTTAATGATCTACATAGATGCTGTACTCTATTATCTTTTTGACAAGTTTCTTAATAGCCTTCAGGGGTAGTTATTTATTATTTGGTTCATGCCTGGTTTATCTTTCTTAAGAGGTACGGCTTTTTACCATGTTGAATACTCCCTTCTTCATACTGTTCATGTTTTCTTGATGAATGTTTAACTGACCCATTACATAGACTTCTGTAACTTGAGAATCTGTTCCCTCCCAGATGTCTATTTTGAGTGTTACTCATGATGAATTTTATTTTTCCGTTTTTTCCTTCTTTCTTCTCATTTCACGATCGCCCTGGGAATGATCTCAAAAAAATGTCAT
The DNA here is from genome assembly GCA_037952925.1 of Lithobates clamitans. Classification (NCBI taxonomy): domain Eukaryota; kingdom Metazoa; phylum Chordata; class Amphibia; order Anura; family Ranidae; genus Lithobates; species Lithobates clamitans. The sequence continues at coordinate 493,625 of JBBGZY010001703.1, read as the reverse complement.
AACCTTAATGATTCCTCTGACTATACACCTCATTATTCAACTGCTCTTCGCAAACTGACCTATGCTCTTTTCCTTGTCAAAAGAAGTTTATTGAGTATACAATGTTATAAAGAAACATAAAGTAAGTTTACAAGGATCTATAAAGTAAGCTCATTGTTTTACAGTAGGGTTTATATAGGTAAATATCATGAAATTTCAAATATTAAACATTGGGTTCACGTAAACCTAAATTAAAGATATATATCATTTCCTTAGTTACTTTTGTAGGTATTTAAATGATTTATATCTACTATACATATTGTTTACAAGTAGAGTGTATATAGGTCAAATAAATTCTGATAATGAGCTTTAATCGTAAGGTGGAGAAAAGGAAAGAGAAAGAAGAAAAAGGGTAGAAAGGCAGAGGTATGGTCCACAAGGTTGTCCCACTCGTCAGTTTATTATTCTTTTTAGTTCTCTTTGAAGCCTTAGAATGGGTGTCTCTGTAAGTCATTTAATCTGTTACCATGGCAACAGGACAGAGTGAATTTGACAGGAACTGTTGTTTTATCCAAGGGTGCCAAAGTTTTTCAAATTTTGGAATTTGATTTTGATCGATGGCTACCATCTTAGCATGGGACATTGTATTATTCATTCTGTGAATTGTTTCTGCTAGTACCAATGTAGGAGATTTCCATGCCTTGGCCACTGTTTGTTTTGCAGCCGTTATTAGTTGAATCATAAGTTTGAATTGAGAGAGTGTTAACCATTCCGGTTTTAGATTAAGTAAAGTTAAATATGGATCTGGTTGTATTATCTTTTTAAATATTTTAGATGCAATCACGAAAACTTCCTTCCAGAAGGTTTGGATTACTGGGCACGTCCACCATATGTGTAAATATGTGCCTATTTCTGGGCATCCTCGAAAACAAAGAGCTGAGGTATTAGGTGAATATTTTGCCACTCTAGCGGGTACAAGGTACCAGCGAGTTAGGACTTTATAATTTGTCTCCAGTGCTAAGATGTTGGGTGAAGATGACTTAGATGTGAGCCATATGTTAGACCAGTCCGTGTCTTCTAAAGTTCGTCCCAGATCCTCCTCCCACCTCTGAACGTAAGAGGGTCTATTAAGATTTGCTACTCCATATAATTGATTATAAAGTGATGAAATTGTACCTTTAGCAAATGGATCTTTTGTACAGATTGATTCAAAAATGGATAATTGGGATAATGGTGTATCCCCCTTTAGGAATGGTGTATAGAAATTTTTGATTTGGAGATATCTAAATATCTCAGAGTTTGGTAGATCATATTTTTCTCTAAGCGATGGGAATGAAAGGAATGATTTAGATGCTATGAAGTCATTTAGTGTCTGAATGCCGGATGTTGTCCAAGCTTTAAAAGAATTTGGGTAGATCCATGCCGGATAAAAGGCCGGATTTCTGATAAAAGAAAGGAGAGGATTGTGTGGAGATTGTAACTGATATTTGGTTTTTAGTTTATCCCAGAGAGATAAGAAGTGCTTAGTTATGGGATTATGAATTTTAAAGCGGTCTTTAGGATCAAGCCATAATAAATTTGATATTAATAGAGGGTCATTTTCTGAAGCCTCTATAAATACCCATAGTGGGATTTCCTGTTTTGCATGGTAATTGGACAGACTGGCCAAATGTGCTGCTCTGTAGTAGTTAGTAAAATTAGGGTATCCCAGGCCTCCTTTATTTTTGGGAAGATGTAGTGTGTGTATAGGTATACATGGTTTAGAAGAGCCCCATATAAACAAAGTTGCTCTTTTTTGTACTATTCTCAAAAAATAGGAAGGAATTGGAATAGGGAGGACTCTGAATAGATAAAGCAATTTGGGTAGAATAGTCATTTTGATTGCACTAATTTTCCCTATCCAGGATAAAGGAAGTTGCGACCATTGTTTTATTAGATTTGTGATCTGTCTTAATACAGGAGGATAATTGGTTGAGAATAGGTCAGAATGAGATGCTGTTAAATGAATTCCAAGATATGGGATTGATTTTTCTGCCCATGTGAATGGGAGTGCAGCCTTAGCTGGGATCAATTCCATGTTTGTGAGTGAAATATTAAGCACTAGGCATTTCTTAGGATTAATCATAAGGCCGGATAGGGATTAATATCGAGAGATAGAAAACATAAAGGGATTTTCCGTTTTTTAGCAATATGTGCCAATAACACTGCCCTGCGTATATTATCGCCTGCCTGTCTATTTGGCATGAAGCCTACTTGATCTCTATGTATTAATTTTCCTATAATGCTATTGAGGCGTTTTGCTATTATTTTTGCTAATAATTTAATATCGAGATTTAACAGAGAGATAGGCCGATAATTCACACAGGAAGTATCATTAGAAAGGGGTTTTGGGATCATACAAACAATTGCCATTAGTGTTTCTTGCCGAAAAGAATGTCCATCTAGAAGTTTGTTAAAAGTTTCAGTGAGAATGGGAGAGAGTATTTCTGTGAATGTTTTATAGTATAAAGCCGAGTAGCCGTCTGGGCCTGGTCTTTTGTTAAGTTTTAGGTCTTTTATGGCGTTAGCAACTTCATCTATAGTTATAGGCTCATCCAAACTGCTTTTTTGATTCTGAGATAACTCAGGTAAGTTTATTTTTGAGAAGAAGGATTCAGCTTCTGTAGGATTAAATTCATTGTTTGTCTTGTATAAAGTTGCGAGATGTGAGTGAAATTTATGGACTATTTTAACTGGATTACAAGTGTAAACATTTTTTGATAATTTCAAACGTATTGGTTTGAAAGATTTGTTAGTTGAATTTAATGCCCGAGCCAAATATGTACCTGGTTTGTTTGTATTCATGTAGAAATTGTGTTTGGAGCGTTTGAGGGATTTATCAACTGACTCAGTGAGAAATAGATCGTATTCCAATCTAGATTTTTCCAGATGAGATTTTGTACTCTGAGATGGATTATCTTGAAATGATATGTAGGCTGCATTAAAATTGAGTTCTAGTTTTTTTGCTAGATTTTTGCGTTCCCGTTTAAATAGTGCCATTTGTCTTTGTATTGTACCGTGCAAGACAGGCTTATGAGCTTCCCACAGTGTTATTGGGGAGATGTCTGTTGTATTATTAATTGATATGTATTCCTTTAAAGCTTGTTCAATGGCCATCTGATGTAGTGGGTGTTTGAGCATTATGTCCGGTAAGTACCACGTTGGGTCATGCGCTTTTGGTATGGCTGAGGCTATAGTAGTGTATACTGCATTATGGTCAGACCACGGAATCGGAATTATATCTGATGCAATAATTTCTGGTATCATTCCTATTGTTAGAAAAATATGATCTATTCTGGTGAAGGTTTGATGAGGGTGCGAGAAATAAGTGAATTTCTTTTTCATTGGGTTACTTTCTCTCCATGAATCTACCAGATTGTATTTGGAAAGAAGTTGAGAAAATGGTAATCTAGAGGTTATTTTGGATGGTGTAAAAGGTGATTTATCTAGAAATGGGAGGAGGACCTGGTTTGAATCCCCACACATTATCACTGTTCCTATTTTGTGTGTATTAATCACTTGTAATATATGTGAGAGGAATGGTGTAGGTTGTTTGTTAGGAGCGTAGTAGGAAATCACTGTGATTGCTGTATCCATTATATAACCCATGAGTATCAGGTATCTACCTTCTGGGTCTTTAATTTCTGATGATAAGGTGAATGGTGTGGATCGGTGAAATGCAATTAGAGTTCCCCTTTGCTTGGTACAGGCAGAAGCCGTGTAAATTTGTTGATAAAAAGGAGAAATATATTTTGGAGTAGAATCTTTGGTGAAGTGTGTTTCTTGGAGGCATACTATGTGAGCCTTCTTGTTATGGAAAGTACGGAAGGCTTTGGTCCTTTTTTGAGGGACATTTATTCCCTGAACATTCAGGGAAAGTATATTCAGTGGTGCCATGGCAATAGATCAAATAGTTTTGACTTACTTTTTGTTATGCAGAGCTGACTGCGCAGATCAACCTGTGTGGACTGAAGAGATGAATAGATAGAAAAGAAACCAGTGAATTCTGGAGTAAAGAGTAAACAAAAAACATATGAGATTAAATGATACATTGTATAAATTATTTTTTGCAAGTAATCACAATTTACCCGTGAAAGAGAGTAAATATCTCTCTCAGGGGAATAAGTGCCTTCGTCACACTCCCACATAATATGATTGGGAGAATGAGGAGGGCTAATGGGGGTACACGGGGGTAAGCGGGGGTTCCGCTTACAGGAGAGAAGTGCTATGTCAAAAGACATCAAAATAATGTTTCATTAATTGGAGTGCAGAATATAGTTTTTGTTGAAATTATTTATTCCAGGGTGGTTGTATATGGTTAGTCTTGCCCTAGGCTAAATAATTCAGTTAGAAAGGTAATGTTAATAACTTTGGTATTGATGAAGATAGTTTGAATTATTTTGGGATTTTAACCCTTTTAGAGTAAACAATTACATATTTTATTCATATGCAACTGTTTAGATATGTTAACTTCAGATTAGAATAAACAAAAACATAATTCTAGGAACTAGTTCGGTAATAATATATTTGTTTTAAGAAAAGAAAGAAAAAGCTTCCATTACTTCTGGATTATTGAACATATTTGTCCTAAAAAGTAATAAATCTATTGTTATTACCTGATAATATATAACTGAACAAGAATTTCCTTATTTCACTTATATATTCTAAGGCTATATGAATCAGAAGTAATAAGAAATATAACTGGAATGTAACATGATCCCACACAGTGTGTGACTATCAGAATGCAGTTACATTCAGTTATAAATATAGGTTTTTTAAAGAGAACCATCTCTTAGTATAATAAATGAAGAGATATCAGGAATTAGGATGTCAGTCCATTGAATCTTCTTGGTCCATGGATGATGTGGCATAACGGCCTCTTTTGTGAGAATGATGATTCCCATTTTGTTCTGAAATTTTCTGGGTGCTGCCTGAAGGTGAAGATGACGCCATTCTTCTGCGTGTGGGAGAGTTGCTGCTTGTGGGTTCTGTCAGATTTAATTTTAAAAGGGTTTGTTGTAGTTCATCTGCTGATCTGCTTCTGTAAATTGTACCTTGGTAGTTAAATCTGACTGAAAAGGGGAAGCCCCATTGATACATACCTATGCTCTTTTCAACACCCACTAAGAACGTTACAAATCAGCATTTACAGTACTCTCAGTACATCCATTTCACTCATGGACCATCTTCAGTCCATGCCATCTTCTTATATCTATCCCATATGTCAGCGGACCTTGTCCCTTACTGACAGGTTTTACTTTTCTCTACAATATCGTTTGTCACCTTCCCAAACAGTGGTTTCATTTGACTGCTTGATTTCTTCACTTAACCCTCCTTTAAATCACCAATGACCCGTTCCGGTACCATATATCACGAGAGTATACTCGCATATAGCCTAGCAAGCAGGCATCGCAAGTCCCCGGATTATTTACCGCTACCTATAACCCCTATCAATACTACACATCGGACATCAAAGTATTCTCATTCCCACATACCCAGTCCCCCTCACATCACCCCCTACTTTTGAACAAACTACTCTCATCCTGAATAGATTCTCACTAACCTCCTAGAGCGCGACTTCCACACATAACAGCAGAAGGCACGAGCCCCACTCCTGTTCTATCTCTGCCACTCATATACCTGAAACGCGGACTATATTCAGTAAACACCAATCCAGTATATCACACAACACCTCCCAAATTACAGAATGTCACCGGTATCCCTCAATTCTACATCAATATCTCACCACAACGCCACTACTAAACTTGTCAACGCAAGGGGACTTAATGTCCCTGAGAAACGTACACAAGTCCTCCTTTCTATGCATAAACTCAAGGCAGATATTATATACATCCAAGAAACGCATTTCAAAATGGACTCTACCCCCAAATTCTCCAACTTACATTATCCAACAGCTTTTCATGCTACCAACAAACAATCAAAAACAAAAGGAGTCTCTATCCTTATCTCAAAAAAGTGTCCACTCATAATCACAGACACTCTAGCGGATGCAGACGGAAGATATCTATTTGTTAAAGGTTCACTCCTCGGTAAACCTTTAACCTTAGCGAACATATACGCCCCCAACATTAAACAAGTCCCGATTTTCCGACACACACTGCAATTGCTTGCATCGTTTCAAGAGGGTGTACTAATAACTGGAGGTGATTTTAATGTTCCCTTAAACCCAATACAAGATACATCTTCGGGATCATCCAATTTACCCTTCTCTGCGTTACGAGCAATTAAAAAGTGTTTCCAAGATTTGACATTACATGACGCATGACGTACCTTAAACCCCACAACTAAAGATTACACTTTTTTCTCCAACCCACATGGAAGCTACTCCAGACTTTACTATTTATTTCACAAAGAGATCTCACAATGCTCAAGAACACCTCCATCAAACCAATGTACATGTCAGATCACCACCCGATAACCATGTCCTTGGAATTTCCATCCAACCACACTCGCTCACAAATATGGCGTCTGGATCCCTCACTGCTTACAGACGTTTCAATAGTGTCTACTATACATGACAATCTGAAACTTTATTTCCAGGATAACGATTCTCCTGAAATATCCCCAATGATAAAATGGGAAGCCCACAAATGCACAATAAGGGGGAAACTAATAGCTATTGCTTCTAAGAGAAGACGAGAAAGACAAGCACATATTTCAATCCTTTCCAAACGCATACAGGATTTAGAAAAAATACATAAGAAAACACAAGCTATCTCCACACTTGAAGAACTCACTCAGGTGAGGACAGAATTGAAAGAAGTGTTACATAAACAAATAAAACGCAATTATATATTATCACAAAAACTATTCTACGAACATGGTAACAAATCCGGTAAAATTCTGTCCAGAACACTCCGTGCAAAAAGATCATCTACAACAATTCATTCCATTAATGACCCTTCAGGTTCTAAAGTAACTTCCAATACGCTGATAGCAGACCAATTTGTGGAATATTATTTGCAACTATATAATATAAATCCACAAAAAAACGTGACAAACAATGATCATAGATCACACTTGATTAAAGACTTCTTGGCCCAACACGGTCCCAAACCCATTTCTGACGCAAAAGCATCACACCTAGAATGTCCCATCTCTAAGGATGAACTAGATATTGTGCTCAAACAACTCAAAACAGGCAAAAGTCCAGGTCCGGATGGCCTAACAGTAGGATACTATATGGAATTCATTGCTACGCTTTATCCCCACTTCTTAAATGCTTTCAACTCCCTTTCATCCGAGAACCCCCCTCCAAGGGATCTTCTCACAGCCCACATAGTGGTTATTCCAAAACCTGATAAAGATCCAAATTTAATTCCCAACTATAGACCAATATCTCTACTAAATGCTAGCCAGCCGGCTGTTTTACTTCCTATGTACCTACTACCGGTATTTTTAAATGTAAGTGTGATTATTCCTTTACTTGAATAAATGGTTATACCGATTTACACTATGGAGAAAATGTTTTATTCTTCTGGGTCCCCCCGATATGCCGATTGAATTCATCACACGGAGAGATCCTGCCTGCCCCTTCCCTGTGAGGAGATTTGAGGAGCTGATTTCCCCTGAGTGGATGTCCATAAATAAGCTGACATACAGCTTACCTTTGGTAAGCGTACATCTAATTAGGTGGAGGATTCCTCATTGGGTGTTTGTTGTTTAACATCTACGATCACCAATTGTATCTGCTTTGGCTCCAAGGGCTGTTTGTCTTTCGACCATTCCTATCTCATCTTCAGTCACTTTTGTTATTCGGTGCTCAATACTCAATTTCATTTGGGACTTTTCTTCATTTATTCACATTTATTTTCATTTATTTTCATTAGATATTTTGCGTTCAATTTATCATTAATATTTTGTATCACTTGATAGATTGCATTTATTTATCTATATATTTATGTTTGTATAGTTACAACACATGTCATTCCTTTTAGCGCAGTGTTTTTTGATTATTTTTTTCTACTAAATGTCGACCTGAAAATATATGCAAAAATTTGGGCTAATAGACTGTTACCCCTCCTCCCTGGCCTTATCTCCTTAGACCAAGTCAGTTTTATCCCAGGTAGAGAGGCCAGGGACAACACCCTAAAGGTAATCAGTATTCACAACTGGTTGACTTCAAAGAAGCAACCGGGATTCCTTCTTTCCCTTGACGTGGAGAAGGCATTCGACAGGGTGGCCTGGGACTACCTAAAAGAGGTCCTAACACACATAGGCATACGAGATCGCATGCTACAATTTATACTTGCTCTGTACTCCACCCCAACAGCCAAAGTCCGGATAAATGGTCACCTGTCGGATGCCTTCTCCATATCTAACGGTACAAAACAAGGATGCCCACTCTCTCCGCTTATTTTTGTCTTGTCACTAGAACCATGTCTAACACGTCTAAAAGACAATCAAGACATTAAAGGAATAACCATCGCAAAATCTACCTATAAATTAGCGGCGTTTGCGGATGACATCCTACTAGTCCTAAAAGAGCCACACATTACGCAGCCCAATCTCCTCAAAGAACTTACTCTGTTTGAAAATCTCACCAACCTTAAAATAAAATTAGCTAAATCAGAGGCCTTAAATATTACTCTACCACCAGACATAGTGATAAAATGTCTAAATAATTTCCCTTTCAAATGGAAACCACATGTCATTAAATACCTTGGATCTATATTCCGACCTCACTATCAGACTAATAGGGCGTACACACGGTCAGACTTTGTTCGGCCATTCCGACAACAAAATCCTAGGATTTTTTCCGACGGATGTTGGCTCAAACTTGTTTTGCCTACACACAGTCGCACAAAGTTGTCGGAATTTCCGATCGCCAACCACGCGGTCACGTACACCATGTACGACGAGACTAGAAAAGGCCGGTTCAGAACCAAGCGCGGCACCCTTTGGGCTCCTTTTGCTAATCTCGTGTTAGTAAAAGTTTGGTGAGAGACGATTTGCGCTTTTTCAGACTCGTGGCTTTCAGATCGTTTTCTGCCATTCAGTTTGTGCTTGTGGGTTTGTATCTGCTCTTCAGTGCGTGCAGCAAGTTCCGCGTTACTTTAGGTAGTCATTGTATTCTTGTTCATTCGTTACTGTTTTTCAGGTCGCTCTTCACAGGCCTTGCTGTTCTTCAGTGCGTTCTGTTACTTCGTTCTGAGCAGCCGACCGTTTTCTAGCCATGTTTCGTATGCGTACTCCTCGTAGAGTTTGTGCTGTGCGGGGGCTTGGTGCTGGGGTCCTGACCTTGACACAAGTCCAGTCCATGAACAGGGTGGGGAGGAGTTCATGGACCAAGAATTGGTTGCTTCAGCGTGACCGGTTCTCTCATATGCCTTTGCTCCGTGAGATCCGTGAGAATAATCCTGATGATTTCAGCAACTTTCTCAGGATGACGGACCCCGTTTTTCACCGTTTGTTGGCTTCGCTGACCCCCTATATTAGCAGGCAGGATACCTGCATGAGGCAAGCCATCACTCCGGAGCAGAGGTTAGTCGCTACCTTGCGGTATTTGGCCACAGGGAGAAGACTGCAGGACTTGAAGTTCTCGACAGGCATCTCCCCCCAGGCTCTGGGGATCATTATCCCAGAGACCTGTTCTGTCATCATCCAGGTCCTGCAGAAGGAGTATATGAAGGTAAGATTTTTTCCTTTTATATCACATTTTATTGTATTGAATGTTTGATAATATATTGTATTTCTTTCCTCATTCCCTAATTACCATGATTGTAATATGCTGTGAATGTCCCCTTTGTTCTCATGCATGCTGGATTTTTATGTAATTATTATTTTAGGTCCTTCATACATATTTGCCCTTCACTAACCTCCCCAGCATGGTGTCTCCTGCCCTATATTCACCTCATGTAGTCACTTAACAATGTATTTTATCAGCTCCATAGTAGTGCTTTACCCCAAACACCCCCTAAAATGTTTGGAAATGTTATTTTTGATTTAAATTCAGGCAGAGTGCCAGAGTTTTTTTTTTGGTGGTGTCCCCCAAAATTTTTTAGTAACCCTCCCTCCCCCAACTGCTAAGTCAGCTGATCCCAATTCTCTATCTATCCTCAATCATCTATCTGCTGACTTTGCCAAACCCATACACACTATACCCACCTCTTTAGTGCTCAGATTTATGGATGAATTCCCCAAAGCATGTAGTGCAAGGGCCTGCCTGTATACTTTCAAATGGTACTGTTTAAAGTTTTTGTATCCTATTATTATCTTGATAGGTAATAGCAGAATGTCCAAATGTCCTCAAATGTGTACAGTGTGTATTTATATCTTTGTACTATGACACTTCCTACATGTCCAGTGGTCTGCCAATAGTGTAACTAAGGAGGGTCTGTTCAAAGTAATACCCATTATTTAGGCATTCATCTCTCAATGAAGTGAAGAGGGTTACCTGTCCAAGATTTCCACACACCCCATATTGTTAGAAATGGCCCATGAGAGGGGGGGGAGGGGAATATGATAGGTGTACCTTATACTTTGGTGTTGTTAAATTCCCCTTAATAAATGCTATCTAGAGGTTGCCCCATAATGTTTGTGTCTAATCTGCTCGCCATGTTTCAGAGTAAAAATAGTAATTTTTTTTGTTTTTTCCTCAACAGTTTCCTTCCACGCCACAGGAATGGCAGACTGTGGCCTCCCACTTTGCCGAGCGGTGGGACTTTCCTAACTGCAGAGGGGCAATTGATGGGAAACACGTCCACATCGTCCCACCACCCAACTCAGGGTCGTACTATTATAATAAAAAGGGGTTTAATAGTATAGTGATGTTGGCGGTGGTGTCGGCTAATTACGACTTCTTGTATGTGGACGTGGGGAAGAATGGCCGGATGTCCGATGGTGGAGTCATCACCCAGACGGAGTTCTACAGGCGTCTCCAGAATGGCAGCTTGGACTTGCCAGCTCCAGAGGACAATGTGGACTCCCATTTGTGTTCGTTGCTGATGAAGCATTTGCGCTGGGGGACCACCTGATGCAGCCATTCCCAATGAGGACCCTCACCCCGGAACAGAGGGTTTTTAATTACCGGCTGGCCAGAGCCCGAAGAGTGGTGGAGAACACATTTGGAATCCTGGCCTGCCGGTTCCGCCTATTTCTGACACCTATCCATATGACGGAGTATAAACTGAACCATATAATACTTGCGTGCTGTGTTCTCCATAATTTTTTACGGAAACATTCGGCCAACTATGCTGGCTCAGTTGGGCCTGAGGCCGGAATCCTGCATCAAACCACACTGACGGCGCTTGAAAGTTACCATCCTGGCTTGCCCTCCCTGAGTGCCCGTGATGTCCGGTTGCGCTACCTGGAGTTCTTTGCGGGTAGGGGGGCTATCAATATGCCAGACAATATGTGAAGCCTTTTTATAATAATAAAAAAAAAAAGAAATTCTTTGTGGACATTTACTGCTTGTGTTTGTTTTAGCTGACCCTGACATAAATGTTTTGAGTGCAGAAAATATCGTGATTGGGTAACCTTATACAAAGCACTGTTGGCTGTTATTTACTAAATGCAAAAACACATTTCACTACAAGTGCACTTGCAACTGCACTGAAACTGCACTTGTAGTGCAAAGTGGATTTGCCCTTAGGAAATAACACCCATTTTTGCATAAAACAGCTATTACATCACCCCAAAAGTGTTGTAGTGTTGAGACAATAATCCACACATTCTTGAGTAAGCCACTTTTTTATACCTGCATAATCACATGTGCATTTACCAAAGGTTTTTAAAACAAACCAACATGTTTGTTGTATAACAATTTTTGCAGTAGCATTAGCAAAATTCGAAATGTCCATTTCAGATAAAACAGGCCTGTGTAAAACCAACAAGAAAGCCAAAAAACTTGAACTTACAAAGTTCACATTAGGTAAAACCTGAAGGCTATATCAGACATCAGTAATTAGGAACTGGGTTTGATATAGCGTTCAGATGGGGGGAAATCACCCCTGGAAAAGCCAAATTTGGAAGATGCACACCAATTTACGAATGTCAACATGTGCTATCTGCCATCAGGGGGGATCAAGGGATGTGTTTTGGGGGAGCAAGCCCTTCCTCAATGTGACTTTATAATTGAGGAAGGGGTTGCACCCCCAAAACACGTCCATTGATCTCCCGTGATGGCAGATGAGGCTGTTCTCCGAGTCTTTTCTCCCCTATGTAAAATAAAAATGGTATAATTAGCACACAGATATTTGATGGCCGAACTAGAAATAGGAAACATTGCTTGGAAGTGGGGTACAATTGTCTATTTTAGCCAAGTTCAAAGATGTCTTTTTTTTATTGCCCTTTGTCAAGCTGCAATACTTTACCTGTTTAGTACAAGCTTCACAGATGGAGACCCCCCTATAGTATACACTGGAGCACCTGTGTGGCCCCCCTAATAAAAATGGTGTTCTGGGGTCCCACACTAGTGCTCCAGTGTCCAGATGTGATACACAATCTAGTTGGCATTTCATTCTAGTAACAAACCCATCTACACAAACAAATATTTGGCATCCAAGTAGGCCCAAAAAAAAGTTGGAAAATGCATATGGCCTAAACAATGGTGTTCTAGAGGCCGAAAGAAAAATGTTTGATACGAACGAATAATGGGCCCATGAACATTAAAGTTGCCTTTTTAAATGTTACAATTAATAAAAGCACATGGAGCAGCACGAACGGAACAGAAAGAATAGGAACACAGCACAACTACTTACTTTTTTGCAGCACTCTCCGGATCTTTCGGTACTGCTCTGGCTCTCTTAACTTCAGGTCCGACCACCGCTTCCTGAGCTGATCTTTCGATCTTCGTACCCCGAAATTCCTGTGAAGGCTTTTTATCACTTTCGCCATGATCTTGGCCTTTCTGATGTTGGGGTTGGGGTAAGGCCCATACTTCCCGTCATAGTCGGACTTCCTCATGATGTCGACCATCTCCAACATCTCCCCAAAGGACATATTTGTGGCCTTAAAACGTCTCCTTCTGGATCGGGACGTGTCCGGATCCGGGCTTTCCTCCTCCTCCTCCTCGTTGCTATAATTAGCACACACCTGCTCTAACTCCGCCATCATGCTCTTCACCCACTGCGCCAAACGAAAAGGGGCGGGGAATAGACTAGAAAGAATGTCAGGGGCGGGCAGAGTTACACGCATGCGCAGTGTGTATAAAGCGTAACACGCGTGCGTATTACGTACGATCTGTGAGCGGAGGAAGGAGCATTGGACGCGCCGATCGTAAGAACGAAGGTAAGAGACAAACTTGTGCCTATACTGCTTCTACATTGAGGTCTATATTGTAACAAGATTAGGAGAGTTTTGTCTGACATTAGGCTTTGTCTTGTGTTGTGTCTTGCAGTGAACATGGATATGCTACTCAAAGATAATGACTTCATGTCAGTATTCCTAGAGATGCTAATGGAGCTGCCCTGTCTGTGGGAGATTAACCACCCCCATTTCAAGAACCAAGCAAAGAGGAAGGCAGCACTGGTGCAATTGTGTGAAATTGTGAAGCAGGTGATCCCCATGGCAGACATCACCTATTTAAAGATATTAATTGGTTGCCTGAGGAGCACATATCTAAGGGAGCACAAGAAAGTCCTGGATTCACATAGATCCGGAGCAGCAGATGACATCTATGTCCCCAGGATGTTGTACTACGACAGGCTGCACTTTCTGGCAGGCCAGACTGAACCCAGGCCATCCCTCTCCAGTCTTCCTTACACGCTTCCTTCCCCCCCGGCTGAGGCTTCTGATGCCCAACCTGGGCCTTCCAGGCCATATGTGGAGGAGCCCAGATTGAGCCAGGTATAGCATTCCTCTAAATATTTCTGCTTGTCCAATCAATGATGTTAACTAGATGTTAGTTGGGAGTACTAATTTAGGATTGGGATTGATGATGCAAAACATTACAACCATGTCCCTTTTTCATACACAGGGAAGTCTCAGCCAGGAGGTGGCCGGGCCGAGCCGGCTGGCTGATCTGCAGGTCCCTCCACCCCTCCTGAAAAGAGAAAGTGGCAGTAGGAGGAGTGCCCTAAAGGAGGCTGCTATAGGATTCTTTTGGAGGGCTACAGAGATCCTGGGAACACCCCACACCATGGAGGAGAACATTGCTGCCTTCATTGCATAAAAATGCAGAGGATGGAGGAGGGGCAACAAGTCATGTGTGAGGCCCTCATATTGGAGGCTCTTGAGAAAGGTATGAGGGGCCAAATGACACCTCAGACACACCTTTGGGATGGTCCTCCTCCTCCTCCTGCAGGTCCTCCTCCTCCTCCTCCCTCTCCTCCAGGTCCCCCCAGTCCTCCTCCAGGTCCTCCCAGTGCTCCTCCTCCTCCAGGTCCTACTCCTCCTCCTGCCACATCTCCAACTGCACAGCCACAGCCCGGAAGGAAGCATGGAAGGAAGACCAGACAGTGATTGCCCTGGGTTCAGTCTGGTCAGCCAAAAGATGCAGCCTCTTATGGTACCACAGCCTGGGGACACAGATGTCATCTGCTGCTATCCGGATCTCTGCGAATTCTGGACCAGACTGCCCTCCCTTACATATGGACTCCTCAGGCCACCAATTTTGATGTTGAAGAATTGATGTCTGCCGTGGGGGTCCCAAGCTTCGCTAATTTCTCCTGTCGATCCAATGTTGCCTTCCTCTTTGTTTGGTTATGATCCCTTAATAAAGGATTTTTGTTTTGAATTATACTCTCCTATGTGTTTTACTTCAAAAAGGACAGTTTGTTTGTGAGGATTCAGGTACATTTCAAATATACAATGTGAAATGAACAAGGGACACCAACACCAAACAATCTCCTGGAGATTAAATAATACAAGATATCAATGGTGTTGGGGTAACTTGACACACAAAACACACACAAAAATATTCTGGAGTAAAAATAAAAATAACATTGAACAAAGATCAGCCTTGGAAAAAATCCAAACATTAAAGAAAAAAAAGGCTGAAAATACAAAAAAAAAAAAAAATAATATAAAACTGTCAGATGTGACAACTAATAACAATATATTCAGGGAATCCCACTAAAAAAACACAAATAAAAGTTTGTGAGAAGTGTGTGTGAATATGAGCAGCAAAACGACTTAATTCTTGTCACATTATAAAGAAGAAGAGAGTGCGCTGTATTAAACCATTTTGAACATTGCAGCGTGACGAAAGTGCTGTATCCATTGCGAACGCTAAGTTTACCAGAATGAGCTGTCCCATCTCGGAATTTCTTCTGAGCATGCGTGGCACTTTGTGCTTTGGAACAGGCCACACATGGTCGGAATTGACGCGATCGGATTTTGTTGTCGGAAAATTTTATCTCCTGCTGTCCAACTTTGTGTGTCAGAAAATCCGATGGAAAATGTCCGATGGAGCCCACACACGGTCGGAATTTCCGACAACACGCTCCGATCGGACATTTTCCATCGGAAAATCCGACCGTGTGTACGGGGCATTATACAGCAAAAACTACACTCCCATTATCCAAACTATTCAAAAAGACCTCACAGCTTGGTCAACGGGTATGTTCTCATGGTTTGGCAGAATTTCTATTATAAAAATGATAATACTGCCAAAATTTCTATACTTGCTCCAAACAGTCCCAGTGTCCCTACCACGAACTTTTTTCAATTCATACCGCAAATCCTGTATGGAATTCATCTGGAACGGTAAGCGACCTACAAGGAGTTTCAACAGAATGACCATACCCAAAATGAAAGGTGGGTTAGGCTTACCTGATATTCGAAAATACTATTGGGCCTGTCAACTTTCTCGAATAGTTGACTGGAATGTTCACCCTGAAACCAAAGCTTGGATTGCCATTGAACAAGCCTTCTCACAAATACCGCTCCATAATCTACCCTGGATTCACCCTCGTCACATCTCTCCACATTGCAAACAACATCCCCTTATCGGTACAACACTGAATTCTTTTAATACGACATGTAAACAATTACACATTTCTTCCTCTCCGGGCCCTCTCACGCCAATCAAACATAACCCAGACTTTCCACCAGGCATTGATGATTCTTTCCTCCATGGAAAAGGATCCCAGACAAAGATGACAGCGGGAGATTTCTTCGCTAAGGGGAAAATTAAACCGCTTTCTTCATTGAACTCCCAAGGAACGAACCACCAGATCTCTTTCTGGTCATACATGCAACTCAGACATTTTCTCCTTGATCCCCAAACTAGTTCTGCGTACTCAAGAAACCAATCACACTTTGAATCCCTTTGCTCTGCCACCGAACCACAACGTCACCTGATATCCACCATGTACTTGAACCTCTTTCTTGAACATACTCCCAAAACAAATATTGCTAGTGCAAAGTGGGAAAAAGATCTTTCCATCCAACTCTCTGATAAGGAATGGGGAAAGATATATTCGAATATTCACAAGGGCTCAATTAATGTAACAACTCAAGAAAACGGATATAAGCTTTTCCCCAGATGGTACAAAACGCCCCTCAGGTTACACACCATTAATCCGGAGATTCCACCCAATTGTTGGAGATGTAATGACAAAAACGGATCACTCCTTCACATATGGTGGGACTGTCCTGCGATTTCTACCTTCTGGACTAAAGTTTTTCACCTCACCTCCCAAATCACTTCACTTCAGCTAGATTTCTCTCCAGCCCAAGCCCTCCTCCACCACTCCTCCCTACCGATGAAAACTTATCATAAATCCCTAGCTCTACATCTAATCAATGCAGCCAAACTTTGTATCCCAGTTCTCTGGAGATCACCCAACCCACCCACAATCGCAGACTGGTGCAAAAGAGTAAACAAAATAGCCGAAATGGAAGAACTTGTACATCAAGCACAAGACTCCTCCACTAAATACAGGAACATTTGGGCCTGTTGGCAACATTTCCGCACAACATCTGAATATACCCAAATAATCAGTTAGGAGTCCTCCTCCATTACATCATAAGACACATCATACAACCCCACTGTATACCTCCCTCCCTTTAGCCTTTCATGAAACAAAAATTCAGGATGCAACTATATCATTACTCTTGCAGATATCATTTTAATGTTCCATTACGCTTTCCTTCCTGAGACATGGTTCTTCTGAAAAGATACTTCCCGTTAGACCCATGGCTGAGCCAGGGACGGGAAAGAACTCTCCCCTACTTTTTTGTACTTTTCACTGTTCTTTGATCCACATTTACTCGACACTTTCCTATGATAGGTATCTATTGTTGTATGCTATGATTATATCTCAATCTACAAATATTATCCTTCATCTGGGCACCATGTGCCAGGATTAATTTTACTTTTTCACACAGACATAGTAATCAACGGTTATCCCAAACATAATCCAACGAAAATCTTCGATCCATATACTAATGCTATACATTGGTATTTTATTATAATATGTTTTTTTATCTTCTCTCCTTTTTATTCTTTTTTGCTCCTAAAGATCAACATGTTTACAAAATATCTTACTTGCTTTGATATATGTTCTTTACATTTTATGTCCCCACTCATCTGTAATCCCATAAACTCACACTCAAGATGTAATGTGTTTTTCAACAATTCCAAAGTTTTATATGTGACTACTTGTTAAAATATACCGTTGTACTTTCTTGATTGTTCCCTCTGTATAACACTGTTATCATTTTATCTAATACCATACTTTTCTGTACTACATTTATGTATGGATTTAACAAAATAAAGCTTTATTGGAAAAAAAAATTAGAAGAAAAGAGGTTTAACCTTAAACTACATAGAAGGTTCTTTACTGTAAGAGCGGCAAGGATGTGGAATTCCCTTCCACAGGCGGTGGTCTCAGCGGGGAGCATTGATAGCTTCAAGAAACTATTAGATAATTACCTGAATGACCGCAACATACAGGGATATATAATGTAATACTGACACATAATCACACACATAGGTTGGACTTGATGGACTTGTGTCATTTTTCAACCTCACCTACTATGTAACTATGTAACTATGTAACTATGTAATGGGGGCAGTTTTTATGGTGGCAATACGATGAGGAAGTTTTGATGGTGGCAATATGATGGGGCAGTTTTGATGGGGGCAGTTTTGATGGGGCAATTCTGATGGGGGCAATTCTGATGGGGCAGTTTTGATGGGGGCAATATGATGGGGGCAGCTTTGATGGGGCAGTTTTGATGGTGGCAATTTGATGGGGCAGTTTTGATTGGGCAATTTTGATGGGGCAGTTTTGATGGTGGCAATATGATGGGGCAGTATTGATGGGGCAATTTTGATGGGGCAGTTTTGATGGGCAGTTTTGGCAGTTTTGATGGTGGCATGTGATGGGGTGTTGTGATGCGATGTGTTTGGGGCGATGTGATGCGATTTGCTGGGGGTATTGTGATGCGATTTGCAGGGGGTGTTGTGATGCGATTTGCGGGGGGTGTTGTGATGCGATTTGTGGGGGTTGTTTTGATGCGATTTGCTGGGGTGTTGTGCTGCAATTTGCTGGGGGTGTTGTGATATGATTTGTTGGGGGCAATGTGATGTGATTTGCAGCGGGTGTTGTCATGCGATTTGCGGGGGTTGTTGTGATGTGATTTGCTGGGGGCTATATGATGCGATTTGCTGGGGGCAATGTGATGAGATTTGCGGGGGGGTGTTGTGATGCCATTTGCGTGGGATGCTGTGATGCAATTTGCGGGGGGTGTTGTGATGCGATTTGCTGGTGGCGATGTGATGCAATTTGCGGGGGGCAATGTGATGCCATTTGCGGGGGGGGGGTTGTGATGCAATTTACAGGGGGGTGTTATGATGCGATTTGTTGGGGGCGATGTGATGCGATTTGCGGGGGCAATGTGGTGCCATTTCCGGGGGGTGTTGTGATGCAATTTGCGGGGGGCGATGTGATGCCTTCTTTCGGGGCTTGTTGTGATGCGATTTGCAGGGGGTGTTGTGATGATGGAAAGGATAAGTACAGCGCTGCGCTGAAGAAAGGGGGAAGAGCACCGGAGCAGCAGCCAACACACCCGTAGACTCAGGGTAAGAAAACAACAAAAAATTAAAAGTGTAGCGCTATAAGCTCAATAAATGTGTACGATAAATAAATCTATCAAAATGATGTGAAAAATGAAAAACCTTATACAATTAATGCAACTACTAAATGAAACTGTAGTGCACCAGATACACAAATATAACAGTGACTGTTATAAAAAAGCAATAACACATATGTGTATATAACACCTCAAATAATTAGTGAATAATATAATAGTCCATATCATATAAGTGAAAAAGATCAAAGAAGTCTATGGTGATAGTGCAAAAACGATGATGGGCGAATGCCTCCCAAATGCACAGGGGGATGATTAGACCCAATCAGGCAGGTAAGTGGACCGTGGTAGAACCGAAGGTGCACGAAAAGTTGAAATCAGTGCCAGGACCATCACCAGGAGAGTATGGAGGCTTACCAGAGTTAAATGGCCTGAAATGGCATACGCCATACAGGTCAAAAAAGCTTGATGACCAACAGGTCTAGGTAGCTTGTCTGGTCAGATGTCATCTCCTCTCGGTAAGAAGGAAAATCCGCACGGCATCCACATCAATAGATACACCACCATAGGCCAAATTCGTATTGCATAGAAGTAAAAATACTCACATAGCGTGATAACGTTTAACTTGAATTTATTAAAAAGTAATAAAAAACAAATTCACATTTTTAGAAGATATGAAACAGCATAAAAATCATATAGCGGCAGTAGTGAGGGATCCACCCGACATGTTTCAACTAAACAGTCATCATCTGAGAGGAGATGACATCTGACCAGACAAGCTACCTAGACCTGTTGGTCATCAAGCTTTTTTGACCTGTATGGCGTATGCCATTTCAGGCCATTTAACTCTGGTAAGCCTCCATACTCTCCTGGTGATGGTCCTGGCACTGATTTCAACTTTTCGTGCACCTTTGGTTCTACCACGGTCCACTTACCTGCCTGATTGGTTCTAATCATCCCCCTGTGCATTTGGGAGGCATTTGCCCATCATCGTTTTTGCACTATCACCATTGATCTTTTTCACTTATATGATATGGACTATTATATCTTTTGATGTTATTCACTAATTATTTGAGGTGTTATATACACATATGTGTTATTGCTTTTTTATAACAGTCACTGTTAGATTTGTGTATCTGGTGCACTACAGTTTCATTTAGTAGTTGCATTAATTGTATAAGGGGGTGTTGTGATGCAATTTGCTGAGGGTGTTGTGATGCAATTTGCGGGGGGCGATTTGATGCCATTTGCGGGGAGTGTTGTGATGCAATTTGCGGGGGGTGTTGTGATGCAATTTTCTCAGGGTGATGTGATGTCATAGAAATTCATCTTTACTTGGTCTACACCATTTGCAGGTAGGCAATGCAAGAAATAATGCAAGTGTAATTTATTTCCTGGTTCCTGGAGGGAGGAGGGGAGGAGAGGTTTGCATAGCTAAGGGGCAGCAACTTCCTCTGACACTGCCGTTGCTATGGAAACCTGACCTGAAACCTATCACACTGCTTGTGCTGTACTGAGCATGTGCAAGATCTGTAAGGATGAGATCCAGGAAGGAATACAGTCTGGCTTCAGATGCCCACACTTAAGATGGCCACGGCCTGCTGGAAGTTTATCCACCTCAGTACCGGGCACTTTCACCCCCCTTCCTGCCCAAGCCATTTTTCAGCTTTCAGAGCTGTCACATTTTGAATAACAATTGCGTAGTCATACAACACTGTACCCAAATGAAATTGTTATCATTTTTTTCCCCACAAATAGAGCTTTCTTTTGGTGGTATTTGATTGCCTCTGTGGTTTTTTGCTTTTTGCGCTATAAACAAAAAATAATGACAATTTTGAAAGAAACACATTATTTTTTACTTTTTGCTATAATAAATATCCATTAAAAATAAATAAATAAATAAATGTTTTCCTCATTTCAGGCCGATATGTATTCTTCTACATATTTTTGGTAATAAAAATTGCAATAAGCGTATATTGATTGGTTTGCGCAAAAGTTACAGCGTCTACAATATAGGGGATAGATTTATAGCATTTTTATTATATATTTTTTTTACTAGTAATGGTGGTGATCTGCGATTTTTATCATGACTGCGATATTGCGTCGGACATACCGGACACTTTTGACACATTTTTGGAACCATTCACATTTTTACAGCGATCCATGCTATAAAATTGCACTGATTACTGCATAAATGTGACTGGCAGGGAAGGGGTTAACACTAGGGGGAGATCGAGGGGTTAATTGTGTTTCCTAGGGAGTGATTCTATCTGTAGAGGGAGGGGACTCACAAGGGGAGCAGACGATCGGTGTTCCTCTGTATAAACAGGAAGCAATCAGCGCAAACAAATAGGTGAAATGAATGGATGCAAGCTGAATACTATAGGTAATCACAAAGCCTATAAACAATCAATAAAACAATGTTAGTACAATAATATGAGGAAAAAAGTACATTTGAAAATATAGGGACTCAGATGTCCAAAATGAAGAATGGCAAGTTCCCTCGTGATGGAAAATGAAATAAATTCTCCAGTGGTAAATCGGTGACAATATCCTCCACCACAGACAAACAGATGCACTTACCGGATCATGAAACCTGGGTTGCGGTCCCTAGGGCGTTAAATGTGGAGTTTGATCTCAACTGCTTTATATCAAACAAATAAGATCAGATAGGTTTGTGCTCATTATTTTCTTTTCCCCCTCTCTTATGTGTACACTGGATTTTGATATAGTTATTGTATACAGATGGCCGCGGGTACATAATATGAATTTTTTAATCTGCTTCACTGCCTTATGATCCATTTGGTTCCTTGGGGTCAGTGGGGATTAATTGATTTTTTATGTTTTTATGATATTTTTCCTATTAGCTGGTGTCCCCGCTGGGTAATGTTGCCATTTTAGATGCAGTGTCCACTTCCGGCTTTTGTTACATACTTTGCAGAAATTGGGGCGTTATTTAAGGCTTCTGGGTGACTCACTAGCTCCACCTTCGCTGACAAAGTCCTATTGGATGTAACGCCGCATACGGGGGAAGAGCTTATACTATGCACGTCACCCGCTGCCATGTCTCAGCTGTTTGCATGAGAACATGCCTTTTACCTATTGAAACTTTTCATTGATATTTTTATTGTGTGAGCTTTTTAGCGCTATATTTTATGCTTTTTACCTACTTGAATAAACCTATGGAGTACACTTAGAGCGTTTTTTTCTTTTTGGGACTGTTGTGTCTCCACATTATTATTGCTGCTTTGGGAACGAATACTGCTGCATCTCACTGCTGGATCTGTGTCTCATGGTGTTGGATTGGAGTATTCCTTCATCTCTCAGTGGATATATGCGTTTCTGACATCCTATAATAAGAGGCACATACTTTAGAGGATTATCCAACCCCACCGACAGTCGCTGCTCCCCCTCTGACTTCAAAACCCGCTCCCAATTCCCTATATCCTATTGCTGACCTGCAGTCCCCACCACTGTATGGGACAGAGGCATGCAATAAGCCACCCCCATTGACCTCCCGACTATCGACGAATAACCCTTTTACCATGCAATCTGACTCTCCACTGTTTGTTGTTCCCCCGTGGTCACCTGGGTCACCCACAGATGCAACCGATTCTCCTATGGCTGCAGCTAAACCCCCTCTCAAGACGACTCTTGCTGTCCAGAGGAGTCCACAAGGGACCCCCTTACAGCAACGGTTACAAAATTTCTTGGGGACCTGGTGAACAAATTGATATCCCCCTCAGCTGGGGAACAAACAAAATGTGGAGAGGAAGAGTTTCCACTAATTGAAGTTCCCAACCCTAGGGCAGGACAAAATGTAGGAGGTATAGTAGTCCCTAACACTATGATGGTCTATCGCCGCTGGACCCCCGAGTATGTTAAAAAAGCTATTGAAGGGATACCACATCCCAAGGCCAACATAGCTCAATTCAGGGACTGTATCATGGGAATGATTGCTAGCTTTCATCCCAATGGGAGGGAAATAGAGCAGGTCATCAGACAGATCTTGGGTCCCGATTGGCATCATGTAGTGGGAGATTGGAGTGGATTAAACAATCAGGGAGTGGTGTTTTGCTTCATGATGATGCAGCACTCGAAGACAGGAGAAATTCCCTTATAGCAAGTATAGAGAATAGATGGATACTTCGAGTTGACTGGTCCATTATAAATCAGTGTGTGCAGGGAGAAGAGAAAACAGTGGACAATTTCATTGTTAGGATGAGGGAGATTTTCAATAATCACTCTGGAAAAGAAGTCCCGGTAAATCAAGTGAACGATAGCCCATATGAGCAACAGCTAAAAAATGCAATCTTGAAGGGGCTGCTTGCCCCTATATCAAGTTTTGTTATTTCGTATTGCATAGAAGTAAAAATACTCACATAGCGTGATAACGTTTAACTTGAATTTATTAAAAAGTAATAAAAAACAAATTCACATTTTTAGAAGATATGAAACAGCATAAAAATCATATAGCGGCAGTAGTGAGGGATCCACCCGACATGTTTCAACTAAACAGTCATCATCTGAGAGGAGATGACATCTGACCAGACAAGCTACCTAGACCTGTTGGTCATCAAGCTTTTTTGACCTGTATGGCGTATGCCATTTCAGGCCATTTAACTCTGGTAAGCCTCCATACTCTCCTGGTGATGGTCCTGGCACTGATTTCAACTTTTCGTGCACCTTTGGTTCTACCACGGTCCACTTACCTGCCTGATTGGTTCTAATC
Source organism: Lithobates clamitans (assembly GCA_037952925.1). NCBI lineage: Eukaryota > Metazoa > Chordata > Amphibia > Anura > Ranidae > Lithobates > Lithobates clamitans. Next base: position 469,873 of record JBBGZY010001703.1, on the reverse strand, counting down.
ATCCCCCTGTGCATTTGGGAGGCATTTGCCCATCATCGTTTTTGCACTATCACCATTGATCTTTTTCACTTATATGATATGGACTATTATATCTTTTGATGTTATTCACTAATTATTTGAGGTGTTATATACACATATGTGTTATTGCTTTTTTATAACAGTCACTGTTAGATTTGTGTATCTGGTGCACTACAGTTTCATTTAGTAGTTGCATTAATTGTATAAGGGGGTGTTGTGATGCAATTTGCTGAGGGTGTTGTGATGCAATTTGCGGGGGGCGATTTGATGCCATTTGCGGGGAGTGTTGTGATGCAATTTGCGGGGGGTGTTGTGATGCAATTTTCTCAGGGTGATGTGATGTCATAGAAATTCATCTTTACTTGGTCTACACCATTTGCAGGTAGGCAATGCAAGAAATAATGCAAGTGTAATTTATTTCCTGGTTCCTGGAGGGAGGAGGGGAGGAGAGGTTTGCATAGCTAAGGGGCAGCAACTTCCTCTGACACTGCTGCTGCTATGGAAACCTGACCTGAAACCTACGACACTGCTTGTGCTGTACTGAGCATGTGCAAGATCTGTAAGGATGAGATCCAGGAAGGAATACAGTCTGGCTTCAGATGCCCACACTTAAGATGGCCACGGCCTGCTGGAAGTTTATCCACCTCAGTACCGGGCACTTTCACCCCCCTTCCTGCCCAAGCCATTTTTCAGCTTTCAGAGCTGTCACATTTTGAATAACAATTGCGTAGTCATACAACACTGTACCCAAATGAAATTGTTATCATTTTTTTCCCCACAAATAGAGCTTTCTTTTGGTGGTATTTGATTGCCTCTCTGGTTTTTTGTTTTTTGCGCTATAAACAAAAAATAGTGACAATTTTGAAAGAAACACATTATTTTTTACTTTTTGCTATAATAAATATCCATTAAAAATAAATAAATAAATAAATGTTTTCCTCATTTCAGGCCGATATATATTCTTCTACATATTTTTGGTAATAAAAATTGCAATAAGCGTATATTGATGGGTTTGTGCAAAAGTTACAGCGTCTACAATATAGGGGATAGATTTATAGCATTTTTATTATATATTTTTTTACTAGTAATGGTGGTGATCTGCGATTTTTATCATGACTGCGATATTGCGTCGGACATACCGGACACTTTTGACACATTTTTGGAACCATTCACATTTTTACAGCGATCCATGCTATAAAATTGCACTGATTACTGTATAAATGTGACTGGCAGGGAAGGGGTTAACACTAGGGGGAGATCGAGGGGTTAATTGTGTTTCCTAGGGAGTGATTCTATCTGTAGAGGGAGGGGACTCACAAGGGGAGCAGACGATCGGTGTTCCTCTGTATAAACAGGAAGCAATCAGCGCAAACAAATAGGTGAAATGAATGGATGCAAGCTGAATACTATAGGTAATCACAAAGCCTATAAACAATCAATAAAACAATGTTAGTACAATAATATGAGGAAAAAAGTACATTTGAAAATATAGGGACTCAGATGTCCAAAATGAAGAATGGCAAGTTCCCTCGTGATGGAAAATGAAATAAATTCTCCAGTGGTAAATCGGTGACAATATCCTCCACCACAGACAAACAGATGCACTTACCGGATCATGAAACCTGGGTTGCGGTCCCTAGGGCGTTAAATGTGGAGTTTGATCTCAACTGCTTTATATCAAACAAATAAGATCAGATAGGTTTGTGCTCATTATTTTCTTTTCCCCCTCTCTTATGTGTACACTGGATTTTGATATAGTTATTGTATACAGATGGCCGCGGGTACATAATATGAATTTTTTAATCTGCTTCACTGCCTTATGATCCATTTGGTTCCTTGGGGTCAGTGGGGATTAATTGATTTTTTATGTTTTTATGATATTTTTCCTATTAGCTGGTGTCCCCGCTGGGTAATGTTGTCATTTTAGATGCAGTGTCCACTTCCGGCTTTTGTTACATACTTTGCAGAAATTGGGGCGTTATTTAAGGCTTCTGGGTGACTCACTAGCTCCACCTTCGCTGACAAAGTCCTATTGGATGTAACGCCGCATACGGGGGAAGAGCTTATACTATGCACGTCACCCACTGCCATGTCTCAGCTGTTTGCATGAGAACATGCCTTTTACCTATTGAAACTTTTCATTGATATTTTTATTGTGTGAGCTTTTTAGCGCTATATTTTATGCTTTTTACCTACTTGAATAAACCTATGGAGTACACTTAGAGTGTTTTTTTCTTTTTGGGACTGTTGTGTCTCCACATTATTATTGCTGCTTTGGGAACGAATACTGCTGCATCTCACTGCTGGATCTGTGTCTCATGGTGTTGGATTGGAGTGTGCCTTCATCTCTCAGTGGATATATGCGTTTCTGACATCCTATAATAAGAGGCACATACTTTAGAGGATTATCCAACCCCACCGACAGTCGCTGCTCCCCCTCTGACTTCAAAACCCGCTCCCAATTCCCTATATCCTATTGCTGACCTGCAGTCCCCACCACTGTATGGGACAGAGGCATGCAATAAGCCACCCCCATTGACCTCCCGACTATCGACGAATAACCCTTTTACCATGCAACCTGACTCTCCACTGTTTGTTGTTCCCCCGTGGTCACCTGGGTCACCCACAGATGCAACCGATTCTCCTATGGCTGCAGCTAAACCCCCTTTCAAGACGACTCTTGCTGTCCAGAGGAGTCCACAAGGGACCCCCTTACAGCAACGGTTACAAAATTTCTTGGGGACCTGGTGAACAAATTGATATCCCCCTCAGCTGGGGAACAAACAAAATGTGGAGAGGAAGAGTTTCCACTAATTGAAGTTCCCAACCCTAGGGCAGGACAAAATGTAGGAGGTATAGTAGTCCCTAACACTATGATGGTCTATCGCCGCTGGACCCCCGAGTATGTTAAAAAAGCTATTGAAGGGATACCACATCCCAAGGCCAACATAGCTCAATTCAGGGACTGTATCATGGGAATGATTGCTAGCTTTCATCCCAATGGGAGGGAAATAGAGCAGGTCATCAGACAGATCTTGGGTCCCGATTGGCATCATGTACTGGGAGATTGGAGTGGATTAAACAATCAGGGAGTGGTGTTTTGCTTCATGATGATGCAGCACTCGAAGACAGGAGAAATTCCCTTATAGCAAGTATAGAGAATAGATGGATACTTCGAGTTGACTGGTCCATTATAAATCAGTGTGTGCAGGGAGAAGAGAAAACAGTGGACAATTTCATTGTTAGGATGAGGGAGATTTTCAATAATCACTCTGGAAAAGAAGTCCCGGTAAATCAAGTGAATGATAGCCCATATGAGCAACAGCTAAAAAATGCAATCTTGAAGGGGCTGCTTGCCCCTATATCAAGTTTTGTTACCAAACACATGATCAAACATAGGATCTGTAGAATTCAGGAGATGATCGAGTATGCGAGGCATGCTGAATGGCAATTCCAATAAAAAAGAAAGTAAAGCAAGGGAAGGTGTTTATGGTAGGTGAAGGTAATGATGTGTATGTCATTGAGAAGGAGAACAGAAGGATGGGAAACACCCAAACAAGGCCCCGCATTTAGGATTATGAGGGGAAAAAGAAGAGGGGGGAGTGTTTCCTGTGTGGTAAAAGAGGGCATTTGGCAAAATAATGCAGGTCAAACAGAGAGGAAGAAGCATGACTAAAGGATGTTGGTATGTCTGCAGAGAGAGAGAGATACAGAAGAAAATGACGAGACAGAATCTGAAATTTTAGAATGTGTGCACTGTTGAAACTTGTTTGCATGCTGAAGTCAAGCCAGAAATAACCTTGGTTGTGAAGGGTAGATGGGTAACATTTCTCTGTGATACTGGGGCTTGTAGGACCCTAATACACCCGCTGGATATGCCCCCAGGGGTAAAGAAAAAAGGTGTAGTATATGTAAAATCTGCAAATGGGTTGATTTACCAGGAGGTTGTGTCTGAAGGCCTTACTGTGGAAGATCCACAGACAGGTAAAAAGGCTGTGTAAAATTGTAATTTTGACTAAATGTCCTGTTAATTTGTTGGGTAGAGACATGTTGCACGCTCTTGATATTTCTGTCATACCAGTGGAGGGAGGTCTCAAAGCCCATCGGCTGTGTAAAAAACAAATCACAGCCATGGATAATGAGCCCTGATACTGGTACAGCCTGGAATTTGCAAACTGAGGGATTAAATATACCCAAAACCCTGGCAGAAATAATTGTCGAAGAGCCTATGAGGAAAAGGTATAAGGTCCAGACAAACCTCTATTGCACCATGTACTACAGAAAGACCTCTGGGCCCGATAAGTCCTATGAGAAACAGTTAATGAGTCTCACTAAAACTGAAGTGTTCTTAAAAAGCCTGGACTGTGATGAGGAAGGAAATAGCGTGACTACTTGTCTCCTACCACAGCCTATTCTGCAAATATACAAGCAGGATACTGTACCTTGTATTTCGTTCACCCGGAACCCCAAGCTATCAAGGCATGATTGTGGGTTCCTCTGTGCTTGGCCTTCCCAATTACAGTAAAACCTTTTATCTGACTGTAGATTGTAAGGAAGAGTACATGACTTCTGTTCTCACACAGGTTTATGGGGACAAGCACAAACCAATTGCATTCTATTCAACTAAATTAGATCCAGTGGCCCAGAGTTTGCCCCACTGTGTTCAAGCTGTAGTAGCAGCCTCATTGGCCATACGGTCCTCTGCACTGATAGTACTGTTCCACCCCCTGGTTCTTAAAGTCTCACATGCCATTTCAGTAATCTTACTACAAGACAAAATCTCCTATTTATCTCCAGCCAGGCATCCTTTATGTATGACTACTCTTCTGGAACAGCTGCTTATTACAATCAAGTGGTGTACCACATTGAACCCAGCCACACTGTTACCAACACCTAGTGATGGGGATTAGGGATGAGCCGAACACCCCCCTGTTCGGTTCGCACCAGAACATGCGAACAGGAAAAAAGTTTGTTCGAACACGCAAACACCGTTAAAGTCTATTGGACACGAACATGAATAATCAAAAGTGCTAATTTTAAAGGCTTATATGCAAGTTATTGTCATAAAAAGTGTTTGGGGGGGGCGTGGCCTGCAACGGAGCTGAATGGATGCTTGATTCCAGAGCTCCGGCACTCCGGCGGATACAGCGGCTGAAATCGGCACAAAAACAACCGGATTTCTCTTCCCCCAGCAGGTGACACAATCCGGGCATACCAGGAGGGTATGATGGGCAAAAGAAAAGGCACATCCAAGCCACAACAGCTGACAGACTATTTCACACAGCCGCAGCATGGAGGTAGGCAAAATGGTGCCGGCCATTCACCTGCACTATCACATAAAAACAAGCCCGCTCCGCACACCGCCACCTCATCCCCTAACCAAAATGAGACCTACAGTAGCCAACAGTCTCCACCTTCATCCTCACCATCAGGGAGCCCAGCCAAAGCTAAACTAAAGCTGGATGGAGTCGGATGCAGCCCTGCAATGAGCCCTGTAACGGACTCTGGGGATGACACCAGGGAGCTCCCTGATTCCATTACTGCCTTCCCCACTATGAACCAGCCTGAACTGGACACTGTTCTAAAAGATATGCTGGTGTCTTTAAGAAGCACTTTGCAAGCAGACATGATGCACTGTATGCATAGATTTAGTGGGGAGCTAAATGCAGTAGAGGCCCGAGTGGAGAATGTTGAAAGCAAGATGGGGGATTATGCCTCCACCATAAATGATCTGGTAGACGCAAATGAAGAAAGAGAAGAGGAATCTGTATGGATTAAAAACAAAATCGCAGATATTGAGGATAGGTCCAGACGGATTAACCTCAAGATCAGGGGGATCCCTGAATCAGTGCAAACACCAGAACTGCGGTCATATGTGATAGACCTATTTACTGCTCCTCTACCAGACCTATCTCAAATTGACGTTACTATTGATAGAATACACTGCAATTTGCTGCACACGGGTGATTCCCATTAAACCCCATAAGAAGGAAGTTTCCCTTATGGGTCATCCTGAAGTTTATGGAAAGTTGCACTGTTGCTTTACCTGTTATGATATCTATGTTCTGTTATCTTTTTTTTCTTTTTTTGCATATGGAGTATCACAGCAATCTACTAAGCATCCAGCTCTTCGTGACAAAGTTTCTTCAACCTTCTAAGACTCTCCAGAACAAAAGTCGGCACAACACAGGTCTTACCAGGACCACAGTGAGTACTTGTCCCATGAGGGGGAAAACGCATATACTGCAACTTCCACAAAAGGGAGCTATTACCTCCCTCAAGTTTGAGCACAGGTCACAAACAAGAAACCCAAAAAACCAAACCCATGGCTATCTAATTTATATCCATTAACGCTAAAGGGCTTAATCACCCAGCAAAGAGAAAATCGCTTTGGAAAGAAGCATTGATAAATAAATCCGACATATTATGCGCCCAAGAAACGCATTTTTGTGGTACATCTGCCCCAATATGTCAAAACAAGAACTTTCCCCACACCTTTTTTGCTAATGCTGATTCAAAATCCAAAGGAGTAATGACTGCCATAAGAGACACTGTTGCGTTTACATTACATACAAAGCATATTGACCCACAAGGGCGATACTTGGTGTTGGTATGTGATATCAACCAGGTAACTTATACTATAGTAAACGTTTACGCCCCAAACAAACATCAGGTCCGCTTTTTTCACAAGCTTATACACAAAATTAATTCCCTCAGAAAGGGGCTTTTGATACTATGTGGGGACTTCAACATTATACCTGACCCGTCTATAGATACAACGAGGAAGACGAAACGGGCAATGGCATCTCTTCAAGATTTTATACATAAAGAAAACATATATGATGTGTGGCGGTGTCTCCATGCTGGAGAAAGAGACTTTACATTCTTCTCCGCCCCACACCAAACGTATACAAGAATTGATCTTTTTTTGGTAGACCAACAATCCTTGACCAAGTCGGTCTCTTCGACCACCAACAGTATCACGTGGTCTGACCACGCCTCCATTACCTTATCCATTAAAGACACTTCAATAGTCAATACTATTCCAGTATGGAGAGCTAACTCTTTTCTCTTGCAACAACCAGAATCCAAAAAAAATTATTGAAGATCATTTGTTAGAATTTTTTAAAATTAATGAACCTTCTGTTCAGAGCCACTTTACTTTGTGGAATGCTCATAAGGCATTTATTAGGGGGATATTCATAAAAGGCATTTATTAGGGGGATATTCATAAAACTGGGGGCCAGGGTGAGGAGGCAGCGGCAAAAGAAGCTACAGGTTATTACAGATGAAATTTACAGTTTAGCTGGGAGTGAATCGATAGTTTTGTGGATTTCTTCGGTGGTAGAACTAAAAATAAACAACAATCTTCTCCCACACTATCCAAAAGACTAAACCAGTTGAGATATGATCTCAGACTCCTCTTACTAGAGGAATTTGAGAAAAACACAAAACGACTCAAAATGAACTATTATGCACATGGAAATAGGGCAGGAAAGCTGTTAGCACAACAACTCAAGGGTCATAGAAGTAAAACTAAAATTCCATATATCTTACACCCTACGAACAAAACCAAAATGCAGCATCCACAGGATATAGCGGACGTCTTTAGCAACTATTATGGTGCCCTCTATAACCTCAAAGATGATGCAACCACTTCCCAACCAACTACAATGATGATAAATTATTTTTTAAAACAAATCAAATTACCATCATTGTCTCAACAAGAAAAGGAGTACCTAAGTGCACCATTCACCACCGAAGAAATCCACAAAACTATCGATTCACTCCCAGCTAACAAATCCCCAGGCCCAGATGGCTTTAGAGGGGAATACTATCAAGCATTTAAATTCTTATTGTCCCCACATCTAAACAAAGTTTTCAACGCTGCAGCTGCCTCCTCCTCCTTCCCACCTGAAATGCTAAATGCACTAATAGTGACCTTGTCCAAGCCAGGGAAAAACCCGGACACTCCTGTAAACTTTTGGCCTATATCATTATTAAACATGGATTTAAAAATTTATGCCAAAATCATAGCTAACCGCCTCATAGACATTCTGCCCCATTTAATCCATTCGGATCAGACTGGGTTCACTAGAGGATGTCAGACCTCCGATGCTACCAGGAGGCTGACAAACATTATACATACTGCTGCGACCCAGCGAAGGCCTTCTCTGCTCCTAGCGTTGGACGCAGAGAAGGCCTTTGATAGAGTACATTGGGGATACTTGGAATTGGTTCTGGAGAGGTTTGGGTTCTCTCGTTCCATCTTAAAGGCAATCATGACATTATATTCGAAACCCTCAGCCCGCGTGTATACCTCGGGAGTACTCTCTAAGCCGTTCAATATAACTAACGGTACCCGTCAGGGTTGTCCTCTCTCCCCACTAATTTTCAATTTAATTCTAGAACCCTTAGCAACATATATCAGAAAACACCAATCCATAACAGGCTTCCTAACCCATAAATCGGAACATGTCATTAGCGTATTCGCTGATGACATTATCCTAATGCTTACAAATCTGACAATTTCCCTGGCTTTGGTACACGTCACATTACAAATGTTCATTAAAATTTCATACTACAAGATAAACCAAAACAAATCTTATATACTAGGTATTGGCATAGAGCCACAATTGAAAGGGGTACTCAGTTCATGGTTTCCATATGCATGGTGCAAAGAGGGGGTGAAGTATCTGGGAATCACTCCAACAGCATCTCCGGACGATCTTTTTAGAGCCAACTATATCCCCTTTCTCAGCTCCTTACCGTCGAGACTTCAAAAATTACCCAAATCGGAACTCTTATGGTCAGGACGCCTTGCCGCTTTTAAAATGGTAATTCTACCTCAACTAATATACCTGTTTAGATCACTTCCTATCCCGGTTCCTAATTCCTACTTTTCCAAAATCCAGTCTTTGCTTAATAGTTTTCTATGGAAAGGGAAAAAAGCAAGATGGGCGTTTAAAAATTCAGTGATGTCCAGGAAAGTGGGGGGAGTGGGCAACATTGTAATTACGGACTACTACCTCGCATCCATTCTAGCGCAACTAAGGACATGGTTCCCAAAATCACCCAATCCTAGGTGGCAGGAGTTAGAAGAGAATCAAACTCCCAACTAAAATCTGTACAAATATTTAATGATCCATTCATTTAACTCATCCCACACTCAGTCTTTAGCCTCGTCGATGAAAGCATCTCTCAGAGCCTGGAATATTTTGGTAGAAAACCAATCATCTACTCCCCCTATGTCCTCAATAAAGATCCCTATCACCAGTTTATCCGGGCTTATACCAGACCTTCACATAAAACACTGGGCAGAACAAGGTATTGTAAACTTAGAAGATCTCAGAATAGATTCCATGAAGAAAACATTTAGAGCACTACAAATTGAATACAATCTAGAGCAGTCAGAGTATTACAAATACATACAGATTTGTCATTTTATGAGAACTAACCCCCCTCTCTCAGTACAACTCCCTTGGAGAATAATATCATATCTTGCTAAACAAACCACCAATATCAAAGGAATCTCATTATTTTATAATACCTTAAATAACAAACTAACATTTGTCAAACATCCCCATATTGAGGCTTGGGTATGAGAACCATCACAATGTTTCACACCGGAGCAATGGCAAAAGGCACTTCAGACTACATATGCCACCTCCAGGTGTATCAACTTATGGGAATTAACACAAAAGATACTAATGCGTTGGTATTTAACACCATATAGGATCTCCAAGTTTGACCACAACACCTCTCCAATGTGTTGGAGGAATTGCAATAACATAGGTACCCTATACCATATACTTTGGGAATGTCCAAAAATACGTACAAATAACAAATCATCAGATTCAAGCAACACCGGGACTAGCTATTCTATCTATAGATATGGACTTATTCCCTAAAACCTATAGGAGGATAGTTTCTCATATCTTACTAAGCACTAGATTAATGATAACTAGACAATGGAAAGCTCCGGAAACCCCCATGTTAACAGAAATAATCCTCACTACCAACACACACATTACATATGAAAAAATGTTTGCATTATCCCAAGGTAGGCTCCTGGCATCGAATAATCAATGGAAACCGTGGACTGAGTGGTATAAATCAAGGACAATTTAAGAGTTATCACTGATACTGATATATGTACACTTATAAGATGAGCTTTATGTTAATTTTTACAAAACTAGAATGCTCCATCTATTATTTGGTACAATTTAATTTTGTTGTTATTTAATTTTGTCTTTATTCTGTTTTCACTTTTTAAATTCATTTAACACACATCAAAACTGTTATAACCCATGTAAAATTTGTACCGATTATCGATCTGTTTTTATCCTAAGCTGGTTGAGTCTTCTCCTTCCAGGGCACAGCAGGTACCCAATAGGGGTGTCGGAAGGAGGGGACTCTCTTGATTCATATACACTTTTATATACTAATAATAATTACAAGATCTGAAAGTACCAGGAGATTTTTAAATATCTCTAGTATGTCTCAAGGTACAAAGGCACATAAGTTTTTGTGATGTTAAGTAACATGAGTATCTAGTAGATACATTGGAAATGTTTGTATTATTCAACACTGTGTAATACTGCTTTTCTTTTCTTAGTACTATTGTTTGTACTTTCCTTTTCTGATAAAAACAATGCAAAAAAAAGTTTTAAAAACGGCCGTTTTTTCAGGAGCAGTGATTTTAATAATGCTTAAAGTCAAACAATAAAAGTATAATTTCCCTTTAAATTTCGTAGCTGGGGGGTGTCTATAGCAGTGTTTCTCAACTCCAGTCCTCAAGGCGCCCCAACAGGTCATGTTTTCAGGCTTTCCAATTTTTTTGCTCAGGTGATTTGATCAGTTTCATTGCCTTAGTAATTACCATAGCTGTTTCATCTGAGAGAAATCCTGAAAATATGACCTGTTGGTGCGCCTTGAGGACTGGAGTTGAGAAACACTGGTCTATAGTATGCCTGTAAAGGGGCACATGTTTCCCGTGTTTAGAACAGTCTGATAGCAAAATGACATTTCGAAGGAAAAAACCCATTTAAAACTACTCACGGCTATTGCATTGCCGACAATACACATAGAAGTTCATTGATAAAAACGGCATGGGAATTCCCCACAGGGAGACCCCGAACCAAAATTTAAAAAAAAATGATGTGGGAGTCCCCCTAAATTCCATACCAGGCCCTTTAGGTCTGGTATGGATATTAAGGGGAACCCCGGCCAAAATGTAAAAAAAAAAATGACGTGGGGTTCCCCCTAAATTCCATACCAGACCCTTCATACCTGTTTGGTGGCTGTGTGGAGACAGGAGACTAATGCCGCGTACACACGAGCGGACTTTACGGCAGACTTTGCCTGGCGACGGACTTTATGACGGACTTGCCTGCACACAATCCACCAAAGTCCGTCAAATTCCTACGTGATGACATACGACCGGACTAAAACAAGGAAGTTCATAGCCAGTAGCCAATAGCTGCCCTAGCGTGGCTTTTTGTCCGTCAAACTAGCATACAGACGAGTGGACTTTTCGACCGGACTCGAGTTCGACGGAAAGATTTAAAACATGTTTCAAATCTAAGTCCGTCCAACTTTTGAGAAAACAAAGTCTGCTGGAGCCCACACACGATCAAATTGTCCGACGAAATCCCATCCGCCGGGCAAAGTCTGCCGTAAAGTCCGCTCGTGTGTACGCGGCATTAGGCCCAGACTACCACCTAGATGGGAGGGTAGTTGTGCCCACACCCGATTGCTGCTTCCCTTTTATATAGTTCCTATGAGTAACAAATCAATGAAACTGCCAGGTAAATACTATTTTAAACGAATTAAGCGAGAAACACACAAGGATCATTTGACAACCGAGTGTATATGTCATGGTTATGCAATAGAGTTTTGTCTGTCAGCTTACCTGTCTCCATGTGTTCATCTCTAAAGACCAGCTGCCTCTCACCTGACTGGTTTTATAACCTCTCCTCTAAGCATGGCTCGACCCCAGGCCCTATCAGGGAACTCTATATTAACCTGTGCACTGCAAGCCAGCAGGGCTGATCAACCATTGTGTGTTAGCTTTCGTGTGTACTTGCTGTGTTTCCTACATCTGATTCCAGTTACCGACTTTGGCCTGTTCTCTACTATTCCTGTCTGCTTGTGACCCTGACCTTTGGCGTGTCCCCGACCTTCCATGTTTGCCTGTGACCCTGAACCTTGGCGTGAACTCTGTTGTCCTTGTCTGCTTGTGGCTCGACCTTGGCTTATCCCTTACTTTCCTCACTGTTCCAGCCTGCTGCCTCTTTCCTGTTCTACTGTAGTCTACCGTGAGCGTGAGCTGTGAGACCCTGGGGGCCGCGACCTAGAGCCATCCTCACCACTAGAGGCTCTGGTGAACACCTGCTGGCTCTTAGACTCCGCACCCTGGGGAATCTATGCTCTAGCTCCCAGTGGGATCTGTGTTAGTGATCCAGTAGACCTGCTTCCTGAACCTCCCAGGGTTCAATCTGCAGCAGTCAGTCCTAGGGTCCACTACCTAGCATTGCACTTCCGACTTCTACAGAGTGCATCTGTCACCTAGCCTCAACGTGACCTGACAGTATATAGACGAAATAGGTGTTCCACGAGGCGTTCCAGATGAATTTAAAGTGCAGAATCAAATAACAGCAGGACTCACCTCACTCTTCATATGGGTCCAGCCCAATAAGAACATCGACTGGATAAACTACATCTAATACAACCAGCAGAGGTTTGTGAATTACACCAGAGATGCTATCAAAGGCATAGCAGCACAATTGGACGCCACCTCTTTGACAGCGTGGCAGAACCATATAGCATTGGATATGTTGCTGGCAGAAAGGGGCGGGGTATGCAAAATGTTCTGCACCTTCTGCTGCACTTTTATTCCAAACAATACTGCACCTGATGGAAGTATCACCAAGGCCTTACAAAGGCCTACAAATGCTATCTGAAGAATTATCAGAGAACTCTGTGTAGAGAACCCCCTAATAGGACTCTTCGAAAAATGATTTGGTAAATGGGGTGATCTTGCAAAAAGTTTGCTTATCTCTATTGTCATGGCAGCCACCAGGGCCATCTTTAATATTGATTGGACCCTGGGCAAAAATTTTCTTTGGGCCCCCATGCAGTTTTGCTCTCCACCTGCTCTGAGACATACAATAAATAGCAGCTAGACTCAAAATTAGTTTACTGAATCAGATCAGACAGTGATTGTGATTGGTTGCCAGAGGTTACAGTGTATCATTACCGTTTACTGACTGGTTGCTAGAGGTTACAGCACACATTTGGGCTCACTGATCAGTTGCTAGAGGTTACAGCACATGCTTTCTGCTTGATGATTGGTTGCAAGAGATTACTGTACATCAATACTGCTCACTGATTGGTTACTGCACATCATTACTGCTTACTGATTGGTTGATAGGGGTTACAGCACATCATCTCCTCACTGGCTGCACACCATGGGCACCTTGCTCACCTGTGCACCCCAAACTGTAATTCCTTCTCTGCCTACCTCTGCACACCACACACTACCCTCCCCCCACTAATTTGTTTACCTTTGCAGAACAGGCTGATGGTAGGCTTAATGACCACAGTTGTAGGCAGGACTTTCAAGCATGCCTCTTTATCTCCCCAGTGGGTAGCATTCAGTATAGGTGATGGTGGATATGACTTCAGGGAGGCATGGTTTCCGGTCTCCCTGTGTGTCTCTCGCCCCCCCCTCCCATCACATATGGGCAAAGTATCTTCAAATATGGCGACTGGTGACTGCACCTATACAGTCTCTAACATATCCCGCCTCCATGGTGGGCGCATGCGCAGTGACACGTTCTTCACGTCTGCAGCGTGGTGGCGATGTCAGACGCTGCTACGCTGGAGATTCAATACAAATACAGGGATCTTTTTTGCTCTCCCTGTCATTCCTCTGCTGGACACCACAACGAAAGGAGGGAAGGTTCTCTCCTTCCCAGTTCATTTACCCTAATCCCGGCTTACACTAGATAAAGGTAGGTGCACTTTCTGTGCGGCAGCCATGTATTTTTGATTACCCTTTTTTATATTTAGTAACTGTTTTCTAATATTTGTTTTTGATGCCTAGGGCTCAGTTTGGACACTGATGGATACTGATCCCCTTCTCTCCAGACCCCTACAGCCTCTTTGAATTACAGCCTTTTTTACCCTATACATCTTATCATAAAAGTGCTTCTGTCCAAATAAACACTAGGGATGCCATCTATATAATAACATTGATTCTATCAAAGTACCATCAAGGTAAATTATATATTTATTATTACAAAAGAGTTTCCCTACCTGAGAATACCTATTCAATTATTTTTATTACATTCATAGAAATATTTTTTCTTCTTTTTTCTCTACTCACTTGCCCTTTCTTTCATAGAAAAGGACATCAATAATTTGGCACGCACATGTACTGTCTCTGCAGGCTTTTCTTGGGGGTAGGCACCCAGTGGGAGAAGGCAATTAACGAATCTAAGTGTTTCCAATACTTGTGACTTTCAGCTCCAAGTGTAAGTTTATGAGGTTATGACTATTGGCAAGGTTTGTATTTTGAGTAGCCACTCAACACTTATATTAAACATAATTATCCATTTATGTTTATAACAAATTAAGTACATTGTCTAATGCATCACTTATGTATTTTTTATTTTTTATTTTTATTGTTTATATATTTTATTTTCTATTTACCCTAACATGGAAATATCCCGATGAGTAACTGTTAGCATATAATGTTATATTATGCATATGATGATTTTTCACTATATTGATTTCTTTTTCTTTTTCTTTCATGTAATTTTAGTTTAATTGATGTCATATACCATATATCCTGCAGAAGCTCCAATGAGCGAAACATGTTGAGAACAAAGTGGTATCCATATTAGGCATTGTAACTGTATTTTATTAATTTTGTGAATTATGTATTGTTATAGCCTCTTTATGGCCTTTTTTAATTGCTGTAATTAAATTTATATTTTTTAACCAATACGTTCAATTGGGAATACATTTCTGAAAAATCTCACAATCCTGACACCTTTAAAGTCCCAAGGATTTATGCCTTAAAGCCACAATTCTTACATTGTGTGTATGTTGCTGCATTCCCTGTATTAGGGGAATTCTTCAAAGACTGATTGACACATCTTTAACAAAAACTATGCTCCTCCAGAGTGACACGGAACTATACTCGGAACCTGATGATGAATTTACAACTCTCGCTAAGGACTCATCTGTCTAAATGATAATACCTGGTAAAATAAAAGAACCTGGATATTTGAATTATTGACATTATGAGTATAAAAGGAGGGAGATGTTAGAGAAATTATACTTTAAATGTCCTCTATGAAAACATAATTTGATATGAATATGGCCTTATAGCTCTAGTTATAATATGCTTAGACTTGCATTATTCGAAACATCCTGTTGTTTGCAAATGGCTTAAGGAGTTTTCCAAGTCAGTATCCTGTATAACCATTGTGAATGTATATAAAAAGTCTGTAACGGATATTTCCACCTTTCCTGTTGTGTTCAGAATAAAGTTGAAACACATGTGAATGGGCATTTTTAAAACAGGAAAGGGGGTTGTCCAGGGCCTATAAAAAAAAACATGTACTACAATATTCTCTTCAGAAATGAAATGACACCACATGAGCTTGTAATGCAAATGTAATTAATTTCTCTTGCATATGCAATAAAAGTTATCTTGATTCCCGAGGACGGTCTTAAGACAGTGATGTATTTCAGTAACAGTAGAATCTGTTTGTAATTTTGAACTGGTACATTTTTAAAGTGTAGCTCCAGCCAAAAAATCTATTTTTAAGCTTTTTGGAAAACATAGGGAAGGATTATCACCCCTGTTACTATTGTTTTGTTGTCTGTGCACCTCTTCAGAAGATTTCACCTCACTTTCTGTCCCAATGACAAATGTTTTTTGACAATTTGGGGTTTTTAGTGAAACAAGGATTGGTGATAAAGCATCAGTGGAGAGGAGACACATTTTTCCCATATTAACTCTTACTGGAGAGAATTTCCCTTCTTAGGGGTAGATTTCATCTCACTTCCTGTTGTCTCCTTCCGTTTCAAAGTAGGAGTTGTTTGTAAATTGGATGTTTGAAAGTAGGGGCCTGCCCTATATACTCTGCAGAAATTGCGGCCTTAGGTGTTGCCACAACACTGTAAGCCCTCACAGTAACTCTTGGTGGGCGCAAGAACGGGCTCTGCTGTGAAATATTAGATCAAGAATTGTAATTACATGCCCCTGTTGAACAGGGTCAGAAAAATTGGGCCTTTGGTGGTGGTGGTGGTGGTGCTGGTGCCACAACACTGTAAGTCCTCAAAGTTACTCTTGGTGGGCGCAGAAACTGGCCCTGCTGTGAAATATTAGATCAAGAATTGTAATTACATGCACCTGTTGAACAGGGGCAGAAAAATTGGGCCTTGCCACAATACTGTAAGTCCTCACAGTTACTCTTGGTGGGAGCTGGAACGGGCCCTGCTGTGAAATATTAGATCAAGAATTGTAATTACATGCACCTGTTGAACAGGGGCAGAAAAATTGGGCCTTTGGTTGTGGTGGTGCTGGTGCCACAACACCGTAAGTCCTCACAGTTACTCTTGGTGGGCGCAGAAACAGGCCCTGCTGTGAAATATTAGATCAAGAATTGTAATTACATGTCCCTGTTGAACAGGGGCAGAAAAATTGGGCCTTGGGCACTGGTGCCACAACACTGCAACCCCTTACAGATACTCTAGTTGGAGCGCAGGAACGAGCCCTGCTGCAAAGTATTGCATCACAAATTGTAATTACATGCCCCTGTTAAACAGGGGCTGAAAAATTGGGCCTTAGCCACTGGTGGCAGTGCCCAGAATCAAAAATTTTCTTACAGGCTATCAGCATGATCATTGAGGAGGAAGAGGATAGTCACTCAGCCAGAGGCCTAACTATAACCTTCAGGGCCCCAGTGCAAGAAACCATGAAGGGCCCCTAACCCACAGTATGATGGGGGGTATTGTGAAATGATGAGGGGCAGTATGAAGGGGTATTTTGACAGGAGGGAGCAGTGTGACCAAAGAAGGGTATCTGGAAAGTGTGACCAGAGGGGGGAGTATGATAAGAGGGGGCACTGTGAAAGAAGGGGGGCAGTGTGACAAAAAGGGGCAGTACGATGGGGGCAGTGTGACAGGAGGGGGCAGTATGACAGGGGGCAGTGTGACAGGGGGATATTGTGACAAGAGGGGGGCAGTGTGACAGGAAAAGGATACCTGTGAAGTATTACAAGAGGGGGCAGTGTAATGAGGGAGCACTGTGAAAGGAGGGCGGCTGTTTAACAAGAGGGGGTAGTGTGACAGGAGGGGGGTAAATATGACAGAAGGGGGCAGTGTGACGAGAGGGCAGAATGATGGAGGGGCAGTGTTACAGGAGGGGGCAGTATGACAGGAGGGTATTGTGCCAAGGGGGCAGTGTGACAGTGGACAGTGAGACAGGTGGGGGCAGTATGACAGGTGGAGGGCAGTGTGATGGGAAAATAGTATGACATGGGCAGTGTGGTAAAAGAGGGGCTATGTGGCAGGTGGGGGGCCAATGTCACAGGTGACAGGTCAGGAGGCAGTATCACAGGTGGGGGCCAGTGTCACAGGTGGTGGGCCAGTGTCACAGGTGGGGAGGCAGTGTGACAGGTGACAGGTGGGGGCCAGTGTCACAGGAGACAGGTGGGGGGCTAGTGTGACAGGTGGGGGGCCAGTGTCACAGGAGACAGGTGGGGGGCCAATGTGGAAGGTGACAGGTGGGAGCCAGTGTGACAGGAGACAGGTGGGGGCCAGTGTGACAGGAGACACTTGGGGGCCAGTGTGAAAGGTGACAGGTGGGGGCCAGTGTGACAGGAGACAGGTGGGGGGCCAGTGTGACAGGAGACAGGTGGTGGGGGCCAGTGTGGAAGGTGACAGGTGGGGGCCAGTGTGAAAGGTGACAGGTGGGGGCCAGTATGACAGGAGACAGGTGGGAGCCAGTGTGACAGGAGACAGGTGGGGGCCAGTGTGACAGGAGACAGGTGGGGGCCAGTGTGACAGGAGACAGGTGGGGGCCAGTGTGACAGGAGACAGGTGGGGACCAGTGTGGAAGGTGACAAGTGGGGGCCAGTGTGACAGGAGATAGGTGGGGGCCAGTGTGAGAAGGGACAGGTGGGGGCCAGTGTGACAGGAGACAGGTGGGGGCCAGTGTGAGAGGGGACAGGTGGGGGCCAGTGTGACAGGAGACAGGTGGGGGCCAGTGTGACAGGAGACAGGTGGGGGGCCAGTGTGACAGGAGACAGATGGGGGCCAGTGTGACAGGAGACAGGTGAGGGCCAGTGTGGAAGGTGACAGGTGGGGGGCAGTGTAACAGGAGACAGGTGGGGGCCAGTGTGGAAGGTGACAGGTGGGGGCAGTGTGACAGGAGACAGGTGGGGGCCAGTGTGACAGGATACAGGTGGGGGCCAGTGTGACAGGAGACAGGTGGGGGCCAGTGTGACAGGAGACAGGTGGGGGCCAGTGTGGAAGGTGACAGGTGGGGGCCAGTGTGACAGGAGACAGGTGGGGGCCAGTGTGAGAGGGGACAGGTGGGGGCCAGTGTGACAGGAGACAGGTGGGGGGCAGTGTGACAGGAGACAGGTGGGGACCAGTGTGAGAGGGGACAGGTGGGGGCCAGTGTGACAGGAGACAGGTGGGGGCCAGTGTGACAGGAGACAGGTGGGGGCCAGTGTGAGAGGGGACAGATGGGGGCCAGTGTAACAGGAGACAGGTGGGGGCCAGTGTGACAGGGTACAGGTGGGGGCCAGTGTGACAGGAGACAGGTGGGGGCCAGTGTGACAGGAGACAGGTGGGGGGCCAGTGTGAGAGGGGACAGGTGGGGGCCAGTGTGAGAGGGGACAGGTGGGGGCCAGTGTGAGAGGGGACAAGTGGGGGCCAGTGTGAGAGGGGACAGGTGGGGGCCAGTGTTGTGCTTAACTTACATGAGAAGCCCATATGGAAGAAGCAGCATGCTTCCTTGTGATGTCCGCAGGATGTGCCTCCAGGTAGCACAGTTCACTTCCCGAGTATCAGTGTATACAATGGAGAGGGGAGGTGCCTCTGACCCGAGCATGTATCAGCAAGACTCAGAGTGTACAAGCAGAGGGACAAACTTGTGCACTGAATCTGGTGCCTGCTCGGGTCAAAGGCCCCTCCCCTTTCCATTGTACTCACAGATACTCGGGAAGTGAACTGTGCTGCCTGGAGGGACATCCCGCAGACATCACATAGCTGCCGATCGCCCACTCCTGCCCCCTCCCCTGTATAGTTAGATGCCAGCTGGAGGTACAGGGGGAGGTGCGGCATCTTGGGGCCCCCCCACACTGGCAGAATGCCAGGGCTCAGTCACAAGTGCGACTGTTGCGACCCTGGTAATTCCGCCACTGAACTCAGCATAACAGGATAGTCACTCAGCATTAGCATAGGCAGTCTTGAGGGGATCTGACATTTCAAAAAAAAATTCAGTTACATCAGCATGAGGTGCTTGGTAACTGGTGGTGATCCAAGACTGATTCATTTTTTTGAAGGTCAGTCGATCGACCGAGTCGGTGGACAGGCGCACCCTGTGATCAGTTACAAAGCCTCCAGCAGCACTGAATGTGTGTTCCGAAAGAACGCTGGATGCAGGACAGGCCAGTAGCTTAATTGTATACTGTGCATTAGGGATGAGCCGAACATTCCCCTGTTCGGTTCGCACCAGAACATGTGAACAGGCAAAACATTAGTTTGAACACGCGAACACCGTTAAAGTCTATGAGACATGAACATGAATAATCAAAAGTGCTAATTTTAAAGGCTTATATGCAAGTTATTGTCATAAAAAGTGTTTGGGGACCTGGGTCCTTCCCCAGGGGACATGGATCAATGCAAAAAAAATGTAAAAACGTCAGTTTTTTCGGGAGCAGTGATTTTATTAATGCTTAAAGTCAAACAATAAAAGTGTAATATCCCTTTAAATTTCGTACCTTGGAGATGTCTATAGTATGCCTGTAAAGGGGCGCATGTTTCCCGTGTTTAGAACAGTCTGACAGCAAAATGACATTTCAAAGGAAAAAAAGTCATTTAAAACTACTCGCGGCTATTATTGCATTGCCAGTCCGACAATACACATAGAAGTTTATTGATAAAAACGGCATGGGAATTCCACACAGGGCAACCCCAAACCAAAATTAAAAAAAAAAAAATGACGTGGGGTCCCCCTAAATTCCATACCAGGCCCTTCAGGTCTGGTATGGATTTTAAGGGGAACCCCACGCCAAAATTAAAAAAAATGGCGTGGGGTACCCCCAAAAATCCATACCAGACCCTTATCCGAGCACGCAACCTGGCAGGCCGTAGGAAAAGAGGGGGGGACGAGAGAGCGCCCCCCTCCTAAACCGTATCAGGCCACATGCCCTCAACATTGGGAGGGTGCTTTGGGGGTAGCCACCCAAAACACCTTGTCCCCATGTTGATTGGGACAAGGGCCTCATCTGACACCTGAAGGGTCTGGTATAGATTTTGAGAGGGACCCCAGGCATTTTTTTTAAAAAAATTTGCCCGGGGTTCCCCTTAATCACTTGCCGACCGGGCCACTTCCGAAAGACAGCAACAGCGTGGTCGGCTAGTTCTGGATGGACGTCCATGGATGTGATTCCAGAATGTTGCTCCCGCGCGCCCCCTGGGGCGTGCACTTTTGGGAACATGCATGACCGCTGGGTCCGGAGGACCCGGCGCATCACAGATCACGGTAAATAGCCACTGATTGCGGCCGTTTACCACGTGATCGTTTCGTCAAATGACTGAGCGATCACATCTAAACAAACCGGCGCCACGTCATGACACCGGTTCCTCCCTCCCCTCTGTGTACCGATCAGTACAGTGCAGGGGGAGAGGGGGAGAGATGGCAGCGCTGTGGGCTGGATGTTTAGTGCACACAGCGCTGCTCAATATAAATAATGGCAACACTGCAATACTCTGCAACACTGTGCAACACACTGCAATACTCTGCAACACTGCAATACTCTGCAATACTGCAATACTCTGCAACACTTCAATACTCTGCAACACTGCAATACCCTGCATCACTGTGCTATACTCTGCAACACTGTGCAATACTCTACCAATACTCGCCAATACTCTGCCAATACTAGCCAATACTAGCCAATACTCTGCCAATACTAGCCAATAATCTGCCAATACTAGCCAATACTCTGCAATAAATTTTAACAGAAACAAATATTTTTTTTTTTTATCGAATTTTCAGTCTTTTTTGATTTATAGCGCAAAAAAAAAACCCAGTGGTGATTAAATACCACCAAAAGAAAGCTCTATTTGTGTGAAAAAAAGGACATAAATTTCATATAGGTACAGTGTTGCATGACTGAGTAATTGTCATTCAAAGTGTGAGAGCACCGAAAGCTGAAAATTGGTCTGGTTAGGAAGGGAGTTTAAGCGCCCAGTGGTCAAGTGGTTAATATCCTTACCAGACCTGAAGGGCCTGGTATGGAATTTAGGGGGACCCCCCCACGTCATTTTTTTTAAATTTTGGTTCGGGGTTCCCCTGTGGGGAATTCCCATGCCGTTTTTATAAATGAACTTCTATGTGTATTGTCGGACCGGCAATGCATTAATAGCCGCGAGTAGTTTTAAATGACTTTTTTTCCTTTGAAATGTCATTTTGCTGTCAGACTGTTCTAAACACAGGAAATATGCGCCCCTTTAAAGG
Source organism: Lithobates clamitans (assembly GCA_037952925.1). NCBI lineage: Eukaryota > Metazoa > Chordata > Amphibia > Anura > Ranidae > Lithobates > Lithobates clamitans. The sequence continues at coordinate 448,080 of JBBGZY010001703.1, read as the reverse complement.
CATACTATAGACACCCCCCAGAAATTTAAAGGGATATTACACTTTTATTGTTTGACTTTAAGCATTAATAAAATCACTGCTCCCGAAAAAACGGCCGTTTTTAAAACTTTTTTTGCATTGATCCATGTCCCCTGGGGCAGGACCCAGGTCCCCAAACACTTTTTATGACAATAACTTGCATATAAGCCTTTAAAATTAGCACTTTTGATTTCTCCCATAGACTTTTAACCACTTGCTGACCGCCTCACAACGATGTACGTCGGCAGAATGGCACGGGCAGACAGAATCATGTACCTGTACGTGATCTGCCTCCCGCGGGCGGGGGGTCCTGTTGGACCCCCCAGTGCCCGAGGCAGTTGGCATTTGGCCCCCGGCAATTGGAGGTGAGGGGGAGGCCATCCATTTGTGGCCCCCCCTCGCGATCGATCGCAGCCAATGGGATCATTCCCCTGCCTCTGTATAGTACACAGAGGCAGAATAAATGATGTCATCTCTCCTCGGCTCGGTATTTTCCATTCCGGCACCGAGGAGAGAAGACTGCAAATGTGAGTGCACAACACACACACACAGTAGAACATGCCAGGCACACAATACCCCCCCTTTACCCCCGATCCCCCCCCCAATCACCCCTCCCCCCGTCACACTGACACCAAGCAGTTTTTTTTTCTGATTACTGCATTGGTGACAGTTTGTGACAGTCAATGTGGTAGGGCAGTTAGCGTTAGCCCCCTTTAGGTCTAGGGTACCCCCCTAATAAAGTTTTAACCCCTTGATGACCCCCCGTCACCAGTGTCGCTAATCGATCATTTTTCTGATCGCTGTATTAGTGTCACTGGTGACGCTAGTTGGGGAGGTAAATATTTAGGTTCGCCGTCAGCATTTTATAGCGTCAGGGACCCCCATATACTACCTAATAAATGTTTTAACCCCTTGATTGCCCCTAGTTAACCCTTTCACCGCTGATCACCGTATAACCGTTACGGGTGACGCTGGTTAGTTCGTTTATTTTTTATAGTGTCAGGGCACCCGCCGTTTATTACCTAATAAAGGTTTAGCCCCCTGATCGCCCAGCGGTGATATGCGTTGCCCCAGGCAGCGTCAAGTTAGCGCCAGTACCGCTAACACCCACGCACGCAGCATACGCCTCCCTTAGTGGTATAGTATCTGAACGGATCAATATCTGATCCGATCAGATCTATACTAGCGTCCCCAGCAGTTTAGGGTTCCCAAAAATGCAGTGTTAGCGGGATCAGCCCAGATACCTGCTAGCACCTGCGTTTTGCCCCTCCGCCCAGCCCAGCCCACCCAAGTGCAGTATCGATCGATCACTGTCACTTACAAAACACTAAACACATAACTGCAGCATTCGCAGAGTCAAGCCTGATCTCTGCGATCGCTAACAGTTTTTTTGGTAGCGTTTTAGTGAACTGGCAAGCACCAGCCCCAGGCAGCGTCAGGTTAGTGCCAGTAGCACTAACACCCACGCACGCACCGTACACCTCCCTTAGTGGTATAGTATCTGATCGGATCAATATCTGATCCAATCAGATCTATACTAGCGTCCCCAGCAGTTTAGGGTTCCCAAAAATGCAGTGTTAGCGGGATCAGCCCAGATACCTGCTAGCACCTGCGTTTTGCCCCTCCGCCCGGCCCAGCCCAGCCCACCCAAGTGCAGTATCAATTGATCACTGTCACTTACAAAACACTAAACGCATAACTGCAGCATTCGCAGAGTCAGGCCTGATCCCTGCGATCGCTAACAGTTTTCTTAGTAGCGTTTTGGTGAACTGGCAAGCACCAGCGGCCTAGTACACCCGGTCGTAGTCAAACCAGCACTGCAGTAACACTTGGTGACGTGGCGAGTCTCATAAGTGCAGTTCAAGCTGGTGAGGTGGCAAGCACAAGTAGTGTCCTGCTGCCACCAAGAAGAAGACAAACACAGGCCCATCGTGCCCATAATGCCCTTCCTGCTGCATTCGCCAATCCTAATAATTGGGAACCCACCACTTCTGCAGCACCCGTACTTCCCCCATTCACATCCCCAACCAAATGCAGTCGGCTGCATGAGAGGCATTTTCCTTATGTCCTCCCGAGTACCCCTACCCAACGACCCCCCCTAAAAAGATGTCATGTCTGCAGTAAGCGCGGATATAGGCGTGACACCCGCTATTATTGTCCCTCCTGTCCTGACAATCCTGGTCTTTACATTGGTGAATGTTTTGAACGCTACCATTCACTAGTTGAGTATTAGCATAGGGTACAGCATTGCACAGACTAGGCACACTTTCACAGGGTCTCACAAGATGCCATCACATTTTGAGAGACCCGAACCTGGAACCGGTTACAGTTATAAAAGTTAGTTACAAAAAAAAGTGTAAAAAAAACAAAAAAAACAAAAAAATATATAAAATAAAAATAAATAGTTGTCATTTTATTGTTCTCTCTCTCTCTCTCTCTCTCTCTATTCTCTCTCTATTGTTCTGCTCTTTTTTTTACTGTATTCTATTCTGCAATGTTTTATTTTTATTATGTTTTATCATGTTTGCTTTTCAGGTATGCAATTTTTTATACTTTACTGTTTACTGTGTTTTATTGTTAACCATTTTTTTGTCTTCAGGTATGCCATTCACGACTTTGAGTGGTTATACCAGAATGATGCCTGCAGGTTTAGGTATCATCTTGGTATCATTCTTTTCAGCCAGCGGTCGGCTTTCATGTAAAAGCAATCCTAGTGGCTAATTAGCCTCTAGACTGCTTTTACAAGCAGTGGGAGGGAATGCCCCCCCACCGTCTTCCGTGTTTTTCTCTGGCTCTCCTGTCTCAACAGGGAACCTGAGAATGCAGCCTGTGATTCAGCCAGCTGACCATAGAGCTGATCAGAAACCAGAGTGGCTCCAAACATCTCTATAGCCTAAGAAACCGGAAGCTATGAGCATTTCATGACTAATGCCCCGTACACACGGTCGGACTTTGTTCGGACATTCCAACAACAAAATCCTAGGATTTTTTCCAACGGATGTTGGCTCAAACTTGTCTTGCATACACACGGTCACACAAAGTTGTCGGAAAATCCGATCATTCTAAACGCGGTGACGTAAAACACGTACGTCGGGACTATAAACGGGGCAGTGGCCAATAGCTTTCATCTCTTCATTTATTCTGAGTAGGGATGAGCTTCGTGTTCGAGTCGAACCCATGTTCGACTCGAACATCGGCTGTTCGACCGTCCGTCGAATTGCGAACGATATGGGCCGTTCGCGCCAAATTCGTGTGGCGCGTCACGGCCCATAATTCACTGCGGCATCGCAGTGCATTGCTGGCTGATGATTGGCCAAGCATGCACTATGACCCGCATGCTTGGCCAATCACAGCGCCGTCAGTAGAGAGAGCTGTAATTGGCCAAAGCCAGGGTGGCTTTGGCCAATTATGGCTCAGGGGATTTAGTACACACCCCACACTATATAAGGCCGCCTGCACGGCGGCCCTGTGTAGTGTGTGTTCCGGTGTGCTGAGCGATAGAGAGAGAGAGAGACAGTGTCATTTGATTTGAGTTAGATAGATTAGGCAGAACAGTCAGTCAGTTAGCTGCACTTACAGTGTATTGTGTATATATATGCATCCCAGGTGTTGCATATATATATATACACTGTATTCAGTTTAGCTAGATCCGTTCCTGTTATCTTCTATCTAGACTATTTACATTCAGTGCAGTGTGTCCTGCTCACAGTGTTCAGCTAGATCCGTTCCTGCTATTTACATTCAGTACAGTGCTTCCTGCTCACAGTGTTCAGCTAGATCCGTTCCTGCTATTTACATTCAGTGCAGTGCGTGCTGCTCACAGTGTTCAGCTAGATCCGTTCCTGCTATTTACATTCAGTGCAGTGCGTCCTGCTCACAGTGTTCAGCTAGATCCGTTCCTGCTATTTACATTCAGTGCAGTGCGTCCTGCTCACAGTGTTCAGCTAGATCCGTTCCTGGTATTTACATTTAGTGCAGTGCGTCCTGCTCACAGTGTTCAGCTAGATCCGTTCCTGCTATTTACATTCAGTGCAGTGCGTCCTGCTCACAGTGTTCGGCTAGATCCGTTCCTGCTATTTACATTCAGTGCAGTGCGTGCTGCTCACAGTGTTCAGCTAGATCCGTTCCTGCTATTTACATTCAGTGCAGTGCGTCCTGCTCACAGTGTTCAGCTAGATCCGTTCCTGCTATTTACATTCAGTGCAGTGCGTCCTGCTCACAGTGTTTAGCTACATCCGTTCCTGCTGTTTACATTCAGTGCAGTGCGTCCTGCTCACAGTGTTCAGCTAGATCCGTTCCTGCTATTTACATTCAGTGCAGTGCGTCCTGCTCACAGTGTTCAGCTAGATCCGTTCCTGCTATTAACATTCAGTGCAGTGCGTCCTGCTCACAGTGTTCAGCTAGATCCGTTCCTGCTATATACATTTAGTGCAGTACGTCCTGCTCACAGTGTTCAGCTAGATCCGTTCCTGTTATCTTCCTACTGACAGGCAGGCTTGTCTGGTTACAGTATATAAAGCTACCTGAAGAAAATTACAGGTGTTCTTTTTGATCCTATTAGTACCACGGTCAGGCAGCTAGACTATTTACATTTAGTACAGTGTGTCCTGCTCACAGTGTTCAGCTAGATCCGTTCCTGTTATTTACATTCAGTGCAGTGCGTCCTGCTCACAGTGTTCAGCTAGATCCGTTCCTGCTATTTACATTCAGTGCAGTGCGTCCTGCTCACAGTGTTTAGCTACATCCGTTCCTGCTGTTTACATTCAGTGCAGTGCGTCCTGCTCACAGTGTTCAGCTAGATCCGTTCCTGCTATTTACATTCAGTGCAGTGCGTCCTGCTCACAGTGTTCAGCTAGATCCGTTGCTGCTATTTACATTCAGTGCAGTGCGTCCTGCTCACAGTGTTCAGCTAGATCCGTTCCTGCTATATACATTTAGTGCAGTACGTCCTGCTCACAGTGTTCAGCTAGATCCGTTCCTGTTATCTTCCTACTGACAGGCAGGCTTGTCTGGTTACAGTATATAAAGCTACCTGAAGAAAATTACAGGTGTTCTTTTTGATCCTATTAGTACCACGGTCAGGCAGCTAGACTATTTACATTTAGTACAGTGTGTCCTGCTCACAGTGTTCAGCTAGATCCGTTCCTGTTATTTACATTCAGTGCAGTGCGTCCTGCTCACAGTGTTCAGCTAGATCCGTTCCTGCTATTTACATTCAGTGCAGTGCGTCCTGCTCACAGTGTTCAGCTAGATCCGTTCCTGCTATTTACATTCAGTGCAGTGCGTCCTGCTCACAGTGTTCAGCTAGATCCGTTCCTGCTATTTACATTCAGTGCAGTGCGTGCTGCTCACAGTGTTCAGCTAGATCCGTTCCTGCTATTTACATTCAGTGCAGTGCGTCCTGCTCACAGTGTTCAGCTAGATCCGTTCCTGCTATTTACATTCAGTGCAGTGCGTCCTGCTCACAGTGTTCAGCTAGATCCGTTCCTGCTATTTACATTCAGTGCAGTGCATCCTGCTCACAGTGTTCAGCTAGATCCGTTCCTGCTATTTACATTCAGTGCAGTGCGTGCTGCTCACAGTGTTCAGCTAGATCCGTTCCTGCTATTTACATTCAGTGCAGTGCGTCCTGCTCACAGTGTTCAGCTAGATCCGTTCCTGCTATTTACATTCAGTGCAGTGCGTCCTGCTCACAGTGTTTAGCTACATCCGTTCCTGCTGTTTACATTCAGTGCAGTGCGTCCTGCTCACAGTGTTCAGCTAGATCCGTTCCTGCTATTTACATTCAGTGCAGTGCGTCCTGCTCACAGTGTTCAGCTAGATCCGTTCCTGCTATTTACATTCAGTGCAGTGCGTGCTGCTCACAGTGTTCAGCTAGATCCGTTCCTGCTATTTACATTCAGTGCAGTGCGTCCTGCTCACAGTGTTCAGCTAGATCCGTTCCTGCTATTTACATTCAGTGCAGTGCGTCCTGCTCACAGTGTTTAGCTACATCCGTTCCTGCTGTTTACATTCAGTGCAGTGCGTCCTGCTCACAGTGTTCAGCTAGATCCGTTCCTGCTATTTACATTCAGTGCAGTGCGTCCTGCTCACAGTGTTCAGCTAGATCCGTTCCTGCTATATACATTTAGTGCAGTACGTCCTGCTCACAGTGTTCAGCTAGATCCGTTCCTGTTATCTTCCTACTGACAGGCAGGCTTGTCTGGTTACAGTATATAAAGCTACCTGAAGAAAATTACAGGTGTTCTATCCCAGCTTAGTGCAGCTACAGGCCATTAGTATGTCTGGAAGGCCAAGAAGGAGAGGCAGACAGTCACAAGCCAATAAGAGAGGGCAAGCAGGCTCTGTGTCTAGTGCTGGTCGTGGAGACGGTGCATCCTCATCAGCACGTGGCCATGGGACACGCTTGGCCTTTTTTTCGGCAGCTGGCCGTGTTGAGCCGCAACATGCGGAAGACTTGGTCGAGTGGATGACCAAGCCGTCCTCATCCTCCTCATCCTCTCTCACCCATGCCCAGGGTGCTTTGTCTGGCAAAGCAGCGGCCTCTTCCCTCAGCTCAATGTCATCAGTGACTCCTTCCCTAGCTCCACCATGTCCTCATGAGGATTCCCTCGAACTGTTTGACCACAGTGTTGGGTACATGCTCCAGGAGGATGCCCAGCGTTTGGAAGGCTCTGATGATGATACTGAGCTCAATGAAGGCAGTAACATGAGCACGGACAGAGGGGGTGCCCAAGAAGGACAGCAATCTGGCAGTCATGCTCCCCCTGCTGCAGCATACTGCCAGGTTTGCTCCAGTGATGAGGAGGGAGGGGATGATGAGGTCACTGACTCAACGTGGGTGCCTGATAGGAGAGAGGAGGAGGAGGAGGAGGAGGAGGAGGAGGAGGAGGTGGCACATCACCAACTAGGCAGGATGCCCTCCAGGGGCCAGCCTAAGGGCAGCACATTGACTGCATCACACCCCAAAGCTCCACATGTGCAGGGCGCTGCAGTCTCTGCGCGTTATTCAAAAAGTTCTTTGGTGTGGGCCTTTTTTGAGACGAGTGCATCAGATCGCACCGCTGCTATTTGCAATATATGTCTCAAGCGTATCTCGCGTGGCCAAAACATCTCCCGCTTGGGTACCACATGCTTGACCAGACATATGTTGACCTGCCATGCAGTTCGTTGGCAAGCGTATCTAAAAGACCCACACCAAAGAACAAAGACGATCTCTCCTTGCTCCTCATCAGCTGAGATTTCCAACCCCACTAGACCTTCAGTCCTCTCTGCGACCTGCAGTGAGAGGAATGAAGGTGTAGAATTAGGTGTGTCACAGCCAAGTACTTATGGGCAATCTGCTTTTGGTACACCGACGTCAGATTGTACCAGGCAAATTTCCCTGCCCCAGCTGCTGCACCGCCGAAAGAAGTTTGCTCCCAGCCATCCACATGCCCAGCGGTTGAATGCTAGCTTGGCAAAATTGCTAGCACTTCAACTGCTGCCTTTTCAGTTGGTAGACTCTGCCCCCTTCCGTGAGTTTGTGGAATGTGCGGTTCCTCAGTGGCAGGTACCCAAACGCCACTTTTTCTCACGGAAGGCGATTCCGGCTCTCTACCGGCATGTGGAAGGCAATGTCCATGCCTCGCTGGACAGGGCGGTCAGCGGTAAGGTGCATATTACCGCTGACTCATGGTCCAGCAGGCATGGACAGGGACGTTACTTAAGTTTCACGGCGCATTGGGTGACTCTGCTGGCAGCTGGGAAGGATGCAGGACAAGGTGCAGTAGTGTTGGAGGTTGTTCCGCCACCACGCCTCCAAAATGCTGATTGTGACACACCTCTCTCCTCCACCCCCTCCTCTTCTTCTTCCTCCATGGCCTCTTCCTCGGAACCAGCGGTGCTCCGTAGGCGTTCAAGGGGCTACGCAAGTACGCAGGCCAAAAGATGCCATGCGGTGCTTGAGCTGGTGTGCTTGGGGGACAGGAGCCACACTGGGGCAGAGGTTCTGTCAGCTCTGCAGGGGCAGGTTCAGAGGTGGTTGACGCCACGCCAACTTAAGGCAGGAATGGTGGTTTGCGACAATGGCACCAACCTCCTCTCTGCCCTCCGACAGGGACAACTGACCCATGTGCCCTGTTTGGCTCACGTCCTTAACTTGGTGGTGCAGCGGTTCTTGGGCAGGTACCCGGGCTTACAGGATGTCCTGAGGCAGGCCAGGAAAGTCTGTGTGCATTTCCGCCGGTCATATAATGCCAGTGCTCGGCTGACGGACCTCCAAAAGGAGTTTAACCTGCCCAAGAACCGCCTAATCTGTGACATGCCCACCAGGTGGAACTCGACGTTGGCCATGCTGCAGCGGCTGCACACGCAGCAGAGGGCCATCAATGAGTACCTGTGCGACTATGGCACCAGGACAGGGTCAGGGGACCTTGGTTTTTTTTCCCCACGCCAGTGGGCCATGATCAGGGATGCATGCACTGTCCTGTCACCATTCGAGGAGGCCACGAGGATGGTGAGCACTGACAGTGCATGCATCAGTGACACTGTCCCCCTTGTCCACCTGTTGGAGCACACGCTGCGTGGAATAATGGACAGGGCACTTGAGGCAGAACAGAGGCAGGAAGAGGAGGACTTCCTTAGCTCTCAAGGCCCCCTTTATCCAGACAGTGTTCCTGCGTGCCCGCCGATCACACAGGAAGAGGACGAGGAGGAGGAGGAGGAGGAGGAGGAAGATTGTGTCAGTATGGAGGTGGAGCCTGGCACTCAGCATCAGCAGTCTTTAAGGGATCAGTCCCAAGGAACACATGGACTTGTACGTGGCTGGGAGGAGGTGGCTGCGGACGTTGTTGTCCTTAGTGACCCAGAGGACTCCGGACCGAATGCCTCAGCAAACCTACGCTGCATGGCCTCCCTGATCCTGCAAAGCCTGCGTAAGGATCCTCGTATTCGTGGTATCAAGGAGAAGGACCAATACTGGCTGGCAACCCTCCTTGATCCACGTTACAAGGGTAAGGTTGCGGACCTTATCTTGCCATCGCAGAGGGAGCAGAGGATGAAACATCTTCGGGAGGCCTTGCAGAAAGGTCTGTGCAACGCGTTCCCAGAGACTGGGAGGTTACAAACTCCTGTTTCTGGACAACGTGTTGCTGAGGCTTCGGTCAGTCAAAGAAGGAGCGGTGGAGAAGGTGGCCGTCTGACCGATGCGTTCAGACACTTTTTTGGTCCGCAGCCCCAAGGTATGATCGGTTCCAGCAACCATCGCCAGCGTCTGTTTTACATGGTGCAGGAATACCTAGGGGCAAGATCAGACTTGGACACCTTTCCCACCGAAAATCCTCTGGGTTACTGGGTCTTGAGGATGGATCACTGGCCAGAGCTTGCACAGTATGCAATTGAGCTACTGGCCTGTCCTGCATCCAGCGTTCTTTCGGAACGCACATTCAGTGCTGCTGGAGGCGTGGTAACCGATCACAGGGTGCGTCTGTCCACCGACTCGGTCGATCGGCTGACCTTCATAAAAATGAATCAGTCTTGGATCACCACCAGCTACCAAGCACCTGATGCAGATGTAACCGAATAATTTTTTTTGAAATCTCAGATCCCTTCAAAGACTGCCTATGCTGATGCTGAGTGACTATCCCTGAGTAATTATCCTCTTCCTCCTCAATCATCACGCTGATAGCTTGTAAGAACATTTTTGGTTCTGGGCGCCACCACCAGTGCCTAAGGCACAATTTTTCAGCCCCTGTTTAACAGGGGCGTGTAATTACAATTTTTGATGTAATACTTTGCAGCAGGGCTCGTTCCTGCATTCCAACTAGAGTGTCTGTGAGGGGTTGCAGTGTTGTGGCACCAGCACCAGTGCCTAAGACCCAATTTTTCAGCCCCTGTCTAACAGGGGCGTGTAATTACAATTTTTGATGCAATACTTTGCAGCAGGGCTTGTTCCTGCGTTTCAACTAGAGTGTCTGTGAGGGGTTGCAGTGTTGTGGCACCAGCACCAGTGCCTAAGACCCAATTTTTCTGCCCCTGTCTAACAGGGGCGTGTAATTACAATTTTTGATGCAATACTTTGCAGCAGGGCTCGTTCCTGCGTTCCAACTAGAGTGTCTGTGAGGGGTTGCAGTGTTGTGGCACCAGCACCAGTGCCTAAGGCCTAATTTTTCAGCTCCTGTTCAACAGGGGCATGTAATTACAATTCTTGATCTAATATTTCACAGCAGGGCCCTGTGAGGGCTTACAGTGTTTTGGCCACAGCAACACCTAAGGCCCAAATTTCTGCTGAGTATATAGGGCAGGACCCTACTTTCAAACATCTAACTTACAAACGACTCCTACTTGCAAACGGAAGGAGACAACAGGAAGTGAGATGAAATCTACCCCTAAGGAAGGGAAATTCTCTCCTGTAAGAGTTAATATGGGAAAACAATTTTTCCTTTCCACTGATGCTTTCCAATCCTTGTTCCACAAAAAAACCCAAATTTTCAAAAAACATTTTTCATTGGGACAAAAAAGTGAGGTGAAATCTTCTGAAGAGGAGGAAAGACGCAAAACAAATGTCACAGGGGTGATAACCCTTCCCTATGTTTTCCAAAAAGCTTAGAAAAGATTTTTTGGCTGGAGCTAAACACATTAAAAATGTTCAAAATTACAAACAGATTCTACTTAACAACAAACCTACAGTCCCTGTCTTGTTTGCACCGCCTGTATACTGCTGTTCAGAGTATATAGGGACCTTTCCTTATTTTAATTTGGGTGCGGGGTTCCCCTTAATATCCATACAAGACCCAAAGGGCCTGGTAATGGACTGGGGGGTACCCATGCCGTTTGTCTCACTGATTTTCATCCATATTGCCATGACCCGACATGACATTAAACCCGCAAGCAGTTTTAAATGAGATTTTTTCCTTTAAAAATGACATTTGGTGCAGGGACTGTTCTAAACATGGGAAACACGCGTCACTTTACAGGCATACTATAGACACCCCCCAGGTACGATATTTAAAGGAATATTTCACTTTTTTTTTTTTACTTTAAGCATCATTAAAATCACTGCTCCCGAAAAAACGGCCGTTTTTAAAAGTTTTTTTTGCATTGATACATGTCCCCTGGGGTAGGACCCGGGTCCCCAAACCCTTTTTAGGACAATACCATGCAAATTAGCCTTTAAAATGAGCACTTTTGATTTCGAACGTTCGAGTCCCATAGACGTCAATGGGGTTCTAACGTTCGTGCGAACTTGCGGTCCGTTCGCGGGTTCTGGTGCGAACCGAACCGGGGGGTGTTCGGCTCATCCCTAATTCTGAGCATGCGTGACACTTTGTCCGTCGGATTTGTGTACACATGATCGGAATTTCCGACAACGGATTTTGTTGTCGGAAAATGCTTGATGGAGCCTACACACGGTCGGAATTTCTGACAACAAGGTCCTATCACACATTTTCCGTCGGAAAATCCGACCGTGTGTACGGTGCATTAGATTTCGCCAAATGTAAACAGCGCCATTGGGAAATTGGGAAAGCATTTTATCACACCGATCTTGGTGTGGTCAGATGCTTTGAGAGCAGATGAGAGATCTAGGGTCTAATAGACCCCAATTTTTTCAAAAAAGAGTACCTGTCACTACCTATTCCTATCATAGGGGATATTTACATTCCCTGAGATAACAATAAAAATGATTAAAAAAATGAAAGGAACAGTTTAAAAATATGATAAAAAAGCAAAAAAATAATAAAGAAAAAAAAAAGCACCCCTGTCCCCCCTGCTCTCACGCTAAGGCGAACGCAAGCGTCGGTCTGGCATCAAATGTAAACAGCAATTGCACCATGCATGTGAGGTATCACAGCGAAGGTCAGATCGAGGGTAGTAATTTTAGCAGTAGACCTCCTCTGTAAATCTAAAGTGGTAACCTGTAAAGGCTTTTAAAAGCTTTTAAAAATGTATTTATTTTGTTGCTACTGTTTGTGCGCAATTTTAAAGCATGTCATGTTTGGTATCCATGTACTCGGCCTAAGATCATCTTTTTATTTCATCAAACATTTGGGCAATATACAGTACCTGACCGCGAGATTGTGTTTCCAGCGCGATACCATCGCGCTGGTTCTCGGCGACAGGGTACTGTGAATGTCGCGCTGGCTCGCTCATCGGGAAAGGAAACCTTTGTTTTCCTTCCGCGGTGAGTGACAGGCAGCGCTGACAGCTGTCTGGTATGAATCCTGAGGCGGGAACACCGCGCCAAATTTTCAATGAAAAAACCGGCGTGGGTTCCCCCCTCGGAGGCATACCAGGCCCTTAGGTCTGGCATGGATTGTAAGGGGAACCCCCTATGCCGAAAAATCGGCGTGGGGGTCCCCCCCAAATCCATACCAGACCCTTATCCGAGCACGCAGCCCGGCCGGCCAGGAAAGGGTGTGGGGACGAGCGAGCGCCCCCCCCCCTCCTGAGCCGTACCAGGCCGCATGCCCTCAACATGGGGGGGTGGGTGCCATGGGGGAGGGGGCGCCCTGCGGCCCCCCCACCCCAAAGCACCTTGTCCCCATGTTGATGAGGACAAGGGCCTCTTCCCGACAACCCTGGCCGTTGGTTGTCGGGGTCTGCGGGCGGGGGGCTTATCGGAATCCGGGAGCCCCCCTTAATAAGGGGGCCCCCAGATCCCGGCCCCCCACCCTGTGTGAATGAGTTTGGGGTACATAGTACCCCTACCCATTCACCTAGGGAAAAGTGTCAATATAAAAAAAAACACACTACACAGGTTTTAAGAGTAATTTATTAGTCAGCTCCGGGGTCTTCTTCCGACTTCGGGGGGTCTCCTTCCACATTCTCCCGGTGTTCGGCCTCTTCTCCCGGGCCCCGCCGCTATCTTCTTCCAGCTCTATTGCCAGCGAGGGGCCCGGTCTGCTGCCGCTGTCTCGCCGCCGCTGTCCCGGTGTTCGGCCTCTTCTCCCGGTGTTCGGCCTCTTCTCCCGGGCCCCGCCGCTATCTTCTTCCAGCTCTATTGCCAGCGAGGGGCCCGGTCTGCTGCCGCTGTCTTGTCGCCGCTGTCTCGCCGCCGCTGTCTCGCCGCCGCTGTCTCGCCGCTTCTTCTCTTCTTTTCTTCTTCCCCGATGTTGACACGACGCTCTCTCCGGCTCGAATGCTGTGTGCGAGCTGCGGAGCCATTTATATAGGCGGTAACCCCGCCCCCTTACGACGTCATGGTCCCAGCATGCGCAGGGACTCTGGCGTCATAAGGGGGCGTGGCCCCAGAGTCCCTGCGCATGCTGGGACCATGACGTCGTAAGGGGGCGGGGTTACCGCCTATATAAATGGCTCCGCAGCTCGCACACAGCATTCGAGCCGGAGAGAGCGTCGTGTCAATATCGGGGAAGAAGAAAAGAAGAGAAGAAGCGGCGAGACAGCGGCGGCGAGACAGCGGCGGCGAGACAGCGGCAGCAGACCGGGCCCCTCGCTGGCAATAGAGCTGGAAGAAGATAGCGGTGGGGCCCGGGAGAAGAGGCCGAACACCGGGAGAAGAGGCCGAACACCGGGACAGCGGCGGCGAGACAGCGGCAGCAGACCGGGCCCCTCGCTGGCAATAGAGCTGGAAGAAGATAGCGGCGGGGCCCGGGAGAAGAGGCCGAACACCGGGAGAATGTGGAAGGAGACCCCCCGAAGTCGGAAGAAGACCCCGGAGCTGACTAATAAATTACTCTTAAAACCTGTGTAGTGTGTTTTTTTTTATATTGACACTTTTCCCTAGGTGAATGGGTAGGGGTACTATGTACCCCAAACTCATTCACACAGGGTGGGGGGCCGGGATCTGGGGGCCCCCTTATTAAGGGGGGCTCCCGGATTCCGATAAGCCCCCCGCCCGCAGACCCCGACAACCAACGGCCAGGGTTGTCGGGAAGAGGCCCTTGTCCTCATCAACATGGGGACAAGGTGCTTTGGGGTGGGGGGGCCGCAGGGCGCCCCCCTCCCCCATGGCACCCACCCCCCCATGTTGAGGGCATGCGGCCTGGTACGGCTCAGGAGGGGGGGGGGCGCTCGCTCGTCCCCACACCCTTTCCTGGCCGGCCGGGCTGCGTGCTCGGATAAGGGTCTGGTATGGATTTGGGGGGGACCCCCACGCCGATTTTTCGGCATAGGGGGGTTCCCCTTACAATCCATGCCAGACCTAAGGGCCTGGTATGCCTCCGAGGGGGGAACCCACGCCGGTTTTTTCATTGAAAATTTGGCGCGGTGTTCCCGCCTCAGGATTCATACCAGACAGCTGTCAGCGCTGCCTGTCACTCACCGCGGAAGGAAAACAAAGGTTTCCTTTCCCGATGAGTGAGCCATCTCGGCGCTGGCCTCTGCGACGGGGCTCGTAGGTGTCAAATCTCGCCGAGAAGTGCGGCGAGATTGACACAATATCGCGGTCACCTACTGTAGTGTGTTTTAGTGCATTACAATTTAAAAGTGAATGCCCAGGTGGCACAAACCCCCCCAAATGACCCTATTTTGGAAAGTAGACACCCAAGCTATATGCTGAGAGGTATAGTGAGTATTTTGCAGACCTCACTTTTTGTCACAAAGTTTTGAAAATTGAAAAAAAAAAAAAAAAGGTTTTTCTTGTCTTTTTTCATTTTTAAAAACAAATGAGAGCTCCAAAATACTCACCATGCCTCTCAACAAATAGCTTGGGGTGTCTACTTTCCAAAATGGGGTCATTTGAGGTGGTTTGTGCCACCTGGGCATTCCATGGCCTCCAAAACTGTGATAGGCAGTGAAGAGTGAAATCAATAATTTACACCCTTAGAAATCCTGAAGGCGCTGATTGGTTTTCGGGGCCCCGTACGCGGCTAGACTCCCAAAAAGTCCCACACATGTGGTATCCCCATACTCAGGAGAAGCAGCTAAATGTATTTTGCGGTGCAATTCCACATATGCCCATGGCCTGTGTGAGCAATATATCATTTAGTGACAACTTTTTGTAATTTTCTTTTTTTTTGTCATTATTCAATCTTTTGGGACAAAAAAAATAATATTCAATGGGCTCAACATGCCTCTCAGCAATTTCCTTGGGGTGTCTACTTTCCAAAATGGGGTCATTTGGGGGGGGTTGTACTGCCCTGCCATTTTAGCACCTCAAGAAATGACATAGGCAGTCATACAATAAAAGCTGTGTAAATTCCAGAAAATGTACCCTAGCTTGTAGACGCTATAACTTTTGCGCAAACCAATAAATATACGCTTATTGACATTTTTTTTACCAAAGACATGTGGCCGAATACATTTTGGCCTAAATGTATGACTAATATTGAGATTATTGGATTTTTTTAATAACAAAAAGTAGAAAATATCATTTTTTTTCAAAATTTTCGGTCTTTTTCCATTTATAGCACAAGAAATAAAAAACGCAGAGGTGATCAAATACCATCAAAAGAAAGCACTATTTGTGGGAAGAAAAGGACGCAAATTTTGTTTGGGTACAGCATTGCATGACCACATAATTAGCAGTTAAAGCGATGCAGTGCCAAATTGCAAAAAGTGCTCTGGTCAGGAAGGGGGTAAATCCGTCCAGGGCTGAAGTGGTTAAAGGGTGTGCCGCCAACACCCCAAATTGTTCGCTATTCAGCGAACTGGTGAACAGCCGATGTTTGAGTCGAACATGAGTTCGACTCGAACTCTAAGCTCATCCCTACTGTGCATGCTCTGGCCAGTGATCCATCCTCAAGACCCAGTAACCCAAAGGATTTTCGGTGAGAACGGTGTCCAAGTCAGATTTTGCCCCTAGGTATTCCTGCACCATGGAAAACAGATGCTGGCGATGGTTGCTGGAACTGATCATACCTTGGGGCTGCGGACTAAAAAATTGTTTGAACACATCAGTCAGACGGCCACCTTCTCCACCACTCCTTCTTTGACTGACCGAAGCCTTAGCAACACGTTGTCCAGGAACAGGAGTTTGTAACCTCCCAGTCTCTGGGAACGTGTTGCACAGACCTTTCTGCAAGGCCTCCCGAAGATGTTTCATCCTCTGCTCCCTCTGCGATGGCAAGATAATGTCCGCAACTTTACCCTTCTAACATGGATCAAGGAGGGTTGCCAGCCAGTATTGATCCCTCTCCTTGATACCACGAATAAAAGGAAACTTCCACAGGCTTTGCAGGATCAGGGAGGCTATGCAGCGTAGGTTTGCTGAGGCATTCGGTCCGGAGTCCTCTGGGTCACTAAGGACGACCTGATCTGCAGCCACCTCCTCCCAGTCATGTACAAGTCCATGGGTTTCTTGGGACTGTAAATGACCCCTAAAGACTGCTGCTGATGCTGAGTGCCAGGCTCCACCTCCAGGCTGACACAATCCTCCTCTTCCTCCTCATCCTCTTCCTGTGTGACCGGCGGGCAAGCGGGAACACTGTCTGGATAAAGGGGGGCTTGAGAGCTAAGGAAGTCCTCCTCTGTTCTGCCTCAAGTGCCCTGTCCATTATTCCACGCAGGGTGTGCTCCAACAGGTGGACAAGGGGGACAGTGTCACTGATGCATGCACTGTCACTGCTCACCATCCTCGTGGCATTCTCAAATGGTGACAGGACAGTGCATGCATCCCTGATCATGGCCTACTGGCGGGGGGAAAAAAAACAAGCTCCCCTGACCCTGTCCTGGTGCCATAGTCACACAGGTACTCATTGATGGCCCTCTGCTGCACGTGCAGCCGCTGCAGCATGGCCAACGTTGAGTTCCACCTGGTGGGCATGTCACAGATTAGGCGGTTCTTGGGCAGGTTACATTCCTTTTGGAGATCAGCCAGCCAAACACTCATTATATGACCTGTGGAAATGCACACAGACTTTCCTGGCCTGCCTCAGGACATCCTGTAAGCCCCGGTACCTGCCCAAGAACCGCTGCACCACCAAGTTAAGGACGTGAGCCAAACAGGGCACATGGGTCAGTTGTCCCTGTCAGAGGGCAGAGAGGAGGTTGGTGCCATTGTCGCAAACCACCGTACCTACCTTAAGCTGGTGTGGCATCAACCACCTCTGAACCTGCCCCTGCAGAGCTGACAGAATATCTGCCCCAGTGTGGCTCCCAGTCCCCCAAGCACACCAGCTCAAGCACCGCATGGCATTTTTTGGCGTACGTGCTTGTGTAACCCCTTGAATGCCTATGGAGCACCGCTGGTTCTGAAGACAAATCAGCACAGGAAGAGGCCATGGAGGAAGAAGAAGAGGAGGGGGTGGAGGAGAGAGGTGTGGCAGAATCACCACTAGTAGCATTTTGTAGGTGTGGTGGTGGAACCACCTCCAACACTATTGCACCCTGTCCTGCATCCTTCCCAGCTGCCAGAAGAGTCACCCAATGCACGGTGAAAGATAGGTAACGTCCCTTTCCATGCCTGCTGGACCATGAGTCAGCGGTAATATGCACCTTACCGATGACTGCCCTGTCCAGCGAGGCCTTCCACATGCCGGTAGAGAGCCGGAATCGCCTTCCATGAGAAAAAGTGGCGTTTAGGAACCTGCCACTGAGTAACCACACATTCTACAAACTCACGGAAGGGGTCAGAGTCTACCAACTGAAAAGGCAGCAGTTGAAGTGCTAGCAATTTAGCCAAGCTAGCATTCAACCACTGGGCATGTGAATGGCTGGGACCAAACTTCTTTTGGTGGTGCAGCAGCTGGGGCAGGGAATTTTTGCCTGGTACAATCTGACGTTGGTGTACCGATAGCAGATTGCCCCCAAGTAATTGGCTGTGACACACCTAATTCTTCACCCTTATTCCTCTCAGTGCAGGTCTCAGAGAGGACAGAAGGTATAGTGGGGTTGGAGATCACAGCTGATGAGAAGCAAGGAGAGGTCCTCTTTGTTCTCTGGTGTGGGTCTTTTAGGTACGCTTGCCAACGAACTGCATGGCAGGTCAACATATGTCTGGTCAAGCATGTGGTGCCCAAGCGGGAGATGTTTTGGCCACGCGAGATACGCTTCAGACATATGGTGCAAATAGCAGCGTTGGGATCTAATGCACTCATCTCAAAAAAGGCCCACACCAAAGAACTTTTGGAATAACGTGCAGAGACAGCAGCGCCCTGCACATGCGGAGCTCTGCGGTGTTATGCAGTCGGTGTGCTGCCTTTCAGCTGGCCCCTGGAGGGCATCCTGCCTCGTTGGTGATGTGCCTCCTCCTCCTCTCTCCTATCAGGCACCCACGTGGAGCCAGTGACCTCATCATCACCTCTCTCCTCATCACTGGAGTAAAGCTGGCAGTATGCTGCAGCTGGGGGAACATGACTGCCAGATTGCTGTCCTTCTTGGGGACCCCCTCTCTCTCTGGGCTCACGTTACTGCCTTCCTCTAGCTGGGTACCATCATCGGAGCCTTCAAAAGGCTGGGCATCCTCCTGGAGCATGTACCCAACACTGTGGTCAAACAGTTCGGGGGACTCCTCAGGAGGACATGGTGGGGCTAGGGAAGGAGTGACTGATGCCATTGAGCCGAGGGTAGAGGCCGTGTTGGCAGCTGCTTTGCCAGACAAAGTACCCAGAGCCTGGGTGAGAAGATGAGGAGGATAAGGACGGCTTGGTCATCAACTCTACCAAGTCTTCTGCATGTTGCGGCTCAACACGGCCAGCTGCCGAAAAAAGGACAAGCGTGTCCCACGGCCATGTGCTGATGAGGATGCACCGTCTCCATGACCAGCACTGTTGCCTCTAGACACAGAGCCTGCTTGCCCTCTTTTATTGGCTTGTGACTGTCTGCCTCTCCTTGTTGGCCTTCCAGACATACTAATGGCCTGCAGTGAGATGTAGCTGCACAAAGCTGGGATGTATATATATACTGATACTGCAGCTAGCAGAATCAACTGCCTGCTTGTAGTATTATTAGTATGAGAACCAGCAATTGTCTTCAGGTAGCTTTAGGTGCACACTGTGTAGAGGACGCAGTAAACTAACTGTAAATACTGTAGCTGCCTGCCTGTGGTATTAATAGGAGCAGAACAACAGCAATTGTCTTCAGGTAGCTTTAGGTGCATACTGTGCAGAGGACACAGTACACATACTGTAAATACTGTAGCTGCCTGTGGTATTAATATAGGATCAGAAGAACACCACCAATTTTATTCAGGTAGCTTTAGGTGCACAATGTGCAGAGGCCACAGTACACTAACTGTAAATACTGTAGGTGCCTGCCTGTGGTATTAATAGGTGCAGAACAACAGCAATTGTCTTCAGGTAGCTTTAGGTGCACACTGTGCAGAGGACGCAGTACACTAACTGTAAATACTGTAGCTGCCTGCCTGTGGTATTAATATAGGATCAGAAGAACACAACCCATTTCATTCAGGTAGCTTTAGGTGCACACTGTGCAGAGGACACAGTACACTAACTGTAAATTCTGTAGCTGTCTGCCTGTGGTATTAATAGGAGCAGAACAACAGCAATTTTCTTCAGGTAGCTTTAGGTGCACACTGTGCAGAGGACACAGTACACCAACTGTAAATACTGTAGCTGCCTGCCTGTGGTATTAATAGGATCAGAAGAACACCACCAATTTTATTCAGGTAGCTTTAGGTGCACACTGTGCAGAGGACACAGTACACTAACTGTAAATACTGTAGGTGCTTGGCTGTGGTATTAATATAGGATCAGAAGAACACCACCAATTTTATTCAGGTAGCTTTAGGTGCACACTGTGCAGAGGACACAGTACACTAACTGTAAATACTGTAGCTGCCTGCCTTTGGTATTAATATAGGATCAGAAGACCACCAATTTTATTCAGGTAGCTTTAGGTGCACCCTGTGCAGAGAACACAGTACTCTAACTTTAAATACTGTAGCTGTCTGCATGTGGTATTAATATAGGATCACAAGAACACCACCAATTTAATTAAGTTAGCTTTAGGTGCACACTGTGCAGAGGACACAGTACACTAACTGTAAATACTGTAGCTGCCTGCCTGTGGTATTAATAGGATCAGAAGAACACCACAAATTTTCTTCAGATAGCTTTAGGTGCACACTGTGCAGAGGACACAGTACACTAACTGTAAATACTTTAGCTGCCTGCCTGTGATATTAATAGGAGCAGAACAACAGCAATTGTCTCAAGGTAGCTTTAGGTACACACTGTGCAGATGATGCACTACACTAACTTGTAAATACTGCAGCTGCCTGCGGTACTGTACTAATAGGATCAGAAGAACACCACTAATTTTCTTCAGGTAGCTTTAGGTGCACACTGTGCAGTGGATGCACTACACTAACTTGTAAATACTGCAGCTGCCTGCGGTACTGTACTAATAGGATCAGAAGAACACCACTAATTTTCTTCAGGTAGCTTTAGGTGCACACTGTGCAGAGGACGCCCTACACCAACTTGTAAATACTGCAGCTGCCTTGGGTACTGTACTAAAAGGATCAGAAGAACACCAATAATTTTCTTCAGATAGCTTTAAGTACACACTGTGCAGAGGACGCACTACACTAACTTGTAAATACTGCAGCTGCCTGCGATACTGTACTAATAGGATCAGAAGAACACCACTATTTTTCTTCAGGTAGTTTTAGGTGCACACTGTGCAGAGGATGCACT
Organism: Lithobates clamitans; assembly: GCA_037952925.1. Classification (NCBI taxonomy): domain Eukaryota; kingdom Metazoa; phylum Chordata; class Amphibia; order Anura; family Ranidae; genus Lithobates; species Lithobates clamitans. The sequence goes on along the minus strand of JBBGZY010001703.1, from coordinate 427,525 downwards.
ACACTAACTTGTAAATACTACAGCTGCCTGCGGTACTAATAGGATCAGAAGAACACCACTAATTTTCTTCAGGTAGCTTTAGGTGCACACTGTGCAGAGGACGCACTACACTAACTTGCAAATACTACAGATGCCTGCTGTACTAATAGGATCAGAAGAACACCACTAATTTTCTTCAGATAGAACCTAGGATGTATTTACAGTGGGGCAAAAAAGTATTTAGTCAGCCACCAATTGTGCAAGTTCTCCCATTTAAAAAGATGAGAGAGGACTGTAATTGTCATCATAGGTATACCTCAACTATGAGAGACAAAATGTGGAAACAAATCCAGACAATCACATTGTCTGATTTTTGAAAGAATTTATTTGCAAATTATGGTGGAAAATAAGTATTTGGTCAATATCAAAAGTTCATCTTAATACTTTGTTATAGATCCTTTGTAGGCAATGACAGAGTTCAAACGTTTTCTGTAATGCCGCGTACACATGAGCGGACTTTCCGGCATACTTGGTCCAACGTTCTTCCCGCCGGACTTTCCGGCAGACTACCGCCGGACTTTTTGAACGGACGGACTTGCCTACACACGACCGGACTTTCCGGCAGGCTAGGTCCACCCATCTTTCCGATGGACTTTCGCCGGAGTTAAGGCAGACTTTCAGAATGAACGAACTTGCCCACACACGGACAAGTCCGTTCATTTTGAACGTGACTCGGGTACGACGAGACTAGAAAAGGAAGTGAATCTCTCCACTTTTATCGGCGAGATTGACACCTTGCAAGTCATGTCGTGGGGCATACCAGGCCCTTAGGTCTGGCATGGATTTTAAGGGGAATCCCCTACGCCGAAAAATCGGCGTGGGGTCCCCCCAAATTCCATGCCAGGCCCTGATCTGAGCATGCAGCCCGGCCGGTCAGGAAAGGGGGTGGGGACGAGTGAGTGCCCCCTCTCCTGAACCGTACCAGGCTGCATGCCCTCAACATGGGGGGTGGGTGCTTTGGGGGAGGGGGGCAACCTTGTGAAGACTTATGCCGCGTACACACGGTCGGACTTTCCGGTATACTTGGTCCGGCGGACCAGGGTCCGCTGCAAAATCCGACCGTGTGTAGGCTCCGGCTGACTTTTTTTCCCAAAAGTCCGCCATACCTAGATTTGAAGCATGCTTCAAATCTTAGTCTGCCGGACTCAGTTCCTGACGGAAAGCCCATTCGTCTGTATGCTGGTCCGACGGACCAGATACGACGCAAGGGCAGAGTACTGCATCTCGCGCTCGCTGCAATAGGAAAAACAAATTTTCCTATTGTGGCGAGTGCGGGGCATCCCAGGCCCTTAGGTCTGGTATGGATCTTAAGGGGAACCCCCTACGCCGAAAAATCGGCGTGGGGTCCCCCCCAAAATGCATGCCAGACCCCGATCTGAGCACGCAGCCCGACCAGTCAGGAAAGGGGGTGGGGGCGAGCGAGCACCCCCCCTCCTGAATCGTACCAGGCCACATGCCCTCAACATGGGGGGGTGGGTGCTTTGGGGGAGGGGGGAACCCTGCGGGCCCCCCCACCCCAAAGCACCTTGTCCCCATGTTGATGAGGACAAGGGCCTCTTCCCGACAACCCTGGCCGTTGGTTGTCGGGGTCTACGGGCGGGGGGATTATCAGAATCCGGGAGCCCCCTATAATAACATGGCCCCCAGATCCTGGACCCCCACCCTATGTGAATTAGTATGGGGTACATGGAACCCCTACCCATTCACCTAGGGAAAAAGTGTCAATAATAAAACACACTACACAGGTTTTTGAAGTAATTTATTAGACAGCTTCGGGGTCTTCTTCCGACTTCGGAGGTCCCTCCGGTTCCTCTTCTCCCGGCGTCCGGTTGGTTCTTCTCCGCTCCCTCTGTCCTCTTCTCCCGGTGTTCCAGTTCTTCGGCCGACTCCTCCGCTATCTTCATGACGCTCTCTTGCCAACGGAGGTCCGGACTTCTGGCCTCTGGGCTTCTTCTCTTCTTCCCATTTTGACATGATGGTCTCTCCGGCTGGAATGGTCTCTGAACGCTCCGATGTGACTTATATAGGCAGAGACCCCGCCCCCTTATGCCGTCACAGTCCCTGGGCATGCTGGGACTGTGACATTTTAGGGGCATGGTCACCGGGTGATGTTGACCACACCCCCTAAAACGTCACGGTCCAAGCATGCCCAGGCACTGTGACGGCATAAGGGGGTGGGGTCTCCGCCTATATAAGTCACATTGGAGCGCTCAGAGACCATTCCAGCCGGAGAGACCATCGTGTTAACATGGGAAGAAGAGAAGAAGCCTAGAAGCCCAGAAGCCAGAGGCCAGAAGTCTGGACCTCCGCTGGCAAGAGAGCGGCATGAAGATAGTGGAGGAGCCGGATGAAGAACTGGAACACCGGGAGAAGAGGACAGAGAGAGCAGAGAAGAACCAACCGGACGCCGGGAGAAAAGGAACCGGAGGGACCCCCGAAGTCGGAGAAAGACCCCGGAGCTGTCTAATATATTACTTTGAAAACCTGTGTAGTGTGTTTTATTATTGACACTTTTTCCCTAGGTGAATGGGTACCATGTACCCCATACTCATTCACATAGGGTGGGGGGCCGGGATCTGTGGGGCCCTCTTATTATTGGGGGCTCCCAGATTCCGATAAGCCCCCTCCCAAAGACCCCTACAACCAACGGCCAGGGTTGTCGGGAAGAGGCCCTTGTCATCATCAACATGGGGACAAGGTGCTTTGGGGTGGGGGGCCCGCAGGGCACCCCCCCTCCCCCAAAGCACGCACCCCCCCTATGTTGAGGGCATGCGGCCTGGTACAGTTCAGGAGGGGGGCGCTCGCTCGTCCCCACCCCCTTTCCTGACTGGCCGGGCTGCGTGCTCAGATCTGGGTCTGGCATGGATTTTGTGGGGGAACCCCACGCCGATTTTTCGGCGTAGGGGGTTCTCCTTAAGATCCATACCAGACCTAAGGGCCTGGGATGCCCCGCACTCTCCGCAATCGGAAAATTTGTTTTTCCTATTGCAGCGAGCGCGAGATGCAGTACTCTGCCCTTGCGTTGTATCTGGTCCGTCGGACCAGCATACAGGCGAACAGGCTTTCTGCCAGGAACTGAGTCCGGCAGACGAAGATTTGACACACGGTCGGATTGTGCAGCGGACCCTGGTCCGCCGGACCAAGTATGCCGGAAAGTCCGACCGTGTGTACGCGGCATAAGTCTTCACAAGGTTGTCACACACTGTTGCTGGTATGTTGGCCCATTCCTCCATGCAGATCTCCTCTAGAGCAGTGATGTTTTGGGGCTGTTGCTGGGCAACACGGACTTTCAACTCCCTCCAAAGGTTTTCTATGGGGTTGAGATCTGGAGACTGGCTAGGCCACTCCAGGACCTTGAAATGCTTCTCATGAAGCCACTCCTTTGTTGCCCGGGCGGTGTGTTTGGGATCATTGTCTTGCTGAAAGACCCAGCCACGTTTCATCTTCAAAGCCCTTGCTGATGGGAGGAGGTTTGCACTCAAAATCTCACGATACATGGCCCCATTCATTCTTTCATGTACACAGATCAGTCGTCCTGTTCCCTTAGCAGAGAAACAGCCCCAAAGCATGATGTTGCCATACCCATGCTTCACAGCAGGTATGATGTTCTTTGGTTGCAACTCAGCATTCTCTCTCCTCCAAACACGACGAGTTGTGTTTCTATCAAACAGTTCTACTATGACATTCTCCCAATCCTCTTCTGGATCATCCAAATGCTCTCTAGCGAACCTCAGACGGACCCGGACATGTACTGGCTTAAGAAGTGGGACACGTCTGGCACTGCAGGATCTGAGTCCCTGGCTACGTAGTGTGTTACTGATGGTAGCCTTTGTTACATTGGTTCTAGCTCTCTGCAGGTCATTAAGTCCCCCCGTGTAGTTCTGTGATTTTTGCTCACCGTTCTTGTGGTCATTTTGACCCCACGGTGTGAGATCCTGCGTGGAGCCCCAGATCGAGGGAGATTATCAGTGGTCTTGGATGTCTTCTATTTTCTAATTATTGCTCCCACTGTTAATTTCTTCATACCAAGCTATTTGCCTATTGCAGATTCAGTCTTCACAGCCTGGTGCAGGTCTATAATTTTGTTTCTGGTGTCCTTTGACAGCGCTTTCGTCTTCACCATAGTGGAGTTTGGAGTGTGACTGTTTGAGGTTGTGGACAGGTGTCTTTTATACTGATAACAAGTTCAAACAGGTGCCTTTAATACAGGTAATGAGTGGAGGAAAGAGGAGCCCCTTAGGCTGGGTTCACACTGGTGCGACACGACAGCCGTCCTACTTTGGATCCGACTTTGCCCTGCGACATGAAGCCGGCATGTGTCCGACTTTCAATGAACGGGGATCCGACTTGGATCCCCGCCAATGTGTTTGGTATGAATCTTTAGGGGGAACTCCGCGCCAAATTTTAAATAAAAATTCGGCATGGGTTCCCCCTCCAAGAGCATACCAGGCCCTTGGGTCTGGCATGGACCTTGAGGGGAACCCCCTACGCCGAAAAAACGGCGTGGGGGGTCCCCCGCAATCCATACCAGACCCTTATCCGAGCACGCAGCCCGGCCGGACAGGAATGGGGGTGGGGACGGGCGAGCGCCCCCCCCCCCTCCTGAACCGTACCAGGCCGCATGCCCTCAACATGGGGGGTTGTTGCCTTGGGGGAGGGGGGCGCGCTGCGGCCCCCCCACCCCAAAGCACCTTGTCCCCATGTTGATGAGGACAAGGGCCTCTTCCCGACAACCCTGGCCGTTGGTTGTCGGGGTCTGCGGGCGGGGGGCTTATCGGAATCCGGGAGCCCCCTTTAATAAGGGGGCCCCCAGATCCCGGCCCCCCACCCTATGTGAATTGAGTATGGGGTACATGGTACCCCTACTCATTCACCTAGGGAAAAAAGTGTCAATTAAAAAAAAAAAACACTACACAGAATTTTAAAGTATTTTATTAGACAGCTCCGGGGGTCTTCTTCCGACTTCGGGGGTCTCTCCGGTTCTTCTCCGCGCTCTCCGGGTCTTCTGCCGGGCTCCTCCGCTCTCTTCTGCTCTTTTGCCGCTCTTTTGCTTAAGCAGAGGAGTCCGGTCTTCAGTCTTCGGTCTTCTGCCCTCTTCTCTTCTCCTGATGTTGACACGACGCTCTCTGGGGCTAGAATGCTCTCTGTGCGCTCTGCTCTGACTTATATAGGCGGTGACCCCGCCCCCTTATCTCGTCACAGTCCCTGGGCATGCTGGGACTATGACGGCATACGGGGGGCGTGGTCATCGGGTGATGACCACGCCCCCTAAAACGTCACAGTCCCAGCATGCCCAGGGACTGTGACGAGATAAGGGGGCGGGGTCACCGCCTATATAAGTCAGAGCAGAGCGCACAGAGAGCATTCTAGCCCCAGAGAGCGTCGTGTCAACATCAGGAGAAGAGAAGAGGGCAGAAGACCGAAGACTGAAGACCGGACTCCTCTGCTTAAGCAAAAGAGCGGCAAAAGAGCAGAAGAGAGCGGAGGAGCCCGGCAGAAGACCCGGAGAGCGCGGAGAAGAACCGGAGAGACCCCCGAAGTCGGAAGAAGACCCCCGGAGCTGTCTAATAAAATACTTTAAAATTCTGTGTAGTGTTTTTTTTTTTTAATTGACACTTTTTTCCCTAGGTGAATGAGTAGGGGTACCATGTACCCCATACTCAATTCACATAGGGTGGGGGGCCGGGATCTGGGGGCCCCCTTATTAAAGGGGGCTCCCGGATTCCGATAAGCCCCCCGCCCGCAGACCCCGACAATCAACGGCCAGGGTTGTCGGGAAGAGGCCCTTGTCCTCATCAACATGGGGACAAGGTGCTTTGGGGTGGGGGGGCCGCAGCGCGCCCCCCTCCCCCAAGGCAACAACCCCCCATGTTGAGGGCATGCGGCCTGGTACGGTTCAGGAGGGGGGGGGGCCGCTCGCCCGTCCCCACCCCCATTCCTGTCCGGCCGGGCTGCGTGCTCGGATAAGGGTCTGGTATGGATTGCGGGGGACCCCCCACGCCGTTTTTTCGGCGTAGGGGGTTCCCCTCAAGGTCCATGCCAGACCCAAGGGCCTGGTATGCTCTTGGAGGGGGAACCCATGCCGAATTTTTATTTAAAATTTGGCGCGGAGTTCCCCCTCAAGAACATCTGAGCACAAGTCGCATGCCGAAGTCGGATCATGCAAGACGGCAATCCGACTTTGATCCGACTTCAATGATAGTCAATAGGCTGAAGTAGGATCAAAGTCGGACCAAAGTAGTACAGGGAGCACTTCTAAAGTCGGAACGACTTGTGTCGGACCAGTTAGGACGGCTCCCATAGGGAAACATTACATTTCACACGTCATGCGACATGAGCTCCCAATGTCGGAGCGTTTGTCGGACCAGTGTGAACCCAGCCTTAAAGAAGAAGATACAGGTCTGTGAGAGCCAGAAATCTTGCTTGTTTGTAGGTGACCAAATACTTATTTTCCACCATAATTTGCAAATAAATTATTTCAAAAATCAGACAATGTGATTGTCTGGATTTGTTTCCACATTTTGTTTCTCATAGTTGAGGTATACCTATGATGACAATTACAGGCGTCTCTCATCTTTTTAAGTGGGAGAACTTGCACAATTGGTGGCTGACTAAATACTTTTTTGCCCCACTGTATATACACAATACACTGTAAGTGCAGCTAACTGACTATCCTACTTACTCTATCTAACTTAAATCAAATGACACTGTCTCTCTGTCTATCTATCTCTCTCTCAACGCCGGAACACACTACACATGGCTGCTGTACAGGCGGCCTTATATAGTGTGGGGCGTGTACTAAACCCCCTGAGCCATAATTGGCCAAATCCACCCTGGCTTTGGCCAATTACGGCTCTCTGTACAGAAAGCGCTGTGATTGGCCAAGCATGTGGGTCATAGTGCATGCTTGGCCAATCATCAGCCAGCAATGCACTGCAATGCCACAGTGAATTATGGGCCGTGACGCGCCACTCGATTTTGGCACGGATGGCCCATATCGTTTGTAATTCGGCGAACGGCCGAACACGCAATGTTCGAGTCGAACATGGGTTTGACTTGAACACAAAGCTCCTCCTTAGTTTACACACACAGATCCACAGTCCTGCTGTGTTACCGGGCAATCGCGGGTGCCCCGCCTGACATTGGGGCCACCGGGCACACGCATCGGGTCCCCAGTGACAGGGCGCGCGTGATTGCTGTCGGTGGTGCACGCGCACCCCCTGGTGGGTCAGGAAGGCGAGGGCATTATATGACGGCCTCCCAGAATGAGAGCAGTGTCGCCTGGCCATCATATGACAGCCGGCGGGCGGCAAGCGGTTAACAATGTTAGCGTGTTCAAGCTAATTTTTTGCTTGTTCGCATGTTCTGGTGCAAACCAAACAGGGAGGGGGTGTTCGGCCCATCCCTATTACATACTTGCTGGAAGATCGAACAGAGATTGTACAATCAGACTGTAATGTGTGTGATGAGAATTAGATATCCTGGAGGTTTTCTCTTTTTGTGGATCCCAGTTACTAAATGTGACATGAGAAGTGGATGAGGTGGTGTGATCCATTCATTATTCCTGTATGAGGATTGGACCATACACACTTATGCCCCGTACACACGGTCGGACTTTGTTCGGACATTCCGACAACAAAATCCTAGGATTTTTTCCGACAGATGTTGGCTCAAACTTGTCTTGCATACACACGGTCACACAAAGTTGTCGGAAAATCCGATCATTCTGAACATGGTGACGTAAAACACATACGTCGGGACTATAAACGGGGCAGTAGCCAATAGCTTTCATCTCTTTATTTATTCTGAGCATGCGTGGCACTTTGTGCTTCGGATTTGTGTACACACGATCAGAAATTCCGACAACGGATTTTGTTGTCGGAAAATTTTATAGCCTGCTCTCAAACTTTGTGTGTCGGAAAATCTGATGGAAAATGTGTGATGGAGCCTACACATGGTCGGAATTTCCAACAAGGTCCTATCATGCATTTTACGTCAGAAAATCTGACCGTGTGTACGGGGCATATCACTGACCTCTAGGCTTTCACCTCCAACCTTCTGCTAAGTCTTGGATTCAGTTGTGGGGATTCACTTTGATGGTCACAGAAGTCTCACTCATACTGTGGAAACTTCATTAATGAAAAGTGATACCATTGTACTTTGGGATTTCCTCTGAACATCATGGTGGAGGATTTGATCTTATGGTGTGGAGAAGATTTTATTATTACTGTTTTTTATTTGGACTTTGACGATTTGTACTAATATTGCTGCACTAATTTTATATATGCTGATTATAAATTATCTTCATTAGTTATCAGTGGAATAGTCTCCGTACCATTGTTATATATACACTTATAGGGAGTTTTGTGTTGAGTCTCATGTTTATTGTTATATTTTCACATTTATATTGTGTGAATGTTATATACTAGTGCTGCAGTCTTCCATATTATACTAGATGTGCTAACTCCACCAATAGTGATCATATGTAACAATTACATTCACTACAAAAATACACTTTCATAAATGTGAGCAAGGGCAGATCTCCTCCAACCTATTCACAGCTACTTCAATCTACATAAAATATATTGTGCAAAAATACATAGACATGAAGAGCAACAAAGTTATCTTATAAAATTGCAAACAACAACACCTTATACATGTTAAAAAAGCTGATTTCCTACAACCCTTTTACCACTACTTCCATCACCATACAGTGACTTGTACAGTAACAAAAAAGGGAAGTCCCAGAGATTCATCCAGATGGTTTAAATCAATGCTGATCAGCTGCCGCCTCTTTGAATAAAATTCAGTCAACCTCCACCACACCGATGAGCAAACAGGTCACTTACCAAAATATTTGTCCACACAAGCAAGGCCCAGACCAGCAGGCAGGAGTGTAGCTGGGACACAAGCCAAAAGGTCTTTATCAGCTGGGCAGCAAAGGTACAGGAACATAAGATGGAAGCAGTCAGGATAGAGGCCAGAGTCGGTACACAGTCAGGCAGCAAGGCAGAGAAGCACAAGACAGGAAAAGAGTCAGAGTACAAGCCAAGGTCACAATAGGCAGGCAGGAATCCAGAGATTGATCAAGGGCAAGCCGGGTCAAGCATGGGTAGGCAGATATAGAAGGTCAAGGCGCATTTAAACAGAAACTAGCTGAAGACCCCTCAGCAATCTGTTCATGCCATAGTTCAGCTTAAATAGGCTGTTTGGCACCCGTGCACACACTTGTACATGTATGTGTGTGTGTGCTCATGCGCATGCACATATGCACATTTATTCTTGTGTGCATGCTAATACATTTACACATGTGCACTAATGCCCATTCTGTATTGAGCCTTTGCTCATAATTATGAGCATGTAATGGCCTTATGGTTCCAACTGAGCTTCTCTTACACACTACACTGACAAACTTCAATATACTGCAGTGAAACTGCATGGAAACACTACACTGACACTACAGTAAAACTGCACGGACGCACTACACTTAACGCTGCACTATCACTATATTCACACTAAACTGACACTCTACTCTCACAACAGAATCACAATAGCAAACTATAGCACACTAACTCGCTAGTAGCAATGAACAGCGCCCTGTTCTAAATCTCGCCACTCCAACATCGCACTGCAAATGGCTCCCCTGGGCAGGAACCTTTAATAGTGTGGGGTGAGTCTATGAGCAATGAGCCATGATTGGGCTAAGTCATCATGACTTTCTCCAATCATGGCTCTGACAATGCTCTGTGCCCTGATTGGGCAAAGCCTTTATTGCTTCAGCCAATCAGGGCTTAGAATTCACTATTCGGTGTGCAGTGCATTGTGGGACATATGATGGGCGGAACAAACAGTTGAACGCCCTGCCAATATGGGTGTTCACCAAACAGGTGAATAGCCAATGTTTGGGCCAAACTTTTGCCCAGCCCGAACCATATGCCCAACACTAGTCTTTTACCTTACTACAGTAATTCCTCACAAACACATATTGCCCCTTAGGAATATCCATGAGCCAACTTTTTTTTATGACAGCAGGTATTCAGCATGTAACTGTTACAATCTACCTTCCCTCTATTTATGTGGTGTAAAATGCAGATAGGAAGAGTTAGTTTTCACATTTTCCAAAAAAAATCCATTTATGCTATAGAGCCCTTGCATATACATATAGTGGATGTAATGGGGTTTATATACTAAAACTGGAGAGGGCAAAATCTGGTGCAGCTCTGAATGGCAGCAAATCAGCTTCTAACTTCAGCTTGTTTGGTTAAATTTTGATACATAAAACTGGAAGCTGATTGGTTTCTATGCAGAGCTGCAGCAGATTTTGCACTCTCCAGTTTTAGTAAATCAGCCCCAGTGTGTTCTGGATGAAGCCGTTTCTATGTAGTGTGATCACAAAGGCTAACTGCCTACTGCAGGCTTTGCTGTTTGACAGTTCTTATATAGATAAGGGGCAGATCCACCTGATGACGTCACCTGTTGCCCCCCTAGTGATATCACTGATCCAGCATGCATCGGTTGGTGACATTGTAAGGGGGCAGGGTCACCCGCTGATATCACTGAGTGACTCCGCCCCTTAGATATTCAAGAAATGTCAAGTGGAGAAGCTGGCATTCAGCAGGGAGCATTCAACAAGGTCAGAGGTTTTTTTCTTTATACGGGTCTGTTGTTGCAGTGAGCTGCGTGATTGACTATGGAGCTACATCGGGGGACATTGTTTTTTTTATTTTTTTTAATAAAGGAATTGTCAAAAACGTTTGTACTGTCTTTATTCTCTTTTTGCACTTTTTTGGTGAATGGGTAGGGATAAGCAAAGTTAATTTGTGAAACTAGTCAACTCCTGCTGTGGTTCGTCTGTACCTGTGTTTGTCATGAACTGTTCATCTCTTCAATAAAGCAATTTGTTTATCCTCTATGTTGTGGAGTGAGGTCAATACATTTTTTGAGAGGTACTATGTACCCCATACTCATTCACATGGGGGGAACCAGGATCTGGGGCCCCCCTGTTAAAGGGGGCTTCCAGATTCCGATAAGCCCCCAGCCCGCAGAACCCCACAACCACAGCCCAGGGTTGTGGGAAAGAGGCCATTGTCCCCATCAACATAGGGACAAGGTGCTTTGGGGTGTGGGGGGCAGAGGCCCCCTGCCCCAAAACACCCTCCATGTTGAGGGCATGTGGCCTGGTATGGTTCAGGAGGGGGTGGCCACTCACTCGCTCCCCCCTTTCCTGACCTGCATGTTCAGATAAGGGTCTGGTATAGATTTTATTAAATAAATGGTGTGGGGTTCCCTTTAAAATCCATGCCAGACCCAAAGGGGGAGGGACCCCACACTTTTTTAAAAAATGTTCTATTGTTTTCTTTACATTTCAGCTGTCAATGGGGAAGCCTGCTGACAGCTGATGAGTCATTGGTTGTTAAGGATGCAGTGGACGTCTGCTTAAAGAGTACCTTCAGTGATTTTTTTCAACTTTCCATCTATTAAACCTTCTGCCCTTGTTGTTTTAACTTTGGATGGTAAAACTTTTTGCCTGTAAATACCTTTTACAGCTCACTTCCTGTTTCTTGTCTGATAAAAAGCCTAGGCTTATGACATCATGCACAACTCTCCCTCTCATGAGAGTTTGCTAGGAAGGGAGGCGGGATAAGTCATAGAAGGGCCAATGAGAGCTGCAGGGCTGCAGAGCTGTTGGTGTGCCACTGTGTAAACCCAGGAAGTGAACAGGCAGCAGCTTCAGCTGCCCACAGTTAAAATGGTTGCAGCCAGACTAAAGCCTCATACACACGGTATGATTGTTGGCAGGCGATTGTCTGTTGACAGACTGTTGTCCTAAAATCTTACCGTTAGTACGCTCCTTGTTGAAACACGTATGCTCGGAATCAATGCTCACCAAACACAAAATTAGCTTAAGGGGCCCAAAGGGTGGTGCTCAAGAGCTGAAATTCCTCGTAGTACATCACTACGTTCCTGTTTGTTGCACAACAATTGTGTACCGTTAGTATGCAAGACAAGATCCTGGCACACACCATTTTGACAAAAATCAGACTCTCGGCTGGCTAACGATCGTACCGTGTGTATGAGGCTTTAGTGGAGGGAGATTACTAATTGCACATATCAAGTTATTAGCATTTTTCTGCTCCAAGAAGCTAAATAGTGTTATCCTATGTGTCCATGCACACCGCATTAGGCTTATCAGCATTTTTTGAGCTTCAGCATCTAGGAGCAGAAAAAAAAATGATAATTTTGTAGTGTGTTTTTCCAGCAGAAAAAAATACTGAATGTTCCTAAACACTCCCAAATGCTCCTAACTGCTTTTAAATTCTACTAACAACTTTTTTGTGAGCCTTTTTTCCTTCATGTACTGCAAAAAATGCTAATGCTCTTCTAAAAGCTACTAAAATGCTACTAGAAGCTGGCACAAAAATGCTATTATCAACATTTTTTATCAACCGTTTTTTCCTAGATTTTTTGAGCTTATGAAAAATGCTAGTGTGCATTGAGCCTTAAAGAGTAACTTCACTTTCGGGGGAAAAAATAGCAATTAAAAAATAACATAGCATATATAATTGTGACTCAAATCATAATGTAATTTGTAATGTATTACCTTTCCTTTTATAAAAGGTTTATTGACAGTAAGCAAACTGAATATACAAAGAAAGCAAACAGGGCCATTTCAACATTCCAAATAGTAGAAAATGTACACATCCACTAAATAAAATATTAAGGGCATAACCACGGATGGTACAACAAAATATATATATATATATGCAAACACATTTAGGCCACTACAAACAAATGAAAGGCTGCCATGTAGGATTCAGTGCTAAAAACACAAGGCGGTCAAATCAGGACCCAGGTGTAAATGGCATCAGAATGTCTCCATCACAAAAGGTAGGGTCTCTCCCCTACCTACTTCTATTAAATTGGCAGCCTAAACCGGCTGATACCTAGGAATAGGCCGAATGACCCCCTGTTCGGTTCACACCAGAACATTGCAAATGTTTGGAAAGGAATAACAAACCCCATTGAAGTCTATGGACCCGAACTGGAAAAATCAAAAGTACACATTTTGAAGGCTTATATGCAAGTACCGTATTTATCGGCGTATAACACGCACCGGCGTATAACATGCACCCCAAGTTTAGGAGTGAATTTTAAGGAAAAAACTTTTAGGAGGGAAGTTTAAGAAAAAAAAACTTACATTAAAATGCCCATCAATGCAGCCTTATCAGTGTCCATCTGCAGCCTTGTCAGTGTCATTGCAGCCTTGGCCCAGTGTCCATTGCGGCCTTGTCAGTGCAGCTTTTCCCCAGTGCAGAATTGTCAGTGCAGCTTTGCCCCAGTGCAGCCTTGTCAGTGCAGCCTTGTCAGTGCAGCTTTGCTCCAGTGCAGCCTTTTCTGTGCAGCCTTGTCAGTGCAGCTTTGCCCCAGTGGTCAGTGCAGCCTTGCCCTAGTGGTCAGTGCAGCCTTGCCCCCAGTGTCCATTACATGCTTGGACAGATCGCCGCCAACATACACAAAGCGTATAGTTTTAAATATGGCGCTGTGGAGTTCAGAGGGACTCGGCGGAGCTGAACGAGAGCCGCCGAGATCACAGTGACTGGGTGGAGCCGAGATACACATAGTTAAGTGTACTTGGCTCTTTCCGGCGCCGCTCACAGTCCCACCCTATGATGGACATAACACAGGTCCAATGGTGGGACTGTGAGCGGTGCCGGAAAGAGCCGAGAACACTCGACTATGTGTATCTCGGCTCCGCCCAGTCACTGTGATCTCGGCGGTGCTCATTCAGCTCCACTGAGTCCCTCAGAACTCCGCGGCGCCATATTAAAACTACACGCTATGTGAATGTCTGTGGCGATCTCTCTGATAGATCACAATTAGCGGGGATCGGCGTATAACACGCACCCATGATTTTCCCCTGATTTTAAGGGGAAAAAAGTGCGTGTTATACGCCGATAAATACGGTAATTGGGCAGTGGGCATACAATGATTATGAGGGTCCGGGTAATGCCCTGGGGGACATGTATCAATGAAAAAAGTTTGTAAAAAACATCATTTCTAAATGAGCAGTGATTTACTGATGCTTAAAGTGAAAGCATAAAATGAGAAAACAATAAAAATGAACAATTCATTTTAATATAGTGCCTAGGGAGTCCCCTTATTCTACCTGTAAAGTGGCACATCAGTACTGTGTATAGAAGCTGCTGCAGCAATAATTGCATTTATAAAGCCAAAAAAATTACATATTCCCTGCAAGCTTTCTTTATTTTATAAACAACAGCTTGGGGAGCCAGTCTGTATGATGAGGCCGCAATATAGTGCACTGGAAACAAGATTCGAGATTTTTGGATAAATTCTGCTGTCTCTTCTGCAGACTTTGGATAGAAGTAACAGGTGCAGAAAAATTGGTCTTTGGGTGTTAAAGGTGCCTTCACACCATAACCCTACAGAGGTACTTTTGATGAAAGAAAGAATTACCTTGCTGTCACAAATTGAAATTATATGCACCTGTCAAAAATTGGCCTTTAAGGGTTAATTGTGCCCATGAAACCTATACTATAAACTTCTTCCAGATGAAATCAACACCCACAACACTAGGCAGCCTAGAAGTCTTGCAGAGCTTCCACATCCCAAAAACACTTAATCAGTGACATTGGCATCAGGGGCTTCATAGCTGCTGGTAATACAGGACTGATTCATTTTGATAAATGTCAGCCGCACAGTCTGTGGACAGATGCACTCTATTATCAGTAACAAAACCTTTGGCAGCACTGAATGCCTGTTCGGAAAGCACGCTGGATGCAGGGAAGCCCAGGATCTCAATATTGGGCAAGTTCTGGCCAGTGGTCTATTCTCATGACCCAGTAACCCAGGGGATTTTTTTTCTCTTCTCCATGTGATTGAGCTTCTATAACCAGTGATCCGACCATTCCGTCAGCAAACAGATCCAGTGTGTTGTATCCCATGGGGGGAGATCCGGAGCCACAGATGATCCATTGATATATGCTTGTATTCCAGCTTGATCTGGTAAGATTCCAATGCATTCCAATGCATTGGGGGGGGTTTTTTTCTCCGTTATCCAGGACCATATATTGGAAGAAGGATTGATTAATTTATGTGACTGCTCTCACTCATGGGATTATCAACGCCAATTGCTCATTGATTATTGTATTATGAACTGTGATACCCACACTTTTGGCTACATTTAAAGGGACTATTTTCTTTTCATTTTTAATTATTCACGTTTTAATTCTAATTTTTTAAGTGTTAGTTGACTATTCAGTTGACTATGGTTTTACATTCTCCTTGAACATTCAGTTGTTGAGTGTTTAAATATGTAGCGCTGCTCACACAGAATATGTTTTTTGGTAATGAACCATAAATCTATTTTGTATATATAACCCAGGGGATCGCCAACTGGAAAGTTCTCCATCTCTGTTTTCGCCCCTAGATAATCGTCCACCATATGATGCAGACACTGCCAATGGGATGTTCTAGCTGGGTGCCCAGGACTAAAAAAAATGTTAAATGCATCAATTTGGCGCTTCTCCACCGCTCCTATCTTGACTAACAGAAGCCTCAAGACTATGTTTTCCTTGACACTGTAACCTATCAGGAAAGGCATTAGCTAAACTTGTCTTTTAGGTATCCTCAAGAGATTTCATCTTCTGCTCTCTCTCTGGGGACGGGATAAGGTCTGAGACTTTTCCCTTATAACGGTGGTCAAGGAGGGTTGCCAACCAATAGTGATCCTTCTCCTTAATGCCATGTATTCTTGGGTCCTTTCGCAGGCTTTGAAGCATGAGTAAGCCCATGCACTGCAAGTTTATGGAGGCATGAGAAGCAGACTCTTCTAGGGTCACTGAGGATTACAGATTCTGTAACTGCCTCCTCCCAGCCACTTACTACTCCCAAGGGTTCTGGGGACAGAAACCATCTCTTAAAGCTTGACGTATGTCTTCCTCTACTTCAATGCCTCCAAAACTGTCAGAATCCTCCTCCTCCCTCTCCTCTTGTGTGTTCTGTGGCATAGGAACAAAGATGTCTGCATAATGCAGGCCTTGAGAGGAAAGAAAGTCATCCTCCTCTTCATCACACTATTCTGCCTCGAGTGCTCTGTCCACAATGCCATGTAGAGCCTGTTCCAGCAGGAACACAACAGGGATTGTGTTGCCCTATGAGTTTATGTGAAATCTCCATTAAAAGCTGTAAAATATTGTAATTAGGAATATATTACATTTAGCTTGTATCTATGCAGACCAGAACATATTAATCTTCACATATATCTCCAAACAGGCTTTTGTGTACAAACAATGGGTTTCAAACCTCATTGTGTTACACAAACTCACTTCATAGGATCCCATGCTGGGATATGCAATGAAGGTAGGCCCACCCCAGGCCAATACTTAACTTCCCGGGAAAGTTCAAGTCAATCTCCTGCCTTAATAGTCACAAGGATTTGCATTAAAGGGGGCTGACTTATGCAAAGTATAGGGATTGGAGATGCAGCCAATCCTTAACCAGCCATTGGGAAGCTCACCAATCAATTGCCACACTATTCCAACCAATGAGGCATCAGCCCGTATTGCTATACACAGACTAGATGGGAAATATTTTCTCTCTTTATGGTAGAGCAGCCATCAGAATGGAACCTTGGTGAGAAACGGGTTAATTATGGGAAAGGTCTGCCCTTTTACTTGTAACCAAATATGTTGGTAGATTAATGTTTTAAGGAATATACTCTGTATTCCTTTGTGTAATTCTTTTATTTTAACCTATTCTTTTCTTCTTTGGTGTAAGACTATAGATAGATGTTTGTGTATTAGATAGATGCTTTCAACTACTTCCTAATAAATGTTATTATATTAGAACTTTCACTCTTGGTCAAAGAACTCTCATTTAACCCACCTCATATATTTGAGATATTAAATATTAAATATAATAAACAGGTAACAGATTGTGTCACTGAAGCATGCATTGTCATGGCTCACCATTCTTTTGGCCCCCTCAAATGGTGACAGTTCAGTGCATGCATCCTTTATGAGCAGTCATTGGTGTGGGGGAAATAAGCTGAGTTGGTCTGAGCCAGTCATTGTGCCATTTTCACACAGGTACTCGTTGACAGCCCTCTGCTACATATGCAGCCGCTGCAGCATTGCCAAAGTCAAGTTCCATCTGGTGGCATGTAACAAATCAGGCGGTTTATGGGCAGGTGGAATTCCCACTGAATTTAAGCCAATCAAATATTGGATTTGTATGACCGCCTGAAATGGCTAGACTCTTCTGGCCTGCTTTAGTAGATCTTCCAACCCTGGGTACCTATTTAAGAAATACTGCATCACCAAATTGAGGACATGTGCCAGGCATGGCACATGGGTCAACTTTCCCTGTCTAAGGGCAGACAGGTGGTTTGTGTCATTATCACACACCACCATTCCTGGCTCCAGCTGGCATGGCATGAACCACCTCTGGGTCTGCCCCTGCAAAGCTGTAGGAATATGCTGTGATGTGGTTTCTGTCCCCTAGACACATCAGCTAAAGCACTGCATGGCACCTTTTAGCCTGACTCATTGAATAGCCCATTGAAACACTAAGGGGGTACTTGTGGTTCACAGGACAATTCAGCAGAAGAGGGCATGGAGGAGGAGGAGGGGGTGGAAGCTGATAAATCTCACTTTATCACCACTAGTTGTATGAAGATGTGGCAGTACAACAAGCTGCAGCACTGAGCACTGTCCTGCAGCATCCTTCCAAGTTGCAAGCATCGTTACTCAGTGTGCTGTGAACAAAATATATTGCCCCTGAGCATGCTTGCTGGACCACGTGTCAGCAGTAATGTGGACTTTTCAGCTGAATTCCTTGCCCAATGATGCCACAACATTGCCTTCCACATGATGGTACAGAGCTGGAATGGGCTTACGTGAAAATAAATAGCGACTGGGAATTTGTGGTACAGAACATTCTGCAAATTCACAGGGGGACAGAATCCACCAGACAGAAAAACAGGAGTTGTAAAGGCAGCAGCTTTGACAAGCTTGCATTTAGATGCTGGGCATGTGGGTGGCAGAGGCTATTTTATTTTTGCTGCAGCAGATGGGGCAGAGAAATTTTTTTACTATAGTCTACAGCTGGTGGTGTGCTATTGGCAGATGTGCTGCAAGGACCTGGGACACCCTGTGCTATACCATCATCCCTGTCAGTGGAGACTGCTGAGAAGTCATAAGGTATAGCAGGGGTAGACTGAGGTGAGGAGTGAGAAGCAGCAGCATTGTGTCCCTTTTGTGTGGCTTTCAGGTGCTCTTGCCAATGGGCTGAGTGGTGGGAAGTTAAATGCCTTGTCAAGCATGTGGTACCCAAGTGGCTGGTGTTTTTTCCCCGCTTGATGTGCTTGAGACAAAGTTACAAATTGCAACAGTGATCGACTGCACATGTGCTAAAAAAAGGCCCAGACAGCTGAGCTGTGGGAAGTGGACCGGGAGATAACAGCTCCACAATGATGGAATAGGGTGGCTGATATCTACTCTTCCATGATGGCTGACTTGTTGGGGTTGTGCCTCACTTTTCTCCTCTGCTCTATCCGGCACCCAAGTTGCATCAGTGACATCATCATAATCACCTCCATTCTTATTATCACTGGAGACAACTTGGCAATATGCTGCAGCTGGGGGAACATGACTGCCAATTTCTATACCAGTGTTCTCCCCTCTCTGTAGGCTCATGTTCCTTCCTTCTACAACCTCATAATCATCATCTGAATCATGTAATGGCTGTGCATTGTCAAGGAGAAAGTGGCTGACGCTGTGTTAAATAACTCAGCTGACTCCTCCATGCCTGATGCTGGGGCTATGGCAGGAGTAATTTAGCCACTCTGGCAGCTGCAGTGGACTGCGCACTAGTCTCTTCTTGGGTGACTGAGGATGAGGATGGTAAAGTAAGCCATTCTAAAATATACTGCGTTAAATGCACAGTACCGCATTGCAATATACTGTGTTAAACGTGCATTAACGCACACAGAAATATACTGTGTTAAACGTGCACTAATGCACTGAAATAGACTGTGTTAAATGTTCACTAAAATATACTGCGTTAAATGTGCACTAACACACTGAAATATATGGCTTTAAACGTCACATAACGCACAGCAATATACTGCGTTAAACCTGCAGTAACGCACAGAAATATACTGTGTTAAATGTGCAATAATGCACTGAACTATACTATGTTAAACATCACATAATGCACTAAAATATATTGCATTAAATGTGCAGTAATGCACTGAACTTTACAGCAGTAAACCTGCCCTGTTAAAATAAACTGACACTAATCTAAAAATGAATGGTCACTTCACTCACACTGACTGAACTATCACTATATTCACACTAAACTGATACTCTACACTGACAATAGAAGCACACCAACTTGCTAGCAGCACTGAACAGAGCCCTGTTCTCTCTCCACGCCAATATCACACTGCAAATGGCCGCTATTGAAAGAATACGTTTATAGTGTGGGGTGAGACTAAGAGCAATGAGCCATGATTGGATAGAGTCATCATGACAGCGTCCAATCATGGCTCTGACAGGGCTCTGTGCCCTGATTGGGCAAAGCTTTCATTGCTTTAGCCAAACAGGGCTCCCAATGAACTGTGTGGTGGCTCAGTTAATTGTGGTCATTCAGCGGGCGAACAAATGGTCAAACGTCCCGATAATTCGGGTGTTCATCAAATGGGTGAACAGACAATGTTTGGCCCAAACTCATGCTCAGGCTGAACCGTTCGCCCATGCCTACTGATACCTTTACCATTAAACCAGACATTAAAAAAGGATGGGGAACCCGTCCGATCGTACTCCCGCAGATCCTATGGGAATTCTTGCTCAATAAATCCCCGACTACTCGCAAAGGCATCTCCTTGTTTTACACATTCGCCTCTCCTATCTATATGCACACTAAATTACCCAATATGAATAAGTGGGAGCGGAACCTACAAAGGGAATATCCTCTGCACCAATGGCACATAGCTATAAAATACAATAGCAAATCTTCCTCTTGCATAGACCATTGGGATAACGCGCAAAAAATACTACATGGATGGTACCTCACACCCTCCCGCTTGAACAAGATGAAACCCTCCATATCAGCACTATGCTGGAGAGATTGCTCATCTACAGGTAATCGTCTTCATATATTTTGGAGCTGTAAAATCATCCAACCATTCTGGGAGAAGGTCCAATCCCTCCTCTACAATGTCACCGCTACTCATCTCAAACTTGAACCAGCACTAACGCTGCTGAGTCTGGGCATTGAAGCCTATCCCCCCTAATGAGAAAAGTAATAATCCATATCCTATTTGCGGCCCGTATCTCAATAGCAAAAGAATGGCGCTCACTAGCACCCCCTAAAATAGAAGAAGTTATCTCTAGAGTAAACGCCCAATATACAATGGAAAGAGCTCTTGCCTACACTAAAGGTGGATCCCTGAGTTTCCATAAATATTGGGAGATTTGGAAATCCTCTAAATACGCCTCCTCACATTCATGAAATCCTTTTACTGATACACTAAAGCACAATGAAGGCCTTTGGTGTGGTGGTATGCTAAAAGCACCTTTCAACTTGCATAGGTTGAATACTTACCAGTGAGCAGCTAATGGGGTGGGTTGGGTGTGTGGGGATAACTCTGTACCCTGCATTTATGACAACTATATATCTCTGTTTGTGTTTTATAACTCTGAATTGATAGCACTTGCTGCTCGTGATTTATCTTCCCACGGATCCTTCATAGGATGCATGGCAAGCTACTATGCCTGTACTCAGCAATAAGCCTGGTCACAGTGTGAACCCAAAGGGGGTGACAGGCTGTACCTCCTATAGAGGTCAAGCATACAATACAATAGGTAGCTTGAACACACGATGAATATTCTAGGTTACTTATGTAGTAAGTGTTATATATGCATAGTCACCTTGTATAACTTTAGAGATGTCTACATTGAATGCTCTGTACTGTACAAAGTGAAATTCAATAAAAATCTATTGTTTAAAAAAAAAGGATGGGGAAAGAAGGAAAGTCAGAGAAACGAAAGAAAAAAGGCATAAGAAAAAGAGAGGTTGCGGGTAATCTCAATAAACATAGGATCTTATATGTTAGAGAAGGTGGTCAAATCTGGATAGGCATAATCAATCCTAGGATGCCAAGTCTGGAATAACATCAGAGTCCACCAAGATGGCTGTCAACTTTTCATTAATTATAATGTCATTCATGCGGTTTTTAACTACATCACAGCTAAGGGTAGGAGGTTTCCAAGCCCTGGCAATAGTTAATTTAGTAGCTGTAAAAAGGTGGGCGGCCAATTGGTGTTCTGAATGAAAGGGAAAGTTGATTGGTTTAAGAAGTAGAGCCTTTAAAGTAATCTTGAAGCTCTTCAGGGAATTTCAATCTTGCTAAGCACCCCTCTTTCCGCCCAATCAGACATGTGGGAATCCAATGAGAGAAAGAGCTGGGAACACACTGCTCAAAGCCAACTGTGAGGATCTGATGAGCTGCTGAAGAGATTTGGGTGCCTGCCTGGTCCGCAGCCACGGACATCCAATGGAAACAAAGAAGAATGGCGGGACATCCGGAAGTAAAATCTAAAGAATTTATTGAAAGTCCATAAAATCAAGTGAACATGACAAACATCAATCCAAAAAAGGTGCTCAGTGGACGCGTTTCACACAGACGTGCTGGCAAACCCCAGTTGCATTGTATATTCTGTTTTCGCATCTGTTCCAGGAGGGGTCAGAGGAGATTCCTTCTCTTTAATGTCTCCTGCGACAAATCTGCAGGAACCTCTCTATTTTTTCTCTTGGGGTTTCCAATGGGGTACCATTTGATCTTTTAATTCTGTGTACCCTTTCAAATTTTAATGGTTCTAATGTTTGTCTGCTCCGCCGAGGGTCAAAAATCCTTCTCATTGTTTTCATCAAATTTTCACTCTGCGTTATTTCTGGTACCCCACTAATTCTCAGGTTTTTCCTCCTGTTACAGTCCTCTTAAACCTCTATTTTATATGCCATGTTCCTCTGTTGTAATTGTAAGTTTTTCATTAAATTTTTTAACTCTTTTACTACTTGTGTATGAATATCCAATCTTCTTTCTGTATCTTCTACCTGTGACAATAGGCTGGGTAAAAGTTCTTTATGTAAAGTTGCCATTTCTGTTTTTAGAGAATTTTCTAATTGCAAACATCTCTGCTATTTCTGTTGTAGCGGAATGTTCACCACTTGGTTACTAGCAATCCGACAATCACCCTGCTGCCAGACCCCCATCTATCATTGAAGACAATGAGCAGTCATTTGTGTAGTTTTGTTGCATTGAGTGCCGGTTCACACAGGGGCGAGTTGTCAGGCGACCTAGTCGCCTGACAAGTTGCCTCCCGTTCTGTACAATGGAACCGTTCTAATAGGAGCGACGCAAGTCGCTCCGACTTAGAAAAAGGTTCCTGTACTTCTTTTGGGGCGACTTGAGGCGACTTGCATAGACTTCTATACAGAAGTTGTTTTGCAAGTTGCCATGGATGTCGTGTGCAGGTCGCCTCGGTGAGGCAACCTGCAAGTCGTACCGCCCCTAGTGTGAACCGAGCCTTGTTGTGGGATAAACTTGGGTGGGATAAAGGGAGACATGGGGTGCCCATAGTACTGAGTGTATGGTGAGACAACATTTTTTTTTTTTTCATTTTTTTTAAACCTTTATTTTTCTTGATGAAAGATTACATACATTATTCACATCAATCATTCATATTATTTAATAATACAAAAACATAAAATAAAATGTGTGGTTTGTACAAACCCATTCTTTTGTTTCTACCCTCATTCCATACAAGATTGTATTTCTGCTACTAATTCATTACTCCATTTTCTCTATTTCATTACTCCCTTCCTCCCCTCCCCTCCCTGTACCCCCCCCACAACAAACCATTCCTATTGCCTTTAGTATTTCATTCACCACATTCACAATTGCTGCTAACTTCCCCCTATCCAATGTTCTTGATTATCTAATTATATTATCATTAATTTTACAGGCCATCCTTCTGTCCCTCTCTCCCTTCTCCCCTTCCCTACACACCTCTTTCTCTTCTCCCTTTCCTCCGGCTGTCTCGATCTCCCCTTTCCTCTCTACTCTTCCCCCCTGTCTCTACATCTGAAGCCTCTCTACTATCAATTGGTGCAGGGCCAGGTCTACATCCCCCAACCATGACTGCCATATCTTATCAAATTTACCTCTATCACTTCTGCGGCTATAAGCCAATCGTTCTCTGGGAAGCAGCGAATTGACGTCTGCAATCCATTGCTTCACTGTAGGCACCGTTGGGGCCATCCAATACCATGCAATAAGTTTTCTGGCAAGGTACATCAGTCTAGTTAACATAAAATACTTTCCTCCCGGGAACAGTTTTGCATTTATGGCTCCAAGCAAAGCAAGTATACAGTCGGGTTTAGGGGGATGGGGACCCGCGCCACCCTCGAAATGCACTGGGAGACCTCATCCCAGTACCTATATAGCTTTGGGCACCTCCAAATTAAATGGATGAAATCCCCTCTGTGTACTCTATACTTAGGGCACAGCGGGGAGTCTCCTCGTCCCCATTTATAAAGCTGTACTGATGTTCTGTAGGCTCTATGAAGAATAAATAATTGTGATAGCCTTTGGGTTGCGGAAAGCGACATCACCGGAATAGCCTTAAGTGCCATTTCCCACTGCTTTTCTTCTATCTCTCCTATATCCTCTGCCCATTTATTTCGGCACTTTAACAAAGTGTGATCCTGAACTGACCTCAGCAACTCCCTATATATTTTTGATATTAACCCTTTCCTTGTGTCTGCCAAAAAAACCTCACTCAGGAGTGATACTGTTGGTACTGTCTGAGAATGTGTTATTTGTTGTGCCTGTAACGCATGGCGAAGTTGGAGATATTGATAAAAACCCCTCGGGTTCAGATGAAATTCCCTGCATAGTTGTTGATATGTCTTCAACACCTCTCCCTCGTATAATTGTGGGAAGAACTGAATCCCCTTTTCTTTCCAGTGTGTAAACCCTTGTAGTTCCTGGATCTCGGGGTATCTTCTATTGTGCCAGATCGGAGTGAATGGGAGCACGCCTGTTATTTTTAGCGCTTTCCGAACCTCTCCCCATACCCTTTTAAAGAGAGTACTTGTAGGTTCTACCCCCTTCATACTTGGCAAGTCCATTTCCAAGTGTGAGGCCACTTCTAGCATGGGTTCCGATATGGTCACCAATTTATATGTAGGGTCCTCATTGTCCTTCCGACCCCACCCTGCCATTTGTTGTAGCTGTGATGCCAAAAAGTACAGCTTTGAGTTGGGTATTGCCAGCCCTCCTCTATCCTTTTCATATTGCAGTGTTTCCAAACTAATCCTGGGTCCCTTTTTTTCCATATCAGTTCCCTCATTAGTGTATCAACTCGCTTGAACCACTTTTTTGATAACCATACCAGTGAATTATGAAAGATGTACAGTTGCTGTGGTGCCCACACCATTTTTATTAAGTTTGCTCATCCTATAACTGATAGGGGAAGCCTACACCAGCTATTGCTTTTTTCTTTATGTCTAGAGAGCAATGGCTCCAAGTTCAACCGAAGATACTCAGCCGGATTCGAGGACACCATTACTCCCAGATACTTAAAGCTATTAACTATTGCTATTTGTTCCGCTCCCACTGGTAGTCGGTCCCTTGGCTGGTCTATGGGCATTAGAGTTGATTTTGACCAGTTAATAGCAAAGCCTGAAAAATTGCCATATTCTCCCACTATCTCCATCACTGCCTGCAGAGATGAGGTCATGTCACCTAAGTATATAAGTGCGTCATCTGCGTACAAAGATATTTTTTCTTCTCTCTGATATCTACGGAACCCCACCACCTCCGTTGAATTCCGGATCATTATAGCTAGAGGCTCTATTGCCAAGGCGAACAGTAATGGAGATAGTGGGCAACCCTGTCTAGTCCCTCTATACAATTCAAATGGAGGCGACAGGTTATTATTAATGCGTATTCTGGCTCTGGGTTTAAAATAAAGTATCTCTACCCATGATACAAACTTGCTTCCCAAACCAAATCTTTTCAGTATTTCCATGAGGTAGGGCCACTCCACACTATCAAACGCTTTTGAGGCGTCCAGTGACAGAATGGCCCTACCCCCCGGATTGTCCACTGGCATCTGTAGGTTCATGTAGAGTCTCCTTATGTTATCCGATGTAGAGCGGGTAGGTATAAAGCCAGACTGATCACAATGGACCAGCTTGCCAATCACTCGAGATAACCTTTTAGCCAAAACACTGGCAAACAATTTAACATCCGCATTTAATAGCGAAATTGGGCGATATGAATCCAATAGGAGTTTGTCTTTTCCAGGCTTTAAAATTACTGTTATAATTGCCTCTTGCATGCTATCTGGTAAATGACCCACTTCCTCAGCCTCCATTATGGCCTGCAGTAATGATGGTAAAAGGTCCTCCCTATAGTGGGAGTATACCTCTGCCGGAATCCCGTCTGGGCCTGGTGATTTATGGTATTTTGTCCCCTCCAGGGCTTCTCTTAGTTCCGCTAATGTGATTGGAGGGTTTAACATTTCCCTGTCCGCCTCCAATAACTGCGGGAGTGGGCAGGTTTGTAAAAACTGTACCAAATCAGATGGAATATAACTAGTTTTACTAGAGTACAAATCCCTGTAAAACTGCTGAAAGCTGTTTAAAATGTCTGATCTAAGGGTCTGCCTCTCCCCAGATTTAGTCCTCATGGCCAAGATATTAGTAGAGTCTCGTTGCTCTCTGGCTATAAGGGCTAAAAGACGGCCAGTGTTTTCCCCTTCTTCAAAATAACTTTGTTGCTGAAAGTATCTTCTCTTCTCTGCTGCCGATAACCAAACTGAGTTATATACCACTTGTGTCTCCTTCCAGGATTCTTGATTAGGTTTTGATGGATCTCTTATTAAGGCCTGTTCCCTTTCTTTCAGTTCTTCCCGTACCCTGTTCTCCCATTCCCTGGAACGTGTTTTGATTCCCGCAATTTCTTTAATGAGGCATCTCCTCAAGAATGCCTTGAGTGTATCCCATACTACCAGAGCACTAGCAGATCCCCTATTAAATTGCAGGAACTCCCGTAGTGCCTCTATTGTTCTATCTACCTGCGGAAACAAAGTTAACCAGTAGGGGTTCACCTTCCATAATGGACGCCCCAGCATTCCAGTGGTGTCTAACCGTACCCAGAATGGGGAATGGTCGGATAGTAGACATGGCTCATATGCTGAGTCCTCTACTAACTGCAAGAGTGCCTCATTCCCTAAACCCAGGTCAATACGGGAAAAACCGTCATGTGTTGCAGAGTAACATGAGTAGCATCTATCCTTTTCATGTCTCTCTCTCCATACATCCCGGAGTCCTATTTCCGTAAGCAGGGCAGCAAAAGCCATCCTGCCAACTGTCTGTCTCATAATTCTAGGTGTCAAAGACATTCTATCTTGAGAATTATCTAAAATGTTATTATAGTCACCCAGTGCTAACACCAGGACATCCGGGTGTAGGGCTATAAATTGTGATAGACACCCAAGTGGAACTGATGAGAATGGTGGGGGTATGTATATAGATATAGATGCGATTATGCACATTAGTCCACTAATTTTACATAGCAAAAAAACAAATTTTCCCTCCTTATCCACCCTCTGTTCTATGCATTCAAAGGAGACATCCGAGGAGACCATTATACTAACACCCCTTGAATATGAGGTGTGCATGGAATGGAACTGTGTCGGGTATCTCCTTGAACGCAATAAATGAACAGAGTCTGGACACAAATGCGTTTCTTGTAAACAGATTATCTGAGGTTTCATTTTATCAAAGTATCTGAATATTGCACTTCTCTTATCTCTGTCCCTCAGCCCTCTCACATTCCATGTCATTAGAAGTAAACCCTTTTTTTCCCCTTTTCCTTACTCATATAGGGAATCATACCAGTTCAAATAATTATAAAACCAAAAACAACAGCATAAGCAAAAAGTCAAAATATAATTATCCTTCTGAGTTTTACCTACCCCTTGGGTCCCCTCAATGTGTAATACATATCTATCAGCCTTCCTCCTAGTCCCCCCACCATCAGTGGTGAAGCGTACAAAACATTTGTGAATAAACTTATATTTGTGGTATTTTCCACTGTTTGTTTGTGTTGTACCTCTCCCACCCACCCCTCCCTTACCTCCCTTACCTCCCTCCCCTCTCCTCCCCCTTTCCCCCCCTTTCCCCTCCTGCCTCACCCACCCTCTCTCCCACCCACCCCCTACCCTCCCTCCCTGCCCATCTGGCCCTACCCTAGGGGCTATGTTCCTGACCTCCCACTTACTCTCATTCCCCAAACTACACTGGCATACATTGCCCATGTCATACATTTCAATACCCCCTTACCATAGGGGTCCCTATCTCGCCCCCTCCCCCTCTCTGACCTTGTTAGTGTTATTCATGTGTTCTGATTTTTTGTACTCATAAACAAAGTAATTTGTCGTGTCGGCTTAGTGTGTTCTAATAAGTGTATATCTAACCTTTGCTATTTTATAATTCTATTCCTTCAACCTTATTAGTGCTATTCATGTGTTTTAGTTTTTTATGCTCATTAAGAAAAATAATTTGTCGTGTCGTCTCCATGTGTTCTAATAAGTGTATTCTAACCTTTACTATTTTATAATCTGTTCCCACATCACTCCCTAATTCGTATTTTTACTTGTGATTTATTATTTACTTGTTTCTTATTTCTTAATATGTTGCTTATTATCTCTATTTCCCCTCTCCCTTCCCTCCTCCCTACAACCTCAAACCAAAAAAAGAAGAAAAAAAAAAAAAAACAGAAAAAAGAACCAAAATCGAATTATTCTCTAGTCTCTCTTCTCCTATATTCTGTGTTGTTCTCTTAATATTCTCCAACCATTCTTCCACATTTCGAGGGGAATAAAAAAAGAGTGTCCCATTCCTTGTAGTTATTCTCATACGGGTGGGGTACAGTAATGCGTAGTCCACCTTTTTTTGCTGTAGCACACGTTTAATCGACATATATGCCGCCCTGAGTTTTTGCAGGTCCGGAGAAAAGTCCTGGTATAGTGAAATTCTTACCCCCCTATATAGGATCTCTCCCATTTCTCTCGCCTTCCGAAGCAAAGATACTTTATCTCTGAAATTAAACATTTTCATGATTATGGGTCTTGGGTACTCCTTGCCCTGACGGGATTTAAAGGGGATTCGATGGGCACGTTCAATACCAAAGAAAAGAGAAAAAGATGTAGTCCCAAATGTCTCCTTAATCCATCCCTCCAGAAATTCTATAGGGTCAGATCCCTCGCTCCGTTCAGGCATACCTATTACTCTTATGTTGTTTCTCCGGTTTCTATTTTCTAATTCATCTATTTTAGCTGACTGATTTTTTATGTATTTCTTCATATCAGTTATATCTTGTCTAAGCGGGAATAGCACATCTTCCACAGAACTTAATCTCTCCTCTAGGGCTGTTGTTCTTCCCTCCATTTCTTTCAGTCTGCTTCCCATCACTGCCAGTTCCTCCCTTATGCTTTTTAGCTGAATATCCAAACCAGAGATTGATTCCTTACATGCAGTTATCGCACACAGGAGGTCCCTCATTGTTAGTTCTTCCACTCCTCCACTTTGGCCTCCCTCCATATCTGCCTCGGTTATATTAGGTAGCCTTTTAAATTCTGTGTCACCACTTGTGGTATCAAGTTTTCCCGCCCCTTGGCCTTTTGTGGGTGGCACTGTGATTGGGCTTGCTACGGCCGGTATTAACCCGCTACTTTGGCTTTTCCTAACCACCGAGGTACCTGTTTGAATTGATTGTTGGGATTTTACTGGTGATAGGGAGGTCCTAGCAAAACGCTCTAACTTTGTTGCTGCCGCTGCTGCAACTGCTGCTGCAGCTTTCACTTGGTTTGTCTGTGTTTTTGCAGAGCGTGTAACCTGACCTCCTACTTGCTGTGGCTGGTTTTGTAACTGGTGCTGATTTAATTTTTCCTCTGCTGCCCGCTTCCCAGCCATGCTGTTATATCATGGGGATAAAAAAGTGGGAGGAGGGAAAAAAGAAGAGAAGAAGGGGAAAAAAAAAAGAAAAAACTTTCCTTTTGTTGGTTTTGAAATATAATGTGTAATAAATACTGTCCCAGTCTGCTGATTTTACTTGGAAATGGTACCACAGGGTACCCTCCGCATACCTCTGTCACCACAACATCAGCCAAATAGCACATGGAGCAGTGAGCAGACACATGGACAACACAGTTCAACTTACAGCTGATGTTATAATAAGCGGCTTGCATCCACCATTCCACTGGTTCTATTTATGTTGTTAAAAAAAAAAAAAAAAAGGAGCCTCACACACCAGCTCCCCGTCCGTCTCCTACTTCGGACTGGGGCTGCTATTTCCTCTATTTCAGGTACTGTCTCTTTGAGACCACTAAATATTGAGGCAACAAGTTCTTTTTAACCAGGGTTTAACCAGGGTTTCACATTGCAAGCATTGCAAGCTCAAGTTTCTTCAATCAAAAACCAAGAATAAAAGTCATTTGTAGCAATTATGGTATATGAGGGAAAGAAAAAGGGAAGTTTTCACCTATGTCTGGCGTCTTCTTAGTCGCTCTCCAGTTTCACAGCATTACCTCGCTAGTTTTATTGACTTGCTTCGTTCACTGCTTCTGCTGTTGCTGTGTTCGGCCTGCTCGTTGGCTACTGACATCCAGGGGGGGAGCCTCTCACGCCGCCCCTATGGCTCCGTCCTCCTGGCTCTCTCACCGCCACACACGCTGACACCACCGCTGCTGAAGCTGCTGTAACCGCTACCGAAGCGTCTCCTCGTTTGGCCGCCGGCCAGCTGGTAGGGTCTCTCACACCCTCCTCTGCTCCGTCCACCGAGCCTGCGCCGGGATCAGATGCGCTCAGTAGCTCTGCAGTTTAGCCGGGTTCCGCTGCTTACGCCTGCCACCGACAGACCGGTAATCTCCTCAGCCTGTAGTTTAGCTGGTCAGAGTGGAGGGAGAGGAGATCTCACATACCCTCTCACTCCCGCATCTGGTCACCGCCCCCCGTCCAGTGTGATATCATTTTAATTTGCAAACTGGTGAGACAACATTGACCTTGAACATGATGCGCATCTAGCATCCACAGATTCACAGTTTACTTCCTCTGCATACTTCTCTGCAGACTGTTGCTCCTTTTCCTCTGCACTGACCCCTGCAGAATATTTCTTCCACTGACTTCCTTCCACTGTTACCGTTCCTCCACTGTAAGCTGCTAGATTACTGTTACTTCACTTCCATTTGAACAAGAAAGTATCACTCTGAATAATTCCAGCTTGCAGACCATAATGGTGTTGCTTCAAAACATCAATAAGCCAGAGACATACACAGCCTCTCCCCGATGGCCCATTGAGTCTGGTAGCCACACAGTCTTTTGGAAGGTATTACCAGTGTGCTTCACCAGGCCAGAGATACTCGGTACCTCCCCCGATGGCCTGACACATGGTAATAGGTGGACCACTGATACCAGCCAGTCCAAGATTGCAAACACTGTGTTCCCTGGCCACAGCATTTCTCACTACTCTCAAAGATCCTCTTAAAATTCTTCAGCACTGGCCTCCTTCAAAGTACAAATCCTGAGTTCCCTGGTCACAGCAGCTTGACTTTAGCTCTGCCACTTTCCTCCTGACTCTTTACTGCTACTTCTTCTTCACCAACCTTCATCTGTGTACAAGTCCTGTGTTCCCCAGTCACAGCAGCCCGACGCCAGCTCCTTGATGAAGATTCCTTTGGCTCCTCCAACCCTCCTCCATGCTCAGCGCACCCTCCACATAAGGATGCCCAGAACAACAACTCAGCACTCCATTCTATCTTTTCCTGCTCTCAGAACTCCTCCCTGATGGCATGTGATCTCAGCTTATATGGGAGGCCTGCCCCCCTGCCAATACCAAGAGGTAATTAGTCAGAGCTCCTCACATGATCTGCCACTCAGACTTCAGGTCCAACCCCCATTCCAGAAACATCTTCCTGAAAATAGGGGAGGCATCTCTGAATCAAAGTACAGGTGACCACACCCACCACTGCACTGTACACTCCCAATCCCAAAATCAAATCAGACAGGCCCAGCGTACAACATAATCTTGTCTAAATTTACCTGCACACATCCCTAAACTTAGGAAAAATCCTACTCTAGTACCTACCTTCAGGTAGAGGGTGCTACACTATTGTTGGTAGTTGGGTTTTTCAAGTTTGTTCTTCCAGATATCCTAAATCACTGTCACTTTCGATCTCCATTTCCACTCTTGATTGGGTTAATGTATTTGGGCCCCCTTTTATGTTAGCTTGTTCATTTTTAATGTTCTATGTTACTTGTCTGGCCCGAGTTCTCGGAAGATTCTCTGTTACTGACTTGTCATGGCACTCTCCTTGAGACAGTTTTTTTAATAGTCCCTGGGCTTGCACTTATTGTGGGCAATTTTGCTGTTTCACTTGCTTTTGCTGATTTCCCCTTCATTGTTGTTATGTGCCTTTCTTCTCCTCTTTAATCCTCTTCTCCTGCCACACACACTCCCTCACTGCAACTTTATCTTCTGTCTTTCCCTGACACCTTCCTTATCTCATAAAGAGAACACTTGACCTCCTTAGTACTTTTAGCCCAACTGTAAAAAAACTAGAAATTATGGTGCCTGAGATTCCTGGATAGTCGGATGTTAGAAGGGGAGAAGAACTACTGGAGGACAGAATACTGGCACCTGATCTAAAAAAAGACAGAGAAACAAGAATTGTTTGGACTGGTGGAGGTTGGGGGGACAGTGGGGGTGGTAGGGGTAAAATAAGTTAAATTGATGGGAATCCTGGCTATCCGGCATGCTCCGAGCCTCTTCCCCTAGTGAGAAGGGAAGGAGGATTAGCGAAGGCGCCAGTTAGAATTCTACCCTAAAAAGGAAGAGTAGACGAGGTGAAGGCCCAAATAGAGAAGATAGAAGTCTACTCAAGGACCAGGAATAGGTCAAAAGCTCTAATAAAAAAGATCTTTAGTATTAGAGAGGGAGTGGAGGAGGGTAGGGAAGGGTGGGGGAGAAGAATATACTGTGCCAGACACCTGGAAGATCTCTTTGCTCTCATACCTTCTCTCTCGATCTTGGTTAGAACCTCCCCCTTTGGTAACAATGTATATCTCTGCATTCTCAACTGCCTTAGAGGGAAGGTATGATAGCATAACATTTTTTATCATAGGGGGCGTGACCAAGATGGCAGCAGTGTAGGACACTTGTTGAGGAGCTTCGCATCCATAGGGGGATTTTATCCTGTTCTCACAACCTGAGACTTCTAAAAACTGCTACAAAACCCCCAGATCATACCCGACAGGGAATGAGATGGACCCGGAACAGACCTAAGGCACAAAAACAAGGGAGTGCTCCGAAATCTGCAAAGTCTCCTGGAGGAGCGGCAGCACATGTGGCCACCAAGTACAGCATGGCATCCCAGACGGAGGCCTCGGATCCTGCTCTCTTGGAGCAAAGTAAATTTGATGCTCTCATGCGGGCGATCACCTGCTACCAGTCCTCACTGTCAGATCTTACCACCAAGATGGACACAGTTCAGCTGGAGGTCAGGTGGATCCGACAAGACTTTGATAAGATTCGCCAGAGGGTGATGGAGACTAAGCACCGGTTTGGAGATACTAAGGATACGGTCCGTGAGAGGGTGAGATCCCTCGAATCTAAAGCCGAAGATGCGTAAAACTACAATCTGAGGAACAATCTGAGGATTTGTGGGCCTCCCTGAAGGATCGGAGGGACCTGACCCAGCTGCATACATGGAGCGGCTGCTCCATACACTTTTTCCCCAGGCGGCCTTCTCGTCCTTCTTCGAGATGGAGCAGGTGCACAGGATGCCATCACAGTGTGGACCACCTGGCTCCTCACCGTGCACCTTTATATTCAGGCTTCTAAACTTCTGTGACCGAGGCCTAATCCTCAGGGGGGCCAGAGAGATACAAGAGGTCCGCCATGAGTCCACGCGTCTGATGTTCTTTCCGGACTTCTCGGTTAACACCCAGAAGCTCCAGAGATCTTTTGATGAGGTGAAACAGGCTCTGAGAGCAAAAGCCATCAAATATAGTATGTTATTCCCAGCGTGCCTTCAGGTGCAAGATGGAGAATCCACACAGTTTTTCACCTCGCCAGCTGAGGCCTCTTAATGGCTGAACACCCTGCCACCTCGCTAAATCAAGAGACCTCCTGCACATTCAGATGACCGGTGACCGGAATTCAGGAGTACTTAGCTGTTCCCTCTCTGCCACTTACCCTGTCTGATGCCATTCATATACAAGAACTGTGTGGATGAGTTACTATCCCCCTGTATAAGCCCAGGCACGTGTGAAGGATATGAATCTATCCCTAATTAAGGCACGCAGATGCTGCCAATGTTATGCTGCTGGCATACATGGCATTAATTCTACACTCCTGCTCCCATCAGTCCCCTTCTTTGGAGGTACTGGACTTATCCCCTTCAGTGATTACTTTCAGTTGATGACTTATGTATGACCTGGTTCTCTACTGGGGTATAACAACTTACTAATGGACTTGATGGTTGCAGTTTCCTACGTGATCCCAGTGGATTTTGTCTGCTTCATGTCCCAAAGAACTTGCATTGGAAATCTGTGCCCTGGACACTATGCAGAAGTCTGTTTAGACATGGTGTAACTGCACACCCTTTGTTCTGCCCCCCTATAATTTCTAATTCTTTTTCCATCTATAAACTGTTGGCTGCTCTCTGTTCATGACCCCCAGTAGCCATTGACTATGGTCTGGTTCGGGATAATAGCATATCCTGGTTTGGGTGGGTGTGCGAGGTGGGGGGAGGGGGGTGTTGGAACGGATTGAAATGTTTATTGGTTCAAAAGAAGGAATGCTTTAGGGGTGTAGCGCCAGCATTTTTGCTTATTGATGTAGTACAATGTTAACTTATGAACAGTGTTATATTTTAATATGTGGCACCATCTAGTGGCCAAATTGGTGAATGGAATTTATTTTATTTTTACTCTTTGAAGAATATCAGAGGAAGTGACTTTTATTTACTTTCCACAACTACCTACCTACCCAGCATGCCATGTGATTTACCCAGCAGGTCTCAGTACAGAATCGCATGCTGGGTAGTCTATAAAAAGGCTCCGCATGGCCATCTTAGGTCTCTTTGGACGCATGGCCTGCCTGTGAGGACCTGTGCGGAGGTGTTCCACAGAATGCGGCCTACACCTACCAGGAGCAGCGCGGCCAGCGACTTTGTTTTGCACCAGCAGGCTGGAGAGAGACGCTGGGACAGAACTGAGAAGGATCCAGGCTGACAGTCGGAGTCATCAGAGGGTTCCGGTCTATCTTTCAGAGCAGAGCGGTGTGACAGCACCGGCCGGAGAGAAGCAAGACCCAGTACACCGGAGGGAGCTGTCTTGCTACACAGACCTGGTCGGGTGAGAGAGCTGTTGCCCAAAGTTTTCCTGAAGCACTATCACACACCTGATTCAGTAACACAGTGTGCTGGGACCAGTAGGCCCACACAGGGGAATTGAAGAAACTAGAGACTGAGTTCAAATAGGCCTCAAGCCTACCCTTCACCGCGATATTAACGCTGTGTTGCACAAAGTTAATTGCATCAGAGACAGTTACGGGTTACTACACTACAGGAATATACCTTCATCATCTATTTTGTTTAATCTTGGTGTATTTGACTGCTGGATTACAAATTATAATTCATAATTGCTAGCAGAAGACAGAAGACAAAGAGAGGACTTCCTATTCCATTGCAAGGCCTTGCATCCTAGTTGTGATTAATAGAGAAACTCAGCATTTTCTCTGGAAGACAGCCTGTACCCCCAGAGGAAGGCAACTTTGAGGAGTGGTTGGAGCAAACCATCCAAGCCCTAGATGAATGGGACGTCCCAGAGGCACACAAGAAACAGAGGATCGCAGAGAGCTTAAAAGGACCTGCTTCAGAAGCTATCCAGAATTTGAAGCTCAGCAAGCGAGACTGCATGGCTCAGGACTACTTAGACATCCTACAGGTTGTGTTTGGGTGAACAGAAAAGGTTTCTGACCTGATCTACTAGCTGGAACACACTTATTAAAGTGAGGGAGAGAAGCTGTCAGAGTACACTGATATACACTGAAGCCCTGTT
Organism: Lithobates clamitans; assembly: GCA_037952925.1. NCBI lineage: Eukaryota > Metazoa > Chordata > Amphibia > Anura > Ranidae > Lithobates > Lithobates clamitans. Next base: position 392,263 of record JBBGZY010001703.1, on the reverse strand, counting down.
GGACACTGGAGCTCAAGTGACTCTGTTATATAGAGACTTCTACAAGGAATATCTCAAACACCTGCCATTGCAGAAGCTGAAGGAATTGGAGATATGGGGTCTAGGTACACAGAACTTCCCCTATGATGGATACCTACCCATCAAGCTTACCTTCGACCTGAGTGTGGCAGGAAAAGCCAAAACCTTTGATACCTTGGCAGTGGTGTGTTCTCGCCCTCCAGGGGCTGATAGAAGCTCCCTCGTTATTGAGACCAACACTGATCTGGTAAGAAGACTGCTCACACCACTAGTACAGAAGAAGAGCACTCCAGCCAAGGGTGTACACCCCATGCTAACAAAGGTGTACCAGGATCTTGTGCAGGAACAGAAGGAGCGGGAAAAATCTGACGTCTAGACAAGAGTGAAAAGCTGGTACAACCGGGTGAGGTAGTCTGCCTAAAAGCCTCTATCAAGCTGAGTTGGAGACAGCCTGGTGCTTTCATCATTCTTGAGACGGACAGGCAGAAAGAAGATAAGGGCCTGGAAGTTATTCCTGAAGTGTTGTCAACCAAGGCACTGAAGAGAAGCAAAGGAAGGATTTCAGTCAGTGTTCGCAACACAACAGCCTTGCCTGTGAAGGTGCCTGCCAGAGTGCTGCTGGGACAGGTCAGCCAAGCAACCCCAGTCTCACCGTGTGGTATCATGAGAGAACAAGACAGAGAGATTCCCTGGAAGAGTTCTACCCAAAGAACACACCTCTTACACCTCAATAGCTATATATAGGATAGGCTGCACTGCTATTTGTTAAATGAATGTGATCATAGTTGATTGACGTGACCACACCAATAACATCCTTGTTTAGTGAACAAAAATAAAGAGAAGGTTACAATAAAGAAAAAATAATATTTGCTGACCAACAATAAAAATTGAGATCTCATAAATTGAACGATTGCAGTCAAAATTTTAGGATACAAAGTATCAGAAACCAAAAAGTATTGCTATGTCCATACAGTCAAAAAAGTGCTTGCTGGAAAAAACTTTCATAATAGAGGAAAAAAAACACCAATCTTCAAACGGTGTGAGGCATGCAAAGGATGTCTCCCTGGGGAGTGTGATGTTAAAGAGAATTCCTCCACCTCAAATAAATCTGCCCCTTACCAGATCACTAGATCTCCTGTCACAGAGATCATGCGAGCAGGTGGCTGTGTCCCCCAGCCACTGGGTCTCTGTTGGGGATGTATCTCACAGGACACCGTTCAGAAGATCCACTGAGTGAAGTATTACCGCTCAGATCCCAAAGATAAATATAAGAGAAAAAGCTCCATAGCGTAATACAGTTACCGTTTATTAATAAAAACAGAGAGTAAGAAATGCACTTACAATGTGTAGGATTCAAAAACGCCTCTAAAACAATATGTGCCGGCCGGCCGGCTCGCAGCTGCTGCCCGTAGCTTCGGGGATCAGTGTTGTGTAGTGGTGACGTCAGCACGCCGCTCCTCCCTATGCCGTTTCGACAAATCTGTCGTCTTCCTGGGGTACGGGCGGCGTGCTGACACACCACCTAAATAGATCCAATCAATTACAGGGGAATGCCCCCCTCTGAGATCAGGGCGTCCGAAACTGTTCTCGCCATTTTTGAATTGGGCGAAGGGAAACTCATATTCCCTTACTTTGAGTGATACCTCTGCCAAATTAGCTGGATGAGAAATTGTTCTTTTAATGAACTGATTTTACAAATTTCTGCAACCAGCACAAGGAACATATCACTACTTACCCCTACCATTTCACTAAAAAAAAGGAGTATAAAAAAAGGGGATAATAATTGACTTCCTCAAATCAATGGACACAAGGAGGGTATCAATCGCCCACATTTAACCTAGGTAGATGTTAATGGGATAATATAGTGGTCACCCATGTGTCCAGAAAGAACACACAAATGTAAAAAATTAATTATCAAGGGTTGTACACCCTAGTGAAGAAGAGCCTTAATTTACCTCCGTATTATGTGTACGGGCTTGGTCTCTTAATAGAATAAATCACGTCCCCATTTATTGCTGGTAAACAGGTGGAACACTATGGTTTAAGAGAATGTTTACTTAGTGTATTATGTACTAAATAGTCTGAAAAGCCTGGGTGTCTATCCGAGACTGTGAAAAAGGGAAGGGTTGTCCTATACATAGCCCACCCCCACCGGACACCTTGATCTCAGAATGAGGCCCTTAACATAAATTTCTAACCATTATCAATGAAAGCGTTTACATTAGGGAAGAGCTTCAAGTTCGAGTCAAACTCATGTTCGACTTGAACATTGGCTGTTCGCAAGCTCGCCGAACAGCGAACAATTTGGGGTGTTCGCAGCAAATTCGAATGCCGCAGAACACCCTTTAAAAGTCTATGGGAGAAATCAAAAGTGCTAATTTTAAAGGCTTATATGCAAGTTATTGTCATAAAAAGTGTTTGGGGACCCGGGTCCTGCCCCAGGGGACATGGATCAATGCAAAAAAAAGTTTTAAAAACGGCCGTTTTTTCAGGAGCAGTGATTTTAATAATGCTTAAAATCAAACAATAAAAGTGTAATATCCCTTAAATTTCGTACCTGGGGGGTGTCTATAGTATGACTGTAAAGGGGCGCATGTTTTCCGTGTTTAGAACAGTCTGACAGCAAAATGACATTTTAAAGGAAAAATTCCACTTAAAACTACCCGCGGCTATTGCATTGCCGACAATACACATAGAAGTTCATTGATAAAAACGGCATGGGAATTCAACCCAGGGAAACCCCGAACCAAAATTAAAAAAAAAGAATGACGTGGGAGTCCCCCTAAATTCCATACCAGGCCCTTCAGGTCTTGTATGGATATTAAGGAGAACCCCGGCCAAAATTTTTTAAAAAAATGACGTGGGGTTCCCCCTAAATTCCATACCAGACCCTTCAGGTCTGGTATGGATTTTAAGGGGAACCCCGTGCCAAAAAAAAAAAAAACGGTGTGGGGTCCCCCCAAAAATCCATACCAGACCCTTATCCGAGCACGCAACCTGGCAGGCCGCAGGAAAAGAGGGGGGGACGAGAGTGCGCCCCCCTTCCTGAACCGTACCAGGCCACATGCTCTCAACATTGGGAGGGTGCTTTGGGGTAGCCCCCCAAAACACCTTGTCCCCATGTTGATGAGGACAAGGGCCTCATCCCCACAACCCTGGCCGGTGGTTGTGGGGGTCTGCGGGGGTGGGTTATCGGAATCTGGAAGCTCCCTTTAACAAGGGAACCCCCAGATCCCGACCCCCCCGTGTGAAATGGTAAGGGTGTACTTACCCCTACCATTTCACTAAAAAACTGTCAAAAATGTTAAAAATGACAAGAGACAGTTTTTGACAATTCCTTTATTTAAATGCTTCTTCTTTCTTCTATCTTCCTTCATCTTCTTCTGGTTCTTCTGGCTCTTCTGGTTCTTCCTCCGGCGTTCTCGTCCAGCATCTCCTCCGCGGCATGAAGGAAGATAGAAGAAAGAAGAAGCATTTAAATAAAGGAATTGTCAAAAACTGTCTCTTGTCATTTTTAACATTTTTGACAGTTTTTTAGTGAAATGGTAGGGGTAAGTACCCCCTTACCATTTCACACGGGGGGGCCGGGATCTGGGGGTCCCCTTGTTAAAGGGGGCTTTCAGATTCCGATAAGCCCCCTGCCCGCAGACCCCCACAACCACCGGCCAGGGTTGTGGGGATGAGGCCCTTGTCCTCATCAACATGGGGACAAGGTGTTTTGGGGGCCTACCCCAAAGCACCCTCCCAATGTTGAGGGCATGTGGCCTGGTATGGTTCAGGAGGGGGGGGCGCACTCTCGCCCCCCCTCTTTTCCTGCAGCCTGCCAGGTTGCGTGCTCGGATAAGGGTCTGGTATGGATTTTTGGGGGGACCCCATGCTGTTTTTTTTTTAAATTTTGGCCGGGGTTCCCCTTAATATCCATACCAGACCTGAAGGGCCTGGTATGGAATTTAGGGGGACTGCCACGTCATTTTTTTAAAAAATTTTGGTTCGGGGTTTCCCTGTGTTGAATTTCCATGCCGTTTTTATCAATTAACTTCTATGTGTATTGTCGGCAATGCAATAGCCGCGGGTAGTTTTAAATGGAATTTTTCCTTCGAAATGTCATTTTGCTGTCAGACTGTTTTAAACACGGGAAACATGCGCCCCTTTACAGGCATACTATAGACACCCCCCAGGTACGAAATTTAAAGGGATATTACACTTTTATTGTTTGACTTTAAGCATTATTAAAATCACTGCTCCTGAAAAAACGGCCGTTTTTAAAACTTTTTTTTGCATTGATCCATGTCCCCTGGGGCAGGACCCAGGTCCCCAAACACTTTTTATGACAATAACTTGCATATAAGCCTTTAAAATTAGCACTTTTGATTATTCATGTTCGTGTCCCATAGACTTTAACGGAGTTCGCGTGTTCGAACGAACTTTTTTCCTGTTCGCATGTTCTGGTGCGAACCGAACAGGGGGGTGTTCGGCTCATCCCTAGTTTACATCAGTATCGATGTTTAGACCATGAGGGGTATAACACCGGACTCGATGGATCCAAACCATTTCCAATCTGGACAGTTCCCTGACCAAAGATATCTATCTATCCCTAAAAATAAAGTGTTAAATAAAGTGTTAGCAGGGTTCCGATTGTGATGTAACGCGTAATGTTTAGACACCGAATGGTATTGGTAACCATTTTTAATGTTTGTAATGTGTTCACTTAGACCAGTGTTTCTCAACTCCGGTCCTCAAGGTGCCCCAACAGGTCATGTTTTCAGGATTTCCCTCAGATGAAATGGATGTGGTAATTACTAAGGCAGTGAAACTGATCAAATCACCTGTGCAAACTAATGGAAAGCCTGAAAACATGACCTGTTGGGGCGCCTTGAGGACTGGAGTTGAGAAACACTGACCTAGACGGACTTGCATGGGGCGTTTAGTCCGGCCTATATATTGCAACCCACATGGGCATTGCAATAAATATACCACTCCTTTTATACTGCATGTGACAAAAGGCTCTATTTTATGGACCCTGGATATGCTAAAATATGTGAAGGACTCAGTTTTCCTCTGTTTACTCTTATTGAGTGAGCAGATCTGACACCTCCGACATTGGTGGTAACCAATGTTCTGGAAAAAAGACACCTTTTGGGCAGGTGGGTCCACTACATTAGGAGCAATTCTGTCCCGCAAAGAGGGGACCCCCCTAATTACGACTTGTGGTTTGTTAGGCAAAATCGTTTTGATAACCTTATCATTCTCCAAGAGGTGCCAATGTTTCCATAGGATCTTTGTGATCTGGTAATGTTGCATAGAGAAACAGGTAATGAACGGTAAAGAGGGTCCAGCCGAGTCCCCCTTAGGGGCCTCACTCAGCAAAGAGGCTCTATCAATAGTTTCCACTTGTTCCATTGTTTCAACCAGAGAATTCTTGTCATATCCCTTCTCCTCCAATCTGCTGGATATAATGCCAGCCTGTATCCTGTAGTCTCTGATGTCTGTGTAATTACGTCTCATTCCTATGAACTGGCTTTTAGGGATGGACTTAAGCCAACTTCCGATGGGAATGAAGGAATTCCGATCAGTTTTCTTAAAAAAAAGAAATGGTTTTAAAGGTACCTCCTTCTTTGGATATAGTTAGATCAAGGAAGTTGATGCTCTCATAACTATTTTCATGAACAAACTTTATCCCCCTGTTGTTATTGTTAATTGAGGAAAAGAAATCATCGAGTTGGGAGATGGACCCATCCCATAGGAGGAGGACGTCATCTATGTACCTGGCCCAAAACTTGAGATGGGGCTTTGGTCCTTATAGATGACGTCCTCCTCCCACTTGGCCATAAATAAGTTGGCCAAACTGGGGGCATATTTTGCCCCCATGGCTATGCCACGTTGTTGTCGATAAAATTGATGACTAAACCAAAAATAATTATGGCCAGCTGCGTATTCCAATAATTCAACAATGTATGCCTGTTGTTGTTCATGTAAAGACGAGAATTTATTCAAATAATATTCAACTACGGCAATTCCCTGATGGTGAGGGATGATGGTGTACAGGGATGTGACATCCGCTGTCACCAATAATGTCTGATCACTAGGCCTTAGTTCTGACAGCAGATTGATTATGTGTCGTGTGTCTTTTACATAAGAAGGCATTTTGTGCACGATTGGTTGGAGGAAGTGGTCAATATACTTGCCCACCCGGGACGTGATGGAATCAATCCCACTAACAATAGGACGTCCCGGGGCAAGTCAGATTTTTGTGAATCTTAGTTAAACAATACAATATGGAAACTCTCTGTGCTTTCGGAATAAGAAAAAGTTTTTCCTTCTCATTGAGGATACCCATCCGAAAGCCTTTTTCAACTATAGGTATTAGAGTCTTCTTATATTCCCGAGTGGGCTTACCTGGTAATCGGACATAAGTGTCCTGATCCCCTAGAACAGTGGTTCTCAACTCCAGTCCTCAGGACCCACCAACAGGACAGGTTTGCAAGATAGCTGAAATACATCACAGGTGATATCACTTGCTGCTCAGTGATTGCAGTATTCTAGTCTGCAACTCCCCAAGGTAATACTTAAAATCTGGCCTGTTGGTGGGTCCCGAGGACTGGAGTTGAGAACCACTGCCCTAGAATATTCTGCATCTCTAAGAGGTATGCGTCTCTATCCAGAATGACAATACCCCTTACACCTGCCTGGAAGGAGAAAGCGAAGAACCAGCTCCTGGGATAGAAGGCTGCCTTCTCAAAAAGTGAGTTTGATGTGGGGCTTGCAAAGAGTGCCGAACACAAAATTTGGTTGGAAGAAGACAAACCCTTCCGAGAGAGAGTCAGACGGATTCCACTGGGAGATCTGGAAGATGTGAGAGAGCAGCTGGCTGAGCTGAAGAGGACGGGGATTATCAGAGACTCCCGCAGTCCATATAGTTACATAGTTACATAGTTACATAGTAGGTGAGGTTGAAAAAAGACACAAGTCCATCAAGTCCAACCTATGTGTGTGACAATGTGTCAGCATTACATTACATATCCCTGTATATTGCGGTCATTCAGGTGATTATCCAATAGTTTCTTGAAGCTATCAATGCTCCCCGCTGAGACCACCGCCTGTGGAAGGGAATTCCACATCCTTACCGTTCTTACAGTAAAGAACCCTCTACGTAGTTTAAGGTTAAACCTCTTTTCTTCTAATTGTAATGAGTGGCCACGAGTCTTATTAAACTCTCTTCTGCGAAAAAGTTTTATCCCTATTGTGGGGTCACCAGTACAGTATTTGTAAATTGAAATCATATCCCCTCTCAAGCGTCTCTTCTCCAGAGAGAATAAGTTCAGTGCTTGCAACCTTTCCTCATAACTAAGATCCTCCAGACCCTTTATTAGCTTTGTTGCCCTTCTTTGTACTCGCTCCATTTCCAGTACGTCCCTCCTGAGGACTGGTGCCCAGAACTGGACAGCTTACTCCAGGTGCGGCCGGACCAGAGTCTTGTAGAGCGGGAGAATTATCGTTTTATCTCTGCAGTTGATCCCCCTTTTAATGCATGCCAATATTCTGTTTGCTTTATTAGCAGCAGCTTGGCATTGCATGCCATTGCTGAGCCTATCATCCACTAGGACCCCCAGGTCCTTTTCCATCCTAGATTCCCCCAGAGGTTCTCCCCCCAGTGTATAGATTGCATTCATATTTTTGCCACCCAAATGCATTATTTTACATTTTTCTACATTGAACCTCATTTGCCATGTAGTCGCCCACCCCATTAATTTGTTCAGGTCTTTTTGCAAGATTTCCACATCCTGCAGAGAAGTTATTGCCCTGCTTAGCTTAGTATCGTCTGCAAATACAGAGATTGAACTCTTTATCCCATCCTCCAGGTCGTTTATGAACAAATTAAATAGGATTGGTCCCAGCACAGAACCCTGGGGAACCCCACTACCCACCCCTGACCATTCTGAGTACTCCCCATTTATCACCACCCTCTGAACACGCCCTTGTAGCCAGTTTTCAATCCATGTACTCACCCTATGGTCCATGCCAACGCACCTTATTTTGTATAGTAAACGTTTATGGGGAACTGTGTCAAATGCTTTTGCAAAATCCAGATACACCACGTCTACGGGCCTTCCTTTATCTAGATGGCAACTCACCTCCTCATAGAAGGTTAATAGATTGGTTTGGCAAGAACGATTCTTCATGAATCCATGCTGATTACTGCTAATGAAATCATTCTTATTACTAAAATCTTGTATATAGTCCCTTATCATCCCCTCCAAGAGTTTACATACTATTGATGTTAGGCTAACTGGTCTGTAATTCCCAGGGATGTTTTTTGGGCCCTTTTTAAATATTGGTGCTACATTGGCTTTTCTCCAATCAGCTGGTACCATTCCAGTCAATAGACTGTCTGTAAATATTAGGAACAACGGTCTGGCAATCACCTGACTGAGTTCCCTAAGTACCCTCGGATGCAAGCCATCTGGTCCCGGTGATTTATTAATGTTAAGTTTCTCAAGTCTAATTTTAATTCCGTCCTCTGTTAACCATGGAGGTGCTTCCTGTGATGTGTCATGAGGATAAACACTGCAGTTCTGGTTACTGAAGCCCCCCGATTCACTTGTGAAGACTGAGGAGAAGAATAAATTCAATACCTTTGCCATCTCCCCATCCTTTGTAACCAGATGTCCTTCCTCATTCTTTATGGGGCCAATATGGTCTGTCCTCCCTTTTTTACTGTTTACATACTTAAAGAATATCTTGGGATTTCTTTTGCTCTCCTCCGCTATGTGTCTTTCATGTTCTATCTTAGCCATCCTAATTGCACCCTTACATTTCTTATTGCATTCTTTATAAATTCTGAATGCTGAGGATGATCCCTCAACCTTGTATTTTTTGAAGGCCTTCTCCTTTGCTTTTATATGCATTTTTACATCGGAGTTAAGCCATCCAGGATGTTTGTTCGCTCTTTTAAATTTATTACCCAATGGGATACATTGGCTAATGCCCTTATTTAATATGCTCTTAAAGCAAACCCATCTCTCCTCCGTATTCTTTGTTCCTAATATTTTATCCCAATTTATGCCTTTTAGCAAGGTTTGTAGTTTAGGGAAGTTGGCTCTTTTGAAATTCAGTGTCTTTGTGTTCCCTTCATGTTTCCTATTTGTGTGATTTATACTGAAACTAATTGACCTGTGATCGCTGTTACCTAAATTGCCCCGTATTACCACATCTGTTATCAGGTCTGTATTATTGGTAATCAGTAGATCTAGTAATGTTTTATTTCTAGTTGGTGCGTCTACCATCTGACCCATAAAATTGTCCTGCAAAACACTAAGGAACTGGCGAGCCTTAAATGAATGCGCGGTTCCCTCCGCCCAGTCTATGTCTGGATAATTAAAATCCCCCATTATGATAACACTTCCCATCCTTGCTGCTAATCCAATTTGTGATAGGAGATCCGTCTCCACTTCCTCCCTCAGGTTTGGGGGCCTATAGCATACTCCCAGTATTATTTTTGCCCTTAGCTTCATCCCTTTGGAGCTCTACCCATAAAGATTCCACCTCCTCCCTAGCCCCCTCAGTGATGTCATCTCTCACACTCACTTGTACATTATTCTTAATATATAGGCATACCCCTCCCCCTTTTTTACCTTCTCTATCCTTGCGGTATAGGGTATACCCTTGAATGTTTGCCAGCCAATCATGAGAGCTGTTGAACCAGGTCTCTGAAATTCCCACAAAATCCAAATCCTCCTTGTACAACCATATCTCTAGTTCACCCATCTTGTCCGCCATGCTCCTGGCATTGGTGAACATGCCACATAGTTTAGACTGGTCGCATATTGTCCTCGTATTGGGTGTTTCAAGATTGCAACTAGGACTTGCTACTATACTCACCTTTTGTTTTTGTGCTTTGGTTAACCTACCACTAATGCCCCCAATACTACCCTCTGGAATATCTTCCGCGCTGGCTATCACTGTCTCTGGACCCTCCCCCCCATCGCCTAGTTTAAAAACCCCTCTAACTTTTTGGCCATCTTCATTCCCAGCAGATCTGCACCCTCCTCATTTAGGTGCAGTCCGTCCCTTCTATAGTACCGGTTACCGACTGAGAAGTCGGCCCAGTCCTCCAGGAACCCAAACCCCTCCTTACTACACCAGCTCTTCAGCCACTTGTTTACTTCCCTAATCTCCCTCTGCCTTTCTGGTGTGGCTCGATGTACCGGTAGTATTCCTGAGAACACTACCTTGGAGGTCCTTTTCCTCAATTTAGCTCCTAAGTCCCTAAAATCGTTCTTTAGGACACTCCATCTGCCTCTGACTTTGTCATTGGTGCCAACGTGCACCATGACAGCCGGGTCTTCCCCAGCCCCTCCCAGTAATCTGTCCACAAGATCCGTGATGTGCCGAACCCGAGCGCCCGGTAGACAACATACTGTTCGGCGCTTCAGGTCTTGGTTACAGATTGCCCTCTCTGTCCTTCTAAGAATTGAGTCCCTTACCACCAGAATCTGTCTTTCCTTTCCCTTTGCTGCCCCCCCACTCTCACTGGAGGAGTTCTTCCCCTGGCAGCTAGGAGAGTCCCTCATCTCCAGTAGTGCTGGTCCCTGACTGGTTTCACCAATGTCACTCAATGGAGCGTACTTATTGGGATGCTCCAGTCCTGGAACGGCCTCTCTGGCACTTCCCCCTCTACCCCTCCTGACTGTCACCCATCTACTCTTTGCTAGTGCCTGCACCTCTTTGTCTCCACCCGCCTCTGTGCTGGCCCCTGCCAGCACCTGCCATGTACGTTCCTGGCTCACCTTTAGTATGGAGGGACTTCTCAGTGCTGACAGTTGCTTCCCTAGATTCAGAACCTGGGCTTCCAGGGAAACAATGTGCTTACATTTTGCACAGCAGTATTCGCCCTCGATCGGATGATCAAGGAACGCATACATGCGGAAAGATGTACAAAGAGCCGCCTCTCCACACCCGCCGGGCATCGTACCTATTAAATTTAGTGAGGATTGGGGAATTTTACCCTGTCCAAATTACCTAACAGCTAGCTTCCTGGCACTAATACTCAAGACAATACACAGGTACACAACAAGACAATACAATATATATGCCTCCCCAATAGTGGTGGTGAGAAAGAAGAATGTGTCATTACGGTTGTGTATTGACTACAGGACACTGAACTGAAGGACCATTCCTGACCAATACACCACACCTCGGATAGAAGAGGCCTTACAGGGCCTGTCAGGGACAAAGTGGTTCAGTGTACTTGATCTAAAAAGTGGATATTACCAGATCCCATGTGCCCTGAAGATAGGGAGAAGACCGCTTTCATTACCCCTGTAGAATTCTTTGAGTTCAATCGCATGCCACAAGGCCTGTCTGGGGTTCCAGCAACATTCTAGAGATTGATGGAGAAAACTGTGGGCGACTTGAACTTGATTGAGGTGCTGGTGTACTTGGATGATATCATAGTGTTTGGCCGAACACTAGAGGAGCACGAAGAGCGCCTGGAGAAAGTCCTGAAGAGACTCCATGACGAAGGCCTGAAGTTCTCAATGGAAAAGTGCCAGTTCTACCAACCCTCAGTAAACTACCTAGGATGCATTGTGTCCGCAGAAGGAGTGGCAACAGACCCCAAGAAGCTAGAAACCGTCACCTCTTGGCCCAGACCCACAAACGTGACTGAGCTTAGATCCTTCTTGGGCTTTTGCTCCTACTATCGGAGGTTTGTAGAAGGGTTTGCCAAGATAGCTCACCCACTTACTGAGCTATTGAAGAACCAAGAGGAAGCTGGCCCAGACTCAGATAAATCTGGTAAACCGAAAGAGGGACCCAGGAAGAAGAAAGAGTCCATCCAACACCAGTGGACCCAGCAATGTGAAGAAACCTTCAGACAGCTGAAGTGGAGTCTTACCACTGCTCCGGTCTTAGCCTACGCAGACCCTACCAAACCCTATGAACTGCATGTGGATGCCAGCCGAGATGGGCTAGGCAGAGTGCTCTACCAAGAACATGATGGGCATCTAAGGCCTATTGCCTATGTGAATCGAAGTTTAATCCCTACTGGAAGGAACTACCACACTCACAAACTTGAATTTCTGGCCTTGAAGTGGGCTGTGGTGGACAAGTTGAAAGACTATCTGTATGGTGTGGAGTTCGTGGTCAAGACGGACAACAACCCCTTTACATACTTGCTTACCACCGCAAAGCTGGATGCCACCGGTCACAGGTGGTTGGCTGCCCTCTAAGCATTCACTTTCAGCTTGAAGTACAGACAAGGAGCTGGTAACCGAGATGCAGATGCAATATCAAGAAGACCTCACTGTTCTCAGGGTCACCCAGAGGAGTGGACCCAGCTCACCCCTGAAGGAGTAAGAGTTCTCTGCGAAGGGGCGGAACAGCAAGGAAGAGGAGGAGCCAGAGCTGAAGAGGTCAGCGTGTCAGCTGTAGGAGTGCCTAATTGCTACTGTAATGTTGCTCAACTTACAGAGGAGGGTTTACCCAAGTTAACTAGAAAAGACCTCCAGAGAGACCAAAAGGAGGATTCACTCTGCAGCCTGGTATTGAAAGCTTTAGAGAGTCAATGCCCAGATATACTCCTAAAAAGCGCTCAGAAAGAAGCTCGCCTAATACACAAAGAGTGGGATCGGTTGCAGCTGCAACAAGGGGTGGTCTACCAAAGGGGCCCCTCTAAAGATCCTGAAGAGAAGTGGTATTTGTTTCTGCCGAAGAAACACAGAGAAAAGGTGCTGATCACCTTGCATGATCACCATGGCGATCTGGGATCAGAAAGGACTCTACAGCTAGTAAGGGACAGGTTCTACTGGCCCTATCTGAGGACTGAAGTGGAAGCTACTGTCATTCCTGCCTCAGGTGCATACAGCGGAAGACCTTACCCCAGCGAGCTGCCCCAATGGGCCACTTAGAAAGCCAAGGGCCAATGGATCTAGTCTGCATAGACTTTTTGTGTTTAGAGTCTGACCTGAGTGGTCAAGGAAACATTTTAGTAGTCACTGATCAATGTAACCATTATGCTCAAGCATTTCCCACCAAAGATCAACAAGCAGCCACGGTGGCAAAGATTTTGGTGGAAAAGTTCTTTGTCCATTGTAGTTTATCTCAACGGATCCATTCAGACCAAGGGAGGGATTTTGAAAGTACTTTGATCAAAAGACTGTTGGATTTTCTAGGTATTCAGAAGTCCAGGACTACACCCTATCACCCGCAAGGAGACCCTCAACCTAAGAGGTTTAACAGAACGCTTCTCAACATGCTGGGGACCTTGACCTCTGAACAGAAACCACATTGGAGCAAGCATATCACTGCCTTGGTGCATGCCTACAATAGTACCAAGAGTGATACTACAGGGTATTCACCTTACCGATTAATGTTTGGGCGAGAGACCAGGACTTAGCCTTTGGAACTTCCTTGGATCACACTTCAGAGACCTCTCATCGAGGATATGTAGACAGGTTGAGGAGGAGTTTGAAGATAGCCTATGAGAAGGCCCAAGCCACATCAGACATCAAAGGAAATAGGAACTAAAGGAACTTTGACTTAAAAGTACGTGTTCAGGACCTACAACCCGGTGACCGAGTTCTACTAAGAAATCTGGGAATCCCAGACAAGCACAAATTAGCTGATCACTGGAGGTCACAGCCATATGTGGTATGCAGACAACTACCAGGACTCCCAGTTTATGAGATTAGGCCGGAAGGGAATACTGGACCAGTAAAGACCTGGCATAGGAACCACCTCCTACCTCTCACATAAGCAGTCAGAATAAATCTAGAAGATCTACCTTCTATGTCTACTGCTGTACAGCGACCAGTAACTAGATCTCAGCTTCAAGCACCAGAAGCTGAAGCAGGAGGAGAGATGGAAATAAGTTGGCTATGGTCATCTGAAACACCAGAAGCTGAAGTGAGTGTTTCACCTCAACCAAGAAGTGGAGATAGTGGGACTCTTAGACCTGATGCCCCAAAATTCGTGCCACTGTCTGGACATTCTGAGGAAAACTTGTCTCCCACTGGGATTGATATGCAAGAGTCGGAAGTGGAGGAAAGAAATACTTACCCAGAGGTATGTGACCACACCAAAAACACAGAGAACAAAGAGGAACATTCGACCCCCAAAAAGACTAACATATGATACACTGGGCGAATGTTCTAAGGCGACTCAAGTCACTTGCAAGAGAAATGCTGAAGTGCCTGGTTCTTTTACTGTTTGTTCTGAAAGACATAACCCCAACTCACCCCTTGATACACCTGTATCAGATTCTATAGTGTCAACTGTATGTGCACAGAGCAGCTCCTCATCATATGAGAATTGGTGGGAGGCTCCTCTGTCGGTCTAATGCCCCGTACACACGGTCAGATTTTCCAATGGAAAATGTCCAATCGGAGCGTGTTGTCGGAAATTCTGACCGTGTGTGGGCTCCATCGGACATTTTCCATCGGATTTTCCAACACAAAGTTTGAGAGCAGGCTATAAAATTTTCCGACAACAAAATCCGATTGCGTCAATTCCGACCGTGTGTGGCCAGTTCCGACGCACAAAGTGCCAGGCATGCTCAGAAGAAATTCCGAGACGGAACAGCTCGGTCTGGTAAAATTAGCGTTCGGAATGGATACAGCACTTTCATCACGGTGCAATGTTAAAAATGGTTTAATACAGCGCACTCTCTTCTTCTTTATAATGAGAGAAGAATGAAGTAGTTTTGCTGCTCATATTCACACAGACTTCTCACAAACTTCTTTCTTTATTATTTATCGGCATTCCCTCAATATATTTTGATTTGTCACATCTGACAAAATTATTTTTGGATTGTTTTATTAATTTTTTTTTTTAAAGGGTTACATTTTTTTTTTAGGTTTGTATTTTTTTCAAGACTGATCTTTGTTTTATTTTCTTTTTAGTTTTACTCCAGAATATTTTTGTGTGTGTTTTGTGTGTCAAGTTACCACAACACCATTGATATCTTATATTATTTAATCTCAAGAAGGTTGCTTGGTGTTGGTGTCCCTTGTTTTAATTTCACATTGTATTTTTGAAATGTACCTGAGTCCTCACAAACAAACTGTCCTTTTTTAAGGAAAACACAGATAGGCAAGTATTCCTTTATTAAGGGCTCAGAACCAAAGAGGGAGGCAACGCTGGAGAAACAGCAGAAATTGTCGAAGCCTTGGACCCCCAGGGCAGACATCAATTATTTTACATCAAAATTGGTGGCCTGAGGAGTCCATATCTAAGGGAGTGCAGTCTGGTCCAGAAGTCCAAGAGATCTGGAAAGCAGCAGATGACATCTGTGTCCCCAGGCTGTGGTACTACAAGAGGCTGCGTCTTTTGCCAGACCAGACTGGACCCAGGGTCATCACTTTCTGATCTTCTTTCCATGCTTCCTTCCTGGCTGTGGCTCTGCTGTTGGAGATGTGGCAGGAGGAGGAGTAGGACCTGGAGGAGGAGGAGGAGGAGTAGGACCTGGAGGAGGAGGAGTAGTAGGACCTGGAGGAGGAGGAGGACCATGTGTGAGGTCACAAATGTGGGTAGCAGATGTTATTTGGCCCCTCAACCCCTTATTGAGAGCTTCCAAAATTAAGGACTCACACAGTAGTCGTTGGCCCTCCTCCATCCGCAGCATTTTGCAGGCAGGTATGCCAGCAAAGTCCTCCTCCACAGTGTGGGGGCTTCTCAGGGCCTCTGTAGCCTTCCAAAAGAGGCCTATGGCAGCCTCCTCCAGGATACTCCTCTTCCTGCCACTTTGTCTTTGCGGGTGTAGGGGAGGGACCTGGAGATCAGGCAGCCTGCTTGGCCCAGCCACCTCCTGGCTGAGACTTCCCTGTGTATGAAAAAGGGACATGGTTTTAGTTTTTGCTTCATCAATCACAAACATAAATTAGTACTCCAAACTAACATCTAGTTAACATCATTGATTGGACAAGCATAAATATTGAGAGGAATGCTATACCTGGCTCAAGCTGGGCTCCTCCACATGTTGCTGTCTGGAAGGCCCAGGTTGGGCATCAGAAGCCTCAGCTGGGGGGAAGGATGCGTGGAAGGAAGACTGGAGAGTGATGACCCGGGTTCAGTCTGACCTGCCAGAAAATGCAGCCTGTCATAGTACCACAGCCTGGGGACATAGATGTCATCTGCTGCTCCGGATCTCTGGGAATCCTGGACCTTCTTGTGCTCCCTTAGATATGTACTCCTCAGGCCACCAATTAGGATCTTCAAATAAGTCATGTCTGCCGTGAGGATCACCTGCTTCACAAATTCCAGCAATTGATCCAGCGCTGCCTTCCTCTTTGTTTGGTTCTTATAATGTGGGTGGTTTATCTCCCATAGACAAGGCAGCTCCCTGAACATATCAATGAAGATTGCCTGACTGATGTATAACAGATGTGTTTAACTCCCCCATAAACTATATTAAAAAAAAAAGAGGTCTCTGACAGGGAGTAGTACTAAGCAGAGGGTGTGCCACATCCCAAAAATCCAAAAAGACCAAAACATTCCCCTAGAGTGGGACTTTTAAGGCACTACCATCAATGATGCAATGTAAGTAAAAAATATATAATTTTATTACAAAATTCAAAAGTACAACAAAAAATATATACAAAAATACAAATCAAACACAAACAATATATACAATGGGATACATCAAAAAGCAAGGACATGTAATTTGGACACAACTGCATCACATTGAGAGGAAAACCAAAAATGGAAATGTAATAAGTCTCACTGAACCGACGCGTTTCGGGGAATCCTTCATCAGGGTTCATTAAGTGAGAGTTACCATTTCCAAAATACATGTGCTATAGAAGTATCCAAGGCATAAAATCAGCTTCACAACGGTCTCCCAGGCCATGTGCATACAAAGAGAGCCAGATCGCGGACCATGTAGAATGAAATTGTAATGACTGGTGCATATAATGCAATCTCAATGGGTGCTGAGAACCGCCGCGCCTAAGATTTGGCGCGGCGTTTGTGCGCGGGCTGGGGTCCAAAAATTAACCGGACCTGTAAGCTAGATCCAAACGGGGGAGACCTACATGTTGTGATGTAGGGGGAAGGAGGAGGGCTCGGGGTTCGGGCTGACAACCATAAAGCTGTATAATCAGTCCAACAGCATAGTATCAACGAGGCATCCTCCTCCGATCACGTGATCGGAGGAGGATGGCTCGTTGATACTATGCTGTTGGACTCATCCCAGGCGGGGGCCCCCTTATCAATATTCCTACAGCCCCTCCCCCTCGGCTCTATACTCACCACCCCTAATCAGGGAAGTTAATTCCCTGTTAACCCTGTCATGCCCGCCCTACGCTTATTTGCTTGGTTGCTATTGCTCCGGGCTTTCTTGACTGATGTATAACAGATGTGTTTAACTCCCCCATAAACTATATTACCCCACTCAAACGACTTCATTAACCGAGACCACACCATGCTCATGGGGTAACAAAGGCCGTAGCAGCCTACTTTATTTAACAAAATAATGAGTCAAATATCCAACATATAAAACGTATAAGTAGAAAAAACATATCTGTTATAAACCTATGAAAATCTAACGTTGGTCTGAGCAGGAAATTAGTAAACCTCTGTGTTAATAAACCTTCTTGCACTGCAGTCCCTCTCAAATGTATTATCCCTGCCTCAAGCCGACAAGCTGGCTCAAAGACTACCCCTGACCGCAGTGCCCCATTCTCACTTCCCGGCTAACCTCCGTTAACCGGGAACCACCATCAGGACCCCTCCAACGATAGTCCCGATCTCATCCTTCTGATATCTTCTTTCCCTGCACAGACCAACGTCCGCCACAGCAGGCAAGGGTAATTCCCTTACCCTTGGATGCCCCTCCACACCCGAAGCGCTCGTTGTATACCATCCTGAAGGCCCAAAGCCCACATATCCATGCCTACCTCGTTTAAATGGACCCCATCTTTTTTCAAATATCTCCAGGTCTCAAATTCCAGCTCTAGGTGACGTATCGCCAGCCCTCCTTTCTGTACCATGAATTTGCTAACTGCCCTATTAATCTTTCTCGTGGCTCTATTAATACCTTCCACTGATCTGGCCATTCGCCATGTCCTACGCGCCACTATATCTGACCATACAACGACCATATCAGGAAATTGCTCCATCAAGCGGTCAATATCTGATTTGATGTCCCGTGTAATGTCTAACATGGACCTAATCCCCAAATCATTGCCGCCCACATGTAATACTAACACATCAGGCGGTCTGTCCCTGGCTGCAAAACGCTGCACCTCAGGAACCAACCGGCTCCATAACATTCCCGGGACTCCAAACCATTTTATGTAGGCATCCTTTCTATCAAAACCCAACTGCCTACCCTCGTACCTCGCGTCCCCTCTCCGTGCCCCCCAGCAGACATAGGAATGGCCCATGATCCAGACCATCCCGGTCGCCGAACCTGAAATTAAAGAGGAAAAACAACATACACTATAGTACAACCATCATTTTTTAAAAACCATACCCGGGCAGACTGAAGAGTCCTACCCACTTGATTACCTCACAAACCTACCACCAGGTGGGGCCTAACGTAAGACCTGAACCTGTTCGACTCCCACCGCCCAATCCTTTTCACCGCCTCCATATCCATCCCTTGCCTTGCTGCTTCTGTCGCTGCTCCTATCCTGAATGAGTGGGATGAAAAGGCTTTGCCATCCAAACCCAACTGCTCCAAGCATTTTCTAAATATAGCCCCAAACTGAAAACGTGACAACGGCGTTCCGTCCTCGTGTACCAAAAACGCGCCTAGCCCCGCCGGGCGAACCCGCCTGAAAACCCTTACTGCTTCCAATGGGCATAAAGGCGAACCCGGAATTGGAAACACCTGAACCAGTTTTCCCTTGCCTTCTTGATCCGTTTTTGATTTTTTAAACCACAAGGACAGCCTTCCCCCGCTGCACTCCACCTCCTGGCTCCCAATTCCCCCATGTACTTTCTTTGAAGGGCTGACCAGTTCCCCAATTCTAAATGCCCCAAAAAACGCCAACAAAAACGCGACTGTAAATAATTTTATCTCAAATTCCGATGAACACACCTCCCGCAACTTGGCTACAATACCCTTGAGAATCTCAAATGTCACGGGCTTCCTGGTATCCTTCCGAATCACCGATCGCCTGTAACCTTTTACGGCCTGTCTCACCCAGAAATCTTTTGTAAAATCAGGCTGCCCCTGTAGTTTGAACAAGAAGGCTAAACCTGACAGTTGCGTATTCACTACAGATGCAGACACCCCCTCCTCCATTTTCCTGGCTACGTAGTATAAAACGAGTGAACGTCCTGCTTGTCCACTCGGATCCTCACCCACCTCTTGTACGAACGCCAACCACTCTTTCCAGACCCTCGTGTAAGCTGACCACGTAGACCCACTTACCGACCGCTTTATCCATCCCGTGATGATTCCAACGCTATCCCCCACAACCATTCGGGACAAGGCACTCCTTGTTGCTCCGCGTCCGGCGTCAACTCTCGGAACCTGTCCCACTGGAAGCGAGATAATGCGTCAGCTATCACATTTTCTACTCCTGGCAGGTGGACAGCGTGAATGAAAACATTCAGCTGTAAGCATCTCAGCACCAAATGTTGAAGTAATCTAATAACCGGCGGAGAAGACGCCGTGTTCTTATTGATTACCTGCACTACCCCCAAATTGTCCCCATGGAAACGCACCTTCAGATCCCTGAAAGATGCTCCCCATAATTCCACTGCAAGCACTACTGGAAATAGTTCCAACAGCACCAAATTCTTCGTGAAACCCGCTGCTATCCAGGACTGTGGCCAGGGGCCTGCACTCCATTGTCCCTGGAAGAAAGCTCCGAACCCTGAGGACCCCGCTGCGTCCGTAAAGAGCTCCAGGTCGAAATTACTGACCGGTCCTGCCATCCACAGCGCTCTTCCATTGAATGACTCCAAAAAGGTATGCCATACCCTCAGGTCGTCCCTATGTGCTTTGACCAAGCGTACAAAATGTCTCGGGGACTTAATGCCACTCGTACTAGCTGCCAGACGACGACTGAACACCCTCCCCATAGGTAAAATGTGACAGGCAAAATTGAGCTTGCCTAACACCGATTGCAATACGCGCAATTGCACTTTTCGCAATCCAATTAGCCGCGCAACCTCTGTTTTCAGGTCTGCCAACTTTGCCGCCGGCAACCTACATTCCATGGCCTCTGAATCCAGGACGATGCCTAGAAACGTAATCACCGTACAAGGTCCCTCAGTTTTGTCAGGTGCCAATGGAATGCCAAACCTGTCTGCTATGTGTTCCAGCGTTGCCAAGAGCACCACGCAGATCCTCGACTCAGCTGGTCCTATGCATAGGAAGTCATCCAGGTAATGAATTATAGAATTCAAACCCGAAACCTCCCTTACCACCCACTCAACAAAAGAGCTGAATTGCTCAAATATCGCACATGATATAGAGCAACCCATCGGAAGGCATTGGTCGACATAGAACTCATCGTCCCATTGACATCCGAGCAACCTAAAACTTTCAGGATGCACTGGTAACAGCCTAAAAGCCGATTCAATATCAACCTTAGCCAACAGTGCCCCTTTTCCGTACCGGCGCACCCACCCTACGGCTGCATCAAATGACGTATATGTCACAGAGCACGCTTCCTGATCTATGGCGTCATTAACCGACCCCCCTTTTGGAAAGGACAGGTGATGGATGAGCCTGAATTTATTGGGTTCCTTTTTCGGTACTACCCCCAGTGGGGACACCACCAGATCAGCCAAAGGTGCCGACGAGAACGGCCCCGCCATCCTTCCCATTGCAACCTCCTTACGTAGTTTTTCACTAACCACGTCCGGGTGTTGCAAAGCGGACCGGAGATTGGGTGGAACGGGAGGAACTACCGCCAGTGAACAGGGGATCCAGAAACCTACGGAGAAACCTTCTTCCAATAATGTTGCCGATTTCTTATCCGGATACCTACCGAGAAACGGCCGCATCCTTCCCACTCTCACCGGAGTCCTCCCTCTTGTGTCCAGTTTCCCCTGAGCGACCCTTAGCTTGTTTGAAGCATTTGGATGCTGAGTGGGCTCCATTGCACCCCGAACACTCATGCTTGAACCTACAAGAACTTCCGAACTTGCATGTTCCTGAGTTATACTGCCAGCACACCCCTTTTTTGTTTCCGGCCGACTGTCCCTGTGCTGACGGTCCGCCGCCCCCCCCCCCTGAAAAAACTGGGTCGGTGCCCGCGCAGAGGTCATTAAACGCATCCATAGGCTTATATCCTTGTGGTCCCAGCGTAGCTCTTTCCGCACTGCCCTCCGTTGCCGAAACTGCTCATCATACCTCAGCCACGCAGTCCCACCATAAACTCTATACGCTTCCCCAATAGAATCCTGATAACAAAACAGCGCCGAACAATGTTCGGGTTGTTTTTCCCCAATGACACTTGCCATTATGGCGAACGCCTGCAGCCAATTGGTAAATGTACGCGGGATTAACCTGTATCTCCTTTTCTCTTCATCCTCTTTTTTGGAATCATCAGGCTTTACTCTATCTAAATTGAATTTTTCCAAAGGGAGTAGAGAAAAAATCTCCACATACTCACCTTTCCATAGCTTTTCTCTGACCTCCTGCTTCAGATGTGCTCCTAACGGCCCTTCATAACACACATATACTTCACATTTGGCTGCATCTGCAATTCTAATTATATCCTGCCTCGCCACCGTCTCACTGGCCACAGCCGTCTTACTTACCTCCGGAGCCACTACCGTATTTTCACCATCCTTGGCCGGCGCCGAGCCGGCCCCTGCGACCACCGGCGTTTCCGTACACCCCCCTGACCCTGCGTGTTCCCCCGATCCTGCTGCAGGTGGGACCCAAGCTGCCGCTGGCCCCACTGCTGTGTTGCCTGCCTGCTCAAACTTCTGTACTAGCTCTTTGATTCCTTCCAAGAAACCCAATAAGCCTGCAGCACCCAGGGGGTTCTCCCCCGTCCCTCCCCTTGATGTCCCTGGCCCAGACCCACTACTAGGCCCACTGCCCTCTTGCAAACGTGTCTCAGGTGTAATAGGTGCTGACTTACCGGGCTGCATAGGTGACGCCCCATCAGCCGATCGTCTGCTGACCACCTCTGCTGTCCTCCCCGAGCGGGGGGTTGCCTCTTCTTCTGACTCCGATCGCTCCTCCGAAAGGTTCAGCACCATGTCTTCCTCCTCTTCCGAAGAAAGCCTATCAGGCCCGCTGGCTGTTGCTGCTTCCGACATCCTCTCCCTCCTCTGCGCAGCGCGTCCGTGTGGCGACTTTTGGACAGCCTTACCAGGACCGGTGTGTGGAACCTCAGTCCTGGCAGCCTCCGCTCTGCCCCTTCTCTGCTCCCTCTGCTCCGGATCAGGCCGCTGTGGATCTCCTGCCGCTGAAGGCCCGGGGATCCCGACTGCATTGCTCCTCTGCGTGTGACCCCGTTCCGCCTCTGGTAGCCTGGGGGAGGGGCCAGCGCGCATGCGTTCGCCGGGTCTACTAGGCCTCGCTGAAGCCCTGTCCTTTCCCTGCCTCGCGCTGCCCGTTCTGAGCTCCCGGTCTGTAGTTCTTACCGGGCTGCTGCTGTTCGCACGCGCCGTCCATTTTGGGGGTGGGCCCGCTGCTGACACTCCGCGGCTCCCCCCCGACTGCCGCTGAGACTCCCTTCATTGCTCCGGCGAATACCGCTCCGGAGGTCTGGCCCTGCGGGCTCTAGTACCGCTCCTGCCCGCCAGCCCGGACGCTGCCTCTGTCCTCATGAGCGCTGTACCTAGCGCCGCCTGGAGCCACTCGGGACCCCGCACTGCTGCCTCCTCTCTGAGCTGTGCCAGAATTCTCTCCACCTCTGCCATGCTGCTTCCTTCACTGAACTTTCCCCCACGCTTTGGTGACTCATCCCAGGCGGGGGCCCCCTTATCAATATTCCTACAGCCCCTCCCCCTCGGCTCTATACTCACCACCCCTAATCAGGGAAGTTAATTCCCTGTTAACCCTGTCATGCCCGCCCTACGCTTATTTGCTTGGTTGCTATTGCTCCGGGCTTTCTATAAAGTCGGTATCTTTCAAGATATCCATTTTCACTGCAAGACACAACACAAGACAAACCCTAATGTCAGGCAAAACTCTCCTAATCTTGTTACAATATAGGCCTTAATCTAGAAGCAGTATAGGCCCAAGTTTGGCTCTTACCTTCGTTATCATGATCGGCGCTTCCAATACTCCTTCCTCCGCTCACAGATCGTAGTACTACGCACGTGTGTTATGCTTTATACACACTGCGCATGCGTGTAACTCTGCCCGCCCTGATGTTCTTTCTAGTCTATTTCTCGTCCCTTTTAGTTTGGCGCAGTGGGGGGAGAGCACATGGCGGAGACACAGCAGGTGCGTGCTATTTATAGCAATGAGGAGAAGGAGGAAAGCCCGGAGTCGGAAACATCTGGATACAGAAGGAGAAGATTTAAGGACTCAAATATGTCCTTTGGGGAGATGTTGGTGATGGTGGACATCCTGAAGAGGGCCACTATGATTGAAAGTATGGACCTTACCCCAACCCCAATGTCAGAAAGGCCAAGATCATGGCGAAAGTGGTCAAGAGTCTGCACCGGAATTTCGGGGTACGTCGATCAAAAGATCAGCTCAGGAAATGGTGGTCGGACCTGAAATTACGAGAACACGGGCAGTACAGGAAGATCCGGAGAGTGCTGCAAAAAAGTAAGTAGTTGTGCTGTGTTCCTATTCTTTTTGTGTTTATTACGTTCGTGCTGCTCCATGTGCTTTTCTTAACTGTTGTACAGTTTAAAATGGCAACTTTCATGTTCATGGGCACATTATTCGTTCGTATCAAACATTTTTCTTTCGGCCTATAAAACACCATTGTTTTGGATATATGCATTTGCCCACATTTTTGAGGGCCTACTTGTATGAAAATAATTTGGTTGTGTAGATCGGTTTGTTACTAGAATGAAATGCAAAATAGATTCTGTGTAAGGAGAGAACACTCAGCAGCTGTTTATACATCTGGATGCTGGAGCACTAGTGTGGGACACAAGAACACCCTTTTTATTAGGGGGCCCACACAGGTGCTCCAGTGTACACTATAGGGGTGTCTCCATCTGTGCAGCTTGTACCAAACAGGTAAAGTATTGAAGCTTGACAAAGGACACTGAAAATTCTACATCTTGGAACTCTGCCAAAATAGACAATTGTACCCCACTTCCAAGCAATGTTTCATATTTATAGTTCTGCCATCAAATATCTGTGTGCTAAGTATACCATTTTTGTTTTACATAGGGGAGAAAAGACTCGGAGGACACCCCACATCCGAGGAAACCAGAGACCCCCCACCTCTGGAAGAAGGGGAAATACCCCAAAGCCAAGCAGAGCAGGAGGAGGAGGAAGACATGGTGGAAATAGTCACCACAACAGGTGAGTGTCTGCGACCACAGGCTCAAGTAAGAGAAGGATGACAACAGATTTATAATACCTGTTTTTTTTTTTGGTTTCTCTCTTTTTAGGTGATCGTGATGTTGTGGATCCAGGGCATTTCACCTCGGAAAGTGCACAGATCCTGATTGGGGAGATCATGGAATGTAATGTTGCATTGGAAAACATCAAGAAAAACATCAATGATCTTAAAAAAGATAAGAACATCATTGATGTTTTGGGGAGACTTTAAAACCCCTCCAAATCCCTTTTTTTTATGGTGTGCTACAATTTTAACATTTTTTGAGGAATTGTAGAAAAGGCAAATTTTGAAGATGCACACAGTGTGTCAACATGTGCTATCTGCCATCACGGGAGATCAATGGACGCATTTTGGAGGTGCAACCCCTTCCTCAATATTAAAGTAGCTGAGAGGAAGAGGTTGCTCCCCAAAACACGTCCCTTGATCCCCCGTGATGGCAGCTAGCACATGTTGACATTCGTAAATTGGTGTGCATCTTCAAAATTTGGCTTTTCCGGGGGTGACTTCACCCCATCTGAATGCAATATCAAACACAGTTCCTAAATACTCATGTCTGATATTGCCTTCAAGTTCTACCAAATGTGAACTTTGTAGGTTCTAGATTTGTGTCTTTCTTGTTGTTTTGAAACATGCCTGTTTTATCTTAAATGGACATTTCTATTTTTTATAATGCCACCCCAAAAATTGTTATACAACAAACATGTTGGTTTGTTTTAAAAACCTTTTCTAAATGCACATGTGATTGTGCTGGTATTAAAAAGATTGTTAATCAAGAATGTGTGGATTATTGTCTCAATGCTACAATACTTTTGTGCTGCTCTAATTGGTGTTTTCTGTGGCAATGGGGGTTATTTCCTAAGGGCAAATCCACTTTGCACTACAAGTGCAGTTTCAAGTGCAGTTTCAAGTGCACTTGTAGTGCAAAGTGTCTTTGTCTTTAGTAAATAACATCCAACGGTGCTTTGTAAGGTTACACAATTGCGCCATTTTCAGGACTCACCACATTTCTGTCAGGGTCAGCTAAAACAAACACAAGCAGTAAATGTTGCCAAAGATTTGCTTAATTTTTTTAATTTTATTTTATCAAGGTTTCACAAATTGTCTTGCATATTGATGGCCCCCTACCCGCAAAGTATTCAAGGTATCTTAGCCGGACATCACGGGCACTCAGGGAGGGCAAGCCAGGGCTCTACTTTCAAGCGCCGTCAGGGTTGTTTCATTTATCATTCCAGCCTCAGGCCCAACTGAGCCAGCATAGTTGGCAGAATGTTGACGTAAAAAGTTATGTAGAACCCACCACGCCAGGATAATATGATTCAGTTTATACTCCACCATATGTATGGGTGTCAGAAATAGGCAGAACCGGCTGGCCATGATTCCAAATGTGTTCTCCACCACTCTTCTGGCTCTGGCCAGCCGGTAATTAAAAACCCTCTGGTCCGGGGCGAGGGTCCTCATCGGGAATGACCGCATAAGATGGTCCCCCAGCGCAAATGCTTCATCCGCAACAAAGACGAATGGGAGTCCTTCCACATTCTATTCTGGAGGTGGCAAGTCCAAGCTGCCATTCTGGAGACACCTGTAAAACTCTGTCTGGGTGATGACTCCACCATCGGACATCCGGCCATTCTTCCCCACGTCCACATACAGGAACTCGTAATTAGCCGACACCACCGCCAACATCACAATACTATTGAACCCCTTATAATTATAATAGTACGATCCCGAGTTGGGTGGTGGGACAATGTGGACGTGTTTCCCATCAATTGCCCCTCTGCAGTTAGGTAAGTCCCACCACTGGGCAAAGTGGGAGGGCACAGTCTGCCATTCCTGTGGCGTGGAAGGAAACTGTTGAGGAAAACAAAAAAAAATTAGTCTTTTTGCACATAAACATGGAAAGCAGATTAGACACAAACATTCTTGGCCAACATCAAGATAACATTTATTAAGGGGAATTTTTAAAGACCAATGTATAAGGTACACCTATCATATCCCCCCCCCCTGTCATTTCTGACATTATAGGGGGGGGGGGGCTCTTGGACAGGTAACCCTCTCCACTTCATTGAGAGATTAATGCCTAAATAATGGGTATTACTTGGAACAGCCCCTCCTTAGTTACACCATTGGCAGCCCACTGGACAGGTAAGAAGTGTCATAATACAAAGAAATAAATACACACTGTACACATTTGAGCACATTTGGACATTCTGCTATTACCTATCAAGATAATAATAGGATACAAAAACTTTAAACATTACCTTTTGAAAGTACACAGGCAGGCCCTTGCACTACATGCTTTGGGGAATTCATCCATACATCTGACCACTAAAGAGATGGGTATAGTGTGTATGGGTTTGGCAAAGTCATCAGATAGATGATTGAGGATAGACAGAGAATTGGTATCAGCTGACTTAGCAGTTGGGGAGAGGGAGGGTTCCAAATGATTTGGGGACACCCAAAAAAAGCCTCTGGCACTCTGCCTGAATTTAAAGCACAAATCACGTTTAAAAACATTTTAGGGGGTGTTTGGGGTAAAGCACTACTATGGAGCTAATAAAATACATTGTTAAGTGACTACATGAGGTGAATATAGGGTAGGAGAGCATGCTGGGGAGGTAAGTGAAGGCAAATATGTATGAAGGACAAAAAATAATTACATAAAAATCTAGCATGCATGAGGACAAAGGGGACATTCACAGCATATTACAATCATGGTAATTAGGGAATGAGGAAAGAAATACAATATATTAGCAAACAATAAATACAATAAAATGTGATGTTAAAGGATAAAAATCTTACCTTCATATACTCCTTCTGCAGGACCTGGATGATGGCAGAACAGGTCTCTGGGATAATGATCCCCAGAGCCTGGGGGGAGATGCCTGTCGAGAACTTCAAGTCCTGCAGGCTTCTCCCAGTCGCCAAGTACCGCGGCCATTCCCGATGAGGACCCTCACCCCGGACCAGAGAGTTTTTAATTATCGGCTGGCCAGAGCCAGAAGAGTGGTGGAGAACACATTTGGAATCATGGCCAGCCGGTTCTGCCTATTTCTGACACCCATACATATGGCGGAGTATAAACTGAATTATATTATCCTGGCGTGGTGTGTTCCACATCACTCCGCAAGTGCCCCGGAGTGATGGCTTGCCTCATGCAGGTATCCTGCCTGCTGATATAGGGGGTCAGCGAAGCCAACAAACAGTGAAATATAGGGTCCGTCATCCTGAGAAAGTTCCTGAAATCATCTGGATTATTCTCACGGATCTCACAGAGCAAAGGCATATGACAGAACTGGTCACGCTGGAGCAACCAATTCTTGGTCCATGAACTCCTCCCCACCCTGTTCATGGACTGGACTTGTGTCAAGGTCAGGACCCCAACAGCAAGCCCCCGCACAGCACGAACTCTACGAGGAGTACGTATACGCAACATGGCTAGAAAACGGTCAGCTGCTCAGAACGAAGTAACAGAACGCACTGAAGAACAGCAAGGCCTGTGAAGAGCGACCTGAAAAACAGTAATGAATGAACAAGAACACAATGACTAATCAAAGTCACTCGTAGCTTGCTGCACGCACTGAAGAGCAGATACAAACCCACAAGCACAAACTGAACAGCAGAAAACGATCTGAAAACCACGAGTCTGAAAAAGCGCAAATCGTCTCTCACCAAACTTTTACTAACACGAGATTAGCAAAAAAAATCCTAGGATTTTGTTGTTGGAATGTCCGATCAATGTCCGACCATGTGTACGGGGCATTATGCAACCGATTAGAAGCAAAAATGTGCAATAGGGCTAAGATTTTAGACAACTTTGGAGACCAAAGCCTTAAAGCAGGGGGAGTGTGTAGCACCAGCATTTTTGCTTATTGATGTTAACTTATGAACAGTGTTATATTTTAATATGTGGCACCCTCTAGTGGCCAAATTGGTGAATGGACTTTATTTTATTTTTACTCTTTGAAGAATATCAGAGGAAGTGACTTTTATTTACTTTCCGCAACTACCTACCTACCCAGCATGCCATGTGATTTACCCAGCAGGACTCAGTACAGAATCGCATGCTGGGTAGTCTATAAAAAGGCTCCACGTGGCCATCTTAGGTCTCTTTGGATGCATGGCCTGCCTGTGAGGACCTGTGTGGAGGTGTTCTACAGAACGCAGCCTACACCTACCAGCTTTTGCACCAGCAGGCTGGTGAGACGCTGGGACAGAACTGAGAAGGATCCAGGCTGACAGTCAAAGTCATCAGAGGGTTCCGGTCTATCTTTTGGAATGGAGCGGTGCGATGGCACCGGCCGGAGAGAAGCAAGACCCAGTACACCGGAGGGAGCTGTCTTGCTACACAGACCTGGTCGGGTGAGAGGACTGCTGCCCAAAGTTTTCCTAAAGCACTATCACACACCTGATTCAGTAACACAGTGTGCTGGGACCTGTAGTCCCACACAGGGGAATTGAAGGAACTAGAGACTGAGTTCAAATAGGCCTCAAGCCTACCCTTCACCGCAATATTAACGCTGTGTTGCACAAAGTTAATTGCATCAGAGACAGTTACGGGTTACTACACTACAGGAATATACCTTCATCATCTATTTTGTTTAATCTTGGTGTATTTGACCGCTGGATTACAAATTATAATTGCTAGCAGATAACAGAAGACAAAGAGAGGACTTCTTATTCCATTGCAAGGCCTTGCATCCTAGTTGTGATTAATTGAGAGTTTACACTCTTATGCCCTGTATACATGATAGGATTTTTCAATAGAAAATATGTGATAGGACCTTGTTGTCGGAAATTTCGACCGTGTGTAGGCTCCATCACACATTTTCCATAGGAATTTCCGACACACAAAGTTTGAGAGCTTGCTATAAAATTTTCCGACAACAAAATCCGTTGTCGGAAATTCCGATCGTGTGTACACAAATCCGATGTACAAAGTGCCACGCATGCTCGGAATGAATTAAGAGAGAAAAGCTATTGGCTACTGCCCCATTTATAGTCCCGACGTACGTGTTTTATGTCACTGCGTTCAGAACGATCGGATTTTCTGACAACTTTGTGTGACCGTGTGTATGCAAGACAAGTTTGAGCCAACATCCGTCTGAAAAAATCCATGGATTTTGTTGCCGGATCAATGTCTGACCGTGTGTACAGGGCATAAAGCAGGGGGAGCTTCCTAGGGATTGTTCTTGTGCTATATAACCTTGTCTTATTGTAGTTACAAGCATGCACTGGAAGTGGAAAGGTGCCCAGAATTAAGGTATTTCCCATTCTGGCATTAGTCCCACTTGGAGACGCACTTCCCGAGATCATTTAATACCATTTTGTGTGTACAACTTATTGTGTATATTCACTGGGCTGTTGTGCTACGTTGGTGTGACAGTACCAGTATTGTACTACTGCTTTCATATTGATTCCAGTAAAGGTTACATTTCCTATTTTAGTACAACTTGTGTGGAGTGTTGTTCCTTACCCAACAGGTGGAATATCGGATACCCAGGCAATAACAAAGGTATACTGTTATTATACTGTACATTGTGAGGTTATCCCTATCATTAGCTCCACACTAACACTGCACCACAGTTGTGTCAAGGGGCTGAGTCAAGTCATTGGGGGTGGTAAGGCAGAGTACAGGCCCAAATCAAAAATATCAGCAGCTCCTTCGGGGGTCAGTGCTTCAGGGGTATTTGTGTTGCTGCAGAAAATGCTTGTGTTCTCTCTGAGTGCTATAAGGAGGCATGGTGGGGAGGGGTGGTGTTGCCTCCTTCCCCGGGTCCAGATGCTTTCCTGTCCCAGCTGTCTCTACAGTGCCTTATTAACTTCCATCCTCATCTATGGCTCCCTTAATAATTATATTGTGGAATGTCCGGGGCCTTAACTCCCGGATCAAACGTTCCCTAGTATTTAACTTTCTAAAATCCCATCGCTCTGACATATGCTTCTTTTAGGAAACCCACTTGATGGGTAGTAGAGTACTTGGGCTTAAAAAACCCTAGGTGGGACATTATTATCATGCTACTTACTCCTCATACACCAGAGGGGTGAGTTGCTTATCCACAAGTCCCTGTCTTTCACTTTAGTAGATTTGCATCTGGACCCAGGGGGAGATTTGTTATATTACATGCTGTAATTGTGAATGTACCTATGGCGGTGGTGGGGCTATATATCCCCCCACCGGCATCTTTGACCCTTTTAAATAAGATTACCCAGTATCTTGCTAATATGTCAGTGGACAATGTGGTGCTGGTGGGATATTTTGACATGCCTCCCTGCCCTGCATTGGACAGGCTGACACCGGGGGTGGGGCCATGGGCTCCCTGCTGTCTCGCTGGGCATCCACCTTTGGCCTCACTGATGTCTGGCTGGAAGAATCCCCTCCAGAGAAGGTATACATGTCAGTCTGCCACCTATGTGGCCATGTACAGAATAGATCTTGTTTATGCCAACGAACCAGTCTTAGCAAAAGTTCAGGAAATATCTATTTTATCAAGGGGGATATCTGATCACACACCTGTCCTGCTGTGTCTGAAAGTTTGCCAGGCCCCCACGACTGCTTGTGGCATTTATCCCGATTCTAGATCTCGGATGAAAGGGTTGCCCCTGCTGCCGAGGCAGATATCACTAGATACTGGAATTCTAATCCTCCTGCAACCGACCCACCTTCTGACTGGGATGCATTCAAAGCCCATGTGAGAGGTTACTACCAGAAGAAGATAAGACAGGTTAGACGGCAGTCAGGGCGAGACTTGGTTATGGCAGAACAGAGGGCTACCACACTTGAACAAAACTATGTGAACACCAGAGATGAAGTGAGGCGTGGAGACCTGCAGTGCGCTCTGCACAAAGTAATGCTACTGAGGACTACGTCAGCTAAAAAACTCCTACATCACCAGTCACAAAGAGTCTTCGAACAGGGTGAGCGGACTGGCCGTCTCCTGGAGTGGCTGTCCAGGGAACAATCGGCCATGACGGGAATAGCCAACATTAGGAATTTTGATGGACAGTTGGTGTCTGACCCTGGGGGCATAAATGCTTGCTTTGCCTCTTTCTACAGAGACCTATATTCCTCCAGGGCTAGATACTCCACGGCTGAACTTCAGGCTTTTCTGGAGGGTGTTCATCTTCCGTCCCTGACGGAGGTGACCTGCCAGAGACTGGATGCCCCACTCACCCTCAAGGAGCTACAGCAGACTATTGACTCTATGCAGGCAGGGAAATCACCAGGAGACCATGATCTTCCGGCGGAGTTCTAACAGGCTCATGTGGAAACACTGGCCTGTAGGTTATTGGAGGTGTTGTCAGCCTCATTTGAGACAGCTTCTCTCCCCCCTCGATGTCGGTGGCTGTTATAGTGGTAATACGCAAGACCCTGAGCTATGCTCCTCCCATAGGCCCATTCCACTGCTCAATGTGGACGCAAAGATTCTTGCAAAGGTACTGGCTAATTGCCTCGGCAAGGTTATTTTATCTTTGGTCCACAGGGATCAGACTGGGTTTATGCCAGGAAAGAGTATTGATATCAACCTGCGGAGACTCTATACTGTGATGGCGGGGATTTCGGCTGGGGGAGATGCAGGAGCAGTTGCCTCACTAGACGCAGAGAAAGTCTTTGACTCGGTGGAGTGGGAATACTTGTGGCTTGTCCTCCAAAAGTTTGGGTTTGTGCCCCAATATATTTCCTGGCTGAGGATGCTATATTCGGTCCCCTCGGCCAGAGTTCGGGCAAATGGTGTACTTTCACCCTCCTTCCTACTCCTCCAAGGCACCAGGCAGGGCTATCCTCTCTCCCCGACTCTTTTTACATTGGCAATTGAGCCACTGGCAGAGCTTCTGAGAACCTCTGGAGAGGTCCGAGGTATTTCCTTTCCCCCTCTGGTCGAGAAAGTGTCACTATATGCAGACGACATGCTGCTATATCTACAGGATACCCGCTGCTCTCTCCAAGCGGCTTTAGCTATCATTGACAGATTTGGATATTTCTCCGGAGTAAAAGTGAACTGGGACAAATCGCTCCTGTTCCCGCTATCGGCGGGAAATCAATTAGTAAGCCCACAGACTCCCTTGCAACAGGTATCCCGGTTCAAGTATCTGGGAATTTATATTCAGAGGGACCCAAAGAAGTACCGTGTTTCCCCGAAAATAAGACCTACCCCAAAAATAAGACCTAGCATTATTTTCCAGGAAGGCTGCAATATAAGCCCTACCCCGAAAATAAGCCCTAGTTTAAAAAGCTTGTAAAATCCTATAATCCAATCTATTACAGTAGTATATAATGTACAATGTGTGTGTTTCTGTAATATAATTGCGGGGAAGAGAGCTCTGGCGGGTCACAGAAGCGCAGAGCAGCGCTATAACGAAGGTATTTGGCACAATTATATTACAGGAACACATACATTGTACATTATATACTACTGTAATAGAGTGGATTATTGGATTTTACAAACATTTTAAATCGGTTCACACTGGGGATTCCTTTCAGGCAAGGAGAGAGAGGGGGAGAGAAGACAGCACATTACATGGTAAGACCTACGCCAAAAATAAGCCCTACTGTGTCTTTTGTTGCCAAAATTAATATAAGACCCGGGCTTATTTTCGGGGAAACACGGTACCTGGATGACAATCTATATCCTGTCCTCCAGCAGCTTGCTCATAAATGCGGGGTGTGGAAGAACCTTCCGCTCACTCCGGTGGGGAGAGTTAATCTTATTAAAATGTCCTTTCTCCCCAAATTTCTCTATGTGTTCCGACACTCTCCAGTCCCTCTACCTGCGGCCTTCTTTGCTAAACTTCATCAAATAATCTCCTCATTTATCTGGGCGGGTTCAGTCCCCAGGGTGGCTAAGGTAAAGCTGCAAATGTCCCTAACCGAGGGCGGGTTGTCCCTCCCAAATTTCCAAAAATATTACTGGGCTGCGCAACTGGTCACAGTAAGATGGTAGTTTACCCAAGATTGTTCAAACCCGGCAGTAAATTTGGAGGCAGCCATCTTGGGATCCTACTCTGAGCTCAGCAACCTAGTCTACCGAGGACCTAGGTATATCCCCCAGGTGACTGCTCCCATAAAGACAACACTGCTGGCCTGGAAGCAGGTTACTAAATGGCTTGGTGAGGCAGGTACCATCTCTCCTCACACTCCGCTCTGTGGAAACCCCTCTTTGCCGCATCTTAAATCTATGCCAGACCCCCAGGTCTGAGCTAGATTCCAGATTAGCAAACTAAACCACATTGTAACCGGAGGACGAATTCTCTCCCTGGTGGAGCTCAAGTGGCAATCTCATCTGCATCCAGGGATGTACTTAAGGTACATACAACTTAGGCATGCTATGAGGGCGCAATTTTCTGATGGGTTTGCTCTTGCTGTGCACTCGGTCGAGTCCCTTCTAACAGCAGCTGAGATTGACCGCACATTATCCTCCATATACTTGAGACTCACCTGCAGAGCCGTCTCGAGTACAGCTAAGCTGTTTGAGGTATGGCAAAAAGATGTCCCCGTTCTAACAGAGGAGGACTAGACCGAGGGCTTACAGCAATGCATTCCACTTATGATATTGGCCAGGGACCGCTTTGTCCAGCTCAAATTTCTACACTACTACACTCCCCCCAAACTATCCAGAATTTACCCATGGGTGGCGGATACTTGCCCCAAATGCAGGCATTCGTGGGTACCTTTATTCACATGGTGTGGGAATATCTTCTCATACAAATGTTCTGGCAGGCAGTGACAGCTGATGTGAATAGGGTTGCAGGTCTGTCTGTAGACAGTGATCCTTTGATATTTCTACTGGGCATTACTGACAATTTGATCACTACCAAGCACACTGGACTTTTTCTTTTTTATGCAGCCTATTAGGCTAAAAAAACGATACTGTCCAAATGGAAGCTTCCAGAGCCCCCTCAACTTCTGGCATGGAAGGCACTTATTAATTTGGTGTTGCCCTTATATAAAGTTACGTATATGGGACCTAATTGCCCCCAAAAATTGGAAAAAATCTGGGTGCCCTGGGTGCAGGCTAGGCATATTACGTTCTAGATAGATCTCGTCAAGATGAGTAGTGTCGAAGTGTGGGTGACAGCTAGAATAAATTGCCATGAATAACACCTGAATAAGGCACACTTTTGCTCTGCAGGATGCGAGACGGGGAAATCCCCATTTAGGACTCTACCTCTTTTCTCTCTCCCCTCCCCCTCTTTACTCTTTCCTTCCTTCTTCCCTCCCTCCTTCTTTTCTCCTCTCCTTTGCCCTCCTGACTTCCTTCCCCGCTTCTCTCCTCCTCCTTCTCTTTTCTAATGCACATGAACATGTCAGTGGGTGTATAGCTTTTATAGGTACCGTTCTATCCTTAATTGCTAGGCGATTCCCACTGAGGACTGTAATAGGAGGCTGAGATGCTGGTATTTGTGGATAATATGCAGCAAGAGGTGAATTAATAATTAACCTGTACGGTTTTAGGGGAAAATAAATGTCAGTATTATCTCTCCTGAGACTGAGGATAACTTTTGTAATGTTAAAATATTGTTCTCGTGTATAATGTTTTACTACTTCAATAAACATTCCTTCTGTTAAAAAAAATATCACATAATGTAAGAGGATTAAATAATCCAGTAAAAAG
Source organism: Lithobates clamitans (assembly GCA_037952925.1). NCBI lineage: Eukaryota > Metazoa > Chordata > Amphibia > Anura > Ranidae > Lithobates > Lithobates clamitans. The sequence goes on along the minus strand of JBBGZY010001703.1, from coordinate 357,183 downwards.
TCATAAGATCTTGAAAGAAATTAATGACTATGCCGCAAGTATAGTCTTCCTACAAGAGACACACATAGCACAAGATACAAATATTAAAAATGTATTCTAAACATCATCCCATATGGTATTATGGAGACTCCCCAACTAAAAAAGCAAAAGGAGTGGCAATAGGAATGGCGAGAGAAGTGAAGTTCTCTTTAGAAGATAGAAAGGTGGACCTAGACGAACAGTTTATATTCCTGAGGGGGAAATTACAGGATATTGAATGTACACTAGGAAATATATATTGCCCTAATAAGAATCCGACAAGAAGTGCTAGTAAATCTGATTGATTATAAAAGGGGTTTATTGATCATGGCAGGATAGTTTGTCACATGCACTGGGAGCTAGAGACTATCAACTCAGGATGATAAAAAATAAGTTACAGGCAGTCCCCGAGTTATGAACCTCCGAACGACTCGTATTTACGAACGGGAGGTGGTGTGACGTTCTGCGCATGTGCGGCCACTTTTCAACTGCGGGCACCTAGGAAAACATCAAAAAACATTGGAAAACATCATAAAACAGCTACTTGACAGAACATCGGAAAATTACATCTTTGCCGTTCTGTGCATGCGCTTCCGACTTACGAACATTTCTGACTTAAGAACAAATAGACAGTCCCTAACCCGTTCGTAGCTCAGGGACTGCCTGTATATCAATGTCAAATGGTAGATATATGGAGAGCCCAACACCCTGAGATAAAAGATAATACTTTCTACTCCCCAGTACATGGGACATACTCTAGGCTGAACTATATAATGGTGGAGCACAGACTGCTAGAATTAGTAGGAAAAAACATCAATATAATGTCATTATCAGACCATGCCCCAGTAACAATGAAGTTGAAATTAAGAGGAAACCAATAGAATAGGAGTACTTGGAGATTGAATAAAGACCTGATACAAGAGAAAGAAGTGGAAGATAAAATAAAAAAAGAAATAGAACAATATTTTCACTTAAATGAAACCCCAGGAATAGCAGTGGCCATGAAATGGTAAGCACACAAAGCATATATTAGGGGTATACTAATTTCTATAGGGGCTAGGGAAACAAAAGAAAGCAGATTTAGATATACAGTATGCTCTAGTGTTAAAGAGAGAGAAAATTAATTGGGAAAACTCCATAGAGATTTTGGGGACTATAGTAAAAATAGAATTTTTTCATGGAAATGCACATTTGATAATATCCCATCCCTTATGGACATTAACCCTCGTGCTCCCCTAGCCACTCACCGGCCAATAGCAATGGCACAGGGGAGAGTGATCCCAAAGATACCCCCAAAGCAGGCTATCTATTATAGGAGAGATAATACAATAGCCCTATCACCTTCAACACCTGCTATTTCACCTACACCTGTTGTAGATTTACAGCTTATGGATAAACTAGTGGTCCCTTCAGTCCCAATTTCTCAGGCACATAGTGGCCCCCTTTCTCCTCCTGTATCCACTCATTTGGCACCCCACCATCCTCCTCTATTTGTATTGATGGCACTAGCACCAATATAACAATGCCCACTATCCCTGTGGACCAAACATCATCCACCCTGCCTATCTCCTTTGGTCCAAACTCTCTTTTTGTCATAGGAACTGCGATGGCCCAGTTCTCTGACCCCACTGCGGTCTCCTTTTTAGTACTAGACCTCCCCCGGACCAAACCTCTAAAAGGAAAACACGAAGTAGAGGCTGGAAAATCGAGGAAAGCTGGAAGCCGCACACCGGTGTAATGATGAATGCTTTTATTAATATAAAGCTAAATCACAAAGGAACACAAAACACTACAGCAGAAGCGTACAGAAACAGCTGACGCGTTTCACACTCATGATGAGTTTCACACTTACACATGAGTAAGCACTCATCGTGAGTGTGAAATGCGTCAGCTGTTTCTGTACGCTTCTGCTGTAGTGTTTTGTGTTCCTTTATGATTTAGCTTTTTATTAATAAAAGCATTCATCATTACACCGGTGTGCAGCTTCCAGCTTTCCTCGATTTTCCTGCTTCATCTTGCATCAGCCAGCACCTGGGACTCTTCCCCTTTGAAGGATAAAACTACACTGGCTTTTATCTTCACTGGTTTGTGCCACCTGAGCAGTGGGACCCTTCTCTGCTTGGTTTGCATCTCTGGATTTACGAAGTAGAGGCTGCCGGAGCAGAGGAGGTAGATCCAAGTCCAGACCCCAGAAAAAAGAGAGCACTATAAAAATCTTTAATCTCTCCACCGACTCTCTGACTAGTGAGGAAATCTCACTACTCAGTCGGGGTCTTAATTTTGCTCGTTCCACTCAGCACAAACCCTTCCTTTTATTCAAGGATTTGAATAAGTTTATACGTCGCCTTACCCTAAAAAGATTCTTCAATATACAGTCCACTAAACATAACAACAACCACTCTATGGGCAATTCCATCCCTGCTGATTCTCCCTGTAATGACATCATGACTTATGATGACCATGTTTGCTTGACTCTTCTAGAAGAACTTTATTCCCATAATACTGAATCTAGTAGTGAGTACCCAACCTCTGTTCCCCCCTTTGAGGACTCTGAAAATGTTCAAATATTGTATACTCAGTACCTCATGACCTCCCCATCCATTCAGAACACAAAATTCAGACCTGTATCTGTTTTTTACCCTACTCAGTCTAAGGGCTCCTGCATTGATGCCTTTTATCGTATCGTATATGCAGAGATTCAGGATATGTGCAACTCAGCCAAAAGTAAAAACAAGATGGTTCATAATCTTACATATTCTGAAAAGAAAGCTCTCAATGCCCTTGCCAACAATTTTGATTTAGTTATTAAATCTGCGGATAAAGATGGGGGAATAGTTGTACAAAATAGAACCAATTATGTCGCAGAGGCTACTAGACTCCTGTCAGATACCAACAAATACATCAAGTTAAAGACTGACCCATTGCCCCAGTTTACTTTAGAGGCCACTTCACTGGTTAAGGATGCACTTAGCGACCATATTATCACTCAGCAAAAAGCTTCTTTTTTGGTTAAGGCTGTTCGTTACACCCCATAATTTTATCCACCTGCCTAAGGTGCATAAAAATTTAGTTAATCCTCCCGGACTTGTGGTTTTTCACAATATGTAGACCAGTTTCTTCAGCCACTTGCCAAATCCCTACAGTCATATATTAGAGATGGCACCCACCTGTTAGAACTTCTCTCCCCTTATTCTTGGGAACCCACCTATTTGTGGGTTTCCCTTGATGTTAAATCACTGTATACCTCTATACCGCACAATGTGGGACTATGTGCGATACAATCCTTTTTGTGCAAGGACCCCATGCTGAATCCCAGGGGAGCCTCCATTATTGTAGAGGCTACTGCCTTCTGTCTCACCCATAACTATTTCAATTTTGACAATGAGTTTTTCCTACAGGTTAATGGGATAGCTATGGGGGCAAACTTTGCACCTTCATATGCAAACCTTACCATGGGGTATTGGGAATCGTCTCATATTTGGCATAACAACCCCTTCTCTTCCCACATCATTTTTTTATGGCAGGTATATAGATGATGTGATCATCATTTGGGATGGTAATGCATCTACAGTTTCTGATTTTGTTGCACATTGCAACAATATTAATATGGGTTTGCACTTTACCTCTGTCATGGATGAGGAAAAGTTGGCCTTCCTTGACTTGGAACCATTCTTCGCTGGAAAGGTTATCCATGCTAGGAATTTTACTAAGCCAACAGCGGGAAACTTTTCTTCATTTTAAAAGTTGCCACCACCCCCAATGGCTTAATAACATACCTAAAAGCCAATACTGTAGACTTAAAAAGAACTGTACTAGAAGCAGTGACTATGACATCCAGAGTAAGATCTTGGAAGTCAAATCGAATAAATTTCTTGACAAAGAATTTCCAGCTGATATTGTGCAAACAGCTTACTCTCACTACAGAGATGCATCTATCCAACCACGTCCTCTCACCCATGCTGACAACAATAAGGATGATTTGTGATTTATTACCCAATTTCACTCTCATTACAGACAGATGGAGGGTATCGTGCGGAAGTATTGGCCTTTGCTGCTTCAGGACGAGCACCTTCTTCCTGTCCTATCTAAAAAGCCCAAATTTGCCTATAGAAAGGCCCCTAATATTAAAAGTAAGGTGGCACCTAGTAAACTTAAGGGTAAGCCATTACCCCCAGGTTATTCCCTTCGAACCTTTCTAGCCATCTCGGGCATGTATCAATGCCGCAAGCCGCTATGTAAGACCTGTCGGTTTGTTAAACATGGCCAGAAGGATTGTTGTGTGAAAGGTAAAACATACCCTATCAAGGGCTTTCACACATGCTCTTCTGACCATGTAGTCTATAGTTTGACATGCCCATGCAGCCTTTTTTATTTTGGGCATACTATCAAACCATTACGTAAGCGATTTGGCGAACATCGTCCTTTCATTACTGATGGATTAGACACTCATAGTGTCCCTAGGCATTATCTCGAATACCATAACAAATCCACTGATGGTATAATGGTTTGGGTTATTGAAGCGATGCCTATAGACCTCCCCCCAGCTGAGCTTTTCCGAAAGCTTTGCCACAGAGAGATGCATTGGATTTTCTCTTTGAATGTTCTGGCCCATGGAGGGTTAAATGAGGTTTTTGAAATCAGTGCCATACTTTAGAAGTTCATTCACCATTACATCCTCATTTTCATATGTATGCTCATTATACAGTGCCCATATTCCCCTTAGGTGTGTCCTCCATTGACCAATTGTATTGGTAATGATATCCTATAGGATGTGTGCATGTGTGTGTGTATTCGTGTGCGCATAATGATTCATCCAATTGACTTTTTTTATTTTCCTTGCATCTATGCGTTTTTTGGCATCTATGCGTTTTTTGTTTTGTTTTTGCATCTATGCATTTTTTAAATATTTTTTTTCATCTATGCGGTTTTTTTGCATCTATGCATTTTTTTGCATCTATGCATTTTTTTTTTCTTTTTGCATCTGTGGTTGTTTCTTGTGCGCACATGCATGGACATGCATGTATACCTATGTACTTTATTCTGTTTGTTGACCCCATATATTGATCCAGTGATCATCTTTTAAACTATAAATTTTTAGTGGCAGGTACGGTTTGACCGTTTTGTTCCATCGTATATATATTTTTTCATTGATTTCAAGTTCCTTTCTTTATACATACTTGCTTTATTTGTCTTGCTGTTTTATGTGTGTGGGCTGCATCCCACTCTGTCCTTATGTTTACTGTGCATTTCTATGTCCATGGATCACACTACTTCCTGGGATGCTGCAGCATTGTTTTTCTTCCCTTATCACTGCCCATAGCCCCACCCACATCTCCGCCCATAGACTATAAGAAGCTCCGCTTCTACAAACCTGTTGTCATTGGCTTGAAGAAGGAACCAACAAGTAGTTCTGAAACGCGTCCCATTTTGATGACATATTTCCTGTTTGCGGTCCATGCTGGTTGTTGTCCCCTCCCACTGATGTCATTTTCGGGATTCATGCTCCATGCTGACTCAGACAACGCGATTGCTTCACCAGTGTTCCCAGAGCCTGGGGTGTTCACCTGCTGGTTATCCCGGGACCTTCTGCTGCTGCATATCATTATCCCTGGAAAGCTGTGATACACTGGGACCTCCTGATGCCGGATCACCTGCTTCATACATCGATGTTATGCCTCTTCTTATCCTTGATTCTGTAAGTGTTTTTAATCTTGTTTGGGGATATTAAAAGTTTTAATTCTACACTTAGAATCGCCTTTTTTCTTGTATTTGTTTTCTATTAGAGATTGCTTCCCTCTTTGAGTGCAACCCTAAGTGTTTCAAGACCACTTCATCCATCCAGTAAAGACACTAACTGCCTGGTCCTGACATTCTGAGCGCTCTTGACATACGTTTTATCTGTTAAAGAGAGAGAGGCTAAAAGATTTAATGGAACAGGAAACAAGATAAGTCTTAAATAGAGTGGCCAAGGATAGATAAAAATGCAGAGATAAACCAGGAAAATACCTAGCAAGAATATAAAAAAATAAAAAAGCCAAAGATCTTTTTTGCATAGGACATTTCTTTAATTCAATGGGACTGATTCGACTGGGATATTGTTTAAGTAAACTGGAAATGCCCATATCGGAGAAATTCAGATTCTCCCAAATTAGACATTTCCTCAATTCTATCTAGATAGATAAGACTGAACCCCCAAAGGCCACACCTTATGAACAATGGTTCTCCAATATCATGGATCAGAGGGGAGGTATTTCAATGATCTATTACTTCCTGGTGTGTAGAGATGATTTACCTGCCTATGCCCAGGCTTGGGAGCTAGACATGGGGCATACATGGCAGCAAAATGAATGGTTTCAGGCTTTCTTATAAAGGTATCCTGAATGTATCTTTTATTGAAGCTAATGTTAAACTGTTGACTAGATGGTACTACATTCCCTCTTGATTGGAGGATGTCATATGGTGGGCTCAATGTTTCATATCTGGTGGTCATGTCCTCGAATCAGGTCATCCTGGAATAAGGTCTTCTGCACGTTGAGGAAAATAACAGGGGACCGCAATCTCGCAAGACCCCACCATAGCCCTCTTGAATCACAAGGTTACATTCTTAGTAAGACATCCTTACATCCTTAGTAAGATTCCCAAACATATGCAGCTACTGGTCTTCTTCCTTCTCCTGGGAGCCAAGATTACGCTAGCAGGGGCATGGAAAAAACCTTCTATATAATTTTTAGCAGCAAAGAGGAAAATATCATGGAACATGTCACAAGAACAAATAGTTGCTAAACTGCAGGATAAACTAGTGAAATTTGAGGCCATATGGGAGCCCTGGGCAAGTTATGGTAACTTATCCCTCGGCCCAGGTATCGCAAACACTGTTTAACCACTTCAGCCCTGGAAGATTTTACCCCCTTCCTGACCAGAGCACTTTTTGCGATTCAGCTCTGCGTCGCTTTAACTGACAATTGTGCTGTCGTGCACCCAAACAAAATTGATGCCCTTTTTTTCGCCACAAATTGAGCTTTCTTTTGGTGGTAGTTGATAACCTCTGTGTTTTTTATTTTTTGCGCTATAAACAAAAGCAACAATTTTGAAAAAAATGCATTATGTTTTACTTTTTGCTATAATATATACCCCCAAAAATGATATAAAAAAAATATTTTTTTCCTCAGTTTAGGCCGATATGTATTCTTCTACATATTTTTGGTAACAAAAAAAAACGCAACAAGCGTATATTGATTGGTTTGCGCAAAAGTTATAGCGTCTACAAAAAAGGGGATAGTTTTTTTTTTTTCACTAGTAATGGCGGCGATCTACGATTTTTATCGGGACTGCAACATTATAGCGCATACATCGGACAATGTTGACATATTTTTGGGATCATTGGCATTTATACAGCGATCAATGCTATAAGAATGCATTTATTACTGTAAAAATGTCATTGGCAGGGAAGGGGTTAACACTAGGGGGCGATCAAGGGGTTAATTGTGTTCCCTAGTGTGTGTTCTAACTGAAGGTGGGGATGGGAACGTGTAGGGGAGATGATAGATCGCTGTTCATACTCTGTATGAACAGACGATCTGTCTCTTCTCCCCTCAGAGAACCGGAAACTGTGTTTACAAAAACAGATCCCGGTTCTCGGTGTGCCACGATCGATCGTGGGAGCCCGGCGGTGATCGCAACCAGCCGGCACGTGCATCAGCTCCTTGGATGCGTGTGCCCCTAGTGGCCAAAGGGTGAAGCAACGTTACATAAAGTCATTTTGCCCAGCCGTGCCATTCTGTCGCAGTACAACTACGGCCGCTGGTTGGCAAGTGGTTAAGACACTACTGGACTTCCGCTTCTTCCCTTTTTCCTCTTCCCTTCTCTCTATTTTTCTCAGGGATACCTCAAACTCCCTGCCTCTACTTAATTTCCTCTCTTCTTTCTAGTCAACAGTCTGCCTAGGAGGGGGCTACTTATACCCCCTCTCAAGAGGCAGAAGACTAACCAAGTTGATTAGTTAATTACAGGTTTATAAGAAGCATAGTTTTGAACTAATCTATACTCGACTCCTCTAGGCTTTACATGTCCGCAGCTCTACTGTTCTGAGCTGGAGATTATGGGTCACTGATGGAGAATCTGGGGTGTAGTGGCTTAGAGTTTTGTGCTCCATGAGTGACACTGCACACCTACAGCTTCATCCCAGGGGGTGGTGTGTTGTTACCTACTCGGGTTTAGGAGCCGTGCCTATTGGGTCACTCAGACATTTACAATAGTTTGGGACCTTTTGGACCTGAGATTATTAGGGAAGTGTAACACTGATAGCCACAAAGGTATTGCCTTTTACTCCAAGCCAAAAATGTTCACATGCATAATGCTGTGTTTTTTTACGATATGGTGACGACTGACTTACCTTTCCATGATTGTAAATTGTTTTATTCTCTGATCAATAGCCATGCAGGCTGATGTATTGATTGTTTATTTTTTTCTAACAAAAATACAATAAACATATTGAAAATAAAAAAAAATAAAAAAGCAACACATTTAATAGGAAAAATAAAAATGGAAAAGGAAAGTTAGTACATTCAACAACTGAAATAGCCAAGACCTTTCAAAGTCATAGCGCCCTATATACAGTGAGGCAAAAGGGTACATAAGAGGCCAAGTATAAAAGGATTAAAAAAATAACTAATGGAAGCAAATCTACCTATCCGAGGAAATTTTGCAAGCCTTAGAAGACCCAATAACACAAGAGGAGTTCAGCCTAGCATTAAAAAAATACAGCAATAGGGAAGAATCCAGATGGGCTAACGATTCGCTATTATAAAAAGTTTAAAGAGCAATTAATTCCAAAATTATGTTCGTATATGAATGGGCTGGGAGAAGGAAAAGGAATGAGGAAAGAATCATTGTTGCTTAAAAACACCTGAACATATTCAAAAATATGGGGTTTGGTCATACTCTATGGTCATATAGTGCTAAGCCCACTTACTGCGACAATTCGGGGTACTTTGTCGCAGTAAGTGGGCTTAGCACTATATGACCATATAGTGTGACCAAACCCCTGTATTTTTGAATATGTTCAGGTGTTTTTAACTAGCCTTGCAAGATAAATGTCATTTTTGTTTGCAAGTAGGAGTAATTTGTAAGTCGGATGTTTGAAAGTAAGGGCCTGCCCTATATACTCTGCAGAAATTGGGGCCTTAGGTGTTAGTGTTGCCACAACACTGTAAGCCCTCACAGTTACACTTGGTGGGCGCAGGAAAAGGCTCTGCTGTGAAATATTAGATCAAGAATTGTAATTACATGACATTGTTGAACAGTGGTAGACAAAATTGGGTCTTTGGTGGTGGTGGTGCTGGTGCCACAACACTGTAAGTCCTCACTGTTACTCTTGGTGGGCGCTGGAACGGGCCCTGCTGTGAAATATAATATCAAGAATTGTAATTACATGCATCTGTTGAACAGGGGCAGAAAAATTGGGCCTTTGGTGGTGGTGTTGCCACAACACTGTAAGCCCTCACAGTTACTCTTGGTGGGCGTAGAAATAGGCCCTGCTGTGAAATATTAGATCAAGACTTGTAATTACATGTCCCTGTTGAATAGGGGCAGAAAAACTGGGCCTTAGGCACTGGTGCCACAACACTACAACCCTCCACAGATGCTATAGTTGGAGCGCAGGAATGAGCACTGCTGCAAAGTATTGCATCAAAAATTGTAATTACATGCCCCTGTTAAACAGGGGCTGAAAATTTGGGCCTTGGGCACTGGTGCTGGTGCCACAACACTGCAACCCCTCACAAATACTCTAGTTGGAGAGGAGGAATGAGCCCTGCTGCAAAGTATTGCATCAAAAATTGTAATTACACGCCCCTGTTAAATAGGGGCTGAAAAATTGGGCCTTGAGCACTGGTGCTGGTGCCACAACACTGCAACCCCTCACAGATACTCTAGTTGGAGCGCAAGAATGAGCCCTGCTGCAAAGTATTGCATCAAAAATTGTAATTACACGCCCCTGTTAAAAAGGGGCTGAAAAATTGGGCCTTGGCCACTGGTGGCGATGCCCAGAACCAAAAATGTTCTTACAAGCTAATAGCATGAAAATTGAGGAGGAAGAGGATTGTGACTCAGCATAACAGGATAGTCACTCAGCATCAGCATAGGCAGTCTTGAAGGGATCTCACATTAAAAACATAAAACATTAAAAAAAAAATTGGTTACATCAGCATCAGGTGCTTGGTAACTGGTGATCCAAGACTGATTTGTTTTTATGAAGGTCAGCCGATCGCCAAATTCGGTGGACAGGTGCACCCTGTGATCGGTTACAAAGCCTCCAGCAGCACTGAATGTGCGTTCGAGCCAGTGATCCATCCTCAAGACCCAGTAACCCCGAGGATTTTCGGTGGGAAAGGTGTCCAAGTCTGATCTTGCCCCTAGGTAATCCTGCACCATGTCAATCAGACATTGGCGATGGTTGCTGGAACCAATCAGACCTTGGGGCTGCGGACTAAATAATTGTCTGAACGCATCGGTCAGATGGCCACTTTCTCCACCGCTCCTTCTGTAACTGACCGAAGCCTCAGCAACACATTGTCCAGGAGGACCAGGAAATTGTAACCTCCCAGGCTCTGGAAACGCATTGCACAAACCTTTCTGCAAGGCCTCCCAAAGATGTTTCATCCTCTGCTCCCTCTGCGATGATAAGGTCCGCAACCTTACCCTTGTAATGTGGATCAATGAGGGTTGCCAACCAATAATCACCCCTCCCCTTGATACCACAAATACGAGGATCCTTCTGCAGGCTTTGCAGGGTCAGGGAGGCCATGCAGCGTAGGTTTGCTGAGGCATTCTGTCCAGAGTCCTCTGGGTAAATAAGGATGACATGATCCACAGCCACATCCTCCCAGCCATGTACAAGTCCATGGGTTTCTTCGGACTGTAAATGGTCCCTTGAAGACTGCTGCTGATGCTGAGTGCCAGGCTCCACCTCCATGCTGACACAATCCTCCTCATCCTCCTCATCCTCTTCCTGTGTGATCGGCAGGCATGCAGGAACACTGTCTGGATAAAGGGGGCCTTGAGAGGTAAGGAAGTCCTCCTTTTCCTCCCTCTGTTCTGCCTCAAGTGCCCTGTCCATTATTCCATGCAGCGTGTGCTTCAACAGGTGGACAAGAGGGACAGTGTCAATGAGGCATGCACTGTCACTTCTCACCATCCCCGTGGCCTCCTCAAATGGTGACAGGACAGTGCATGCATCACTAATCATAGCCCACTGGCGTGGGGAAAAAAGAACAAGCTCCCCTGCCCTGACCCTGTCCTGGTGCCATAGTCGCATATGTACTCATTGATGGCCCTCTGCTGCATGTGCAGCTGCTGCAGCATGGCCAACATTGAGTTACACCTGGTGGGCATGTCACAGATTAGGCAGTTCTTGGGCAGGTTAAATTCCTTTTGGAGGTCAGCCAGCCGAGCACTGGCCTTATATGACCTGCGGAAATGCACACAGACTTTCCTGGCCTGCCTCAGGACATCCTGTAAGCCCAGGTACCTGCCCAAGAACCGCTGCACCACCAACTTAAGGACCTGAGCCAAACAGTGCACATGGGTCAATTGTCCCTGTCGGAGGGCGGAAAGGAGGTTGGTGCTATTGTCGCAAACCACCATACCTGCCTTAAGCTGGTGTGGCATCAACCACCTCTGAACCTGCCCCTGCAGAGCTGACAGAATCTCTGCCCCAGTGTGGCTCCTTTCCCCCAAGCACACCAGCTCAAGCACCGCATGGCATCTTTTTGCCTGTGTGCTTGCGAAGCCCCTTGAACGCCTACGGAGCACCACTGGTTCCGAGGACAAATCAGCACAAGAAGAGACCATGGAGGAAGAAGAAGAGGAGGGGGTGGAGGAGAGAGGTGTGCAGAATCACCACTAGTAGAATTTTGGAGGCATGGTGGCGGAACAATCTCCAACACTACTGCACCTTGTCCTGCATCCTTCCCAGCTGCCAGAAGAGTCACCCAGTGCACGGTGAAAGATAGGCAACATCCCTGTCCATGCCTGCTGGACCATGAGTCAGTGGTAATATGTACCTTACCGCTGACCGCCCTGTCCAGCGAGGCCAAGACATTGCCTTCCACATGCTGGTACATAGCCGGAATCTCCTTCCATGAGAAAAAGTGGCATTTGGGAACCTGCCACTGAGGAACTGCACATTCCACAAACTCACGGAAGGGGCAGAGTCTACCAACTGAAAGGGCACCAGTTAAAGTGCTAGCAATTTAGCCAAGCTAGCATTCAACCGCTGGGCATGTGGATGACTGGGAGCAAACTTCTTTCGGCGGTGCAGCAGCTGGGGCAGGGAAATTTGCCTGGTACAATCTGACGTTGGTGTACCGATAGCAGATTGCCCGCAAGTACTTGGCTGTGACATACCTAATTCTACACCTTCATTCCTCTCAGTGCTGGTTTCAGAGAGGACTGAAGGTATAGTGGGGTTGGAGATCCCAGCTGATGAGGAGCAAGGAGAGGTCTGCTTTGTTCTTTTTTGTGGGTATTTTAGGTACCCTTGCCAACGAACTGCATGGCAGGTCGACATATGTCTGGTCAAGCATGCGGGTGATGTTTTGGCCATGTGAGATACGCTTGAGACATATGTTGCAAATAGCAGCAGTGGGATCTGATGCACTTGTCTCAAAACACCAGCAGTTGTCTTCAGGTAGCTTTAAGTGCACACTGTGCAGAGGACGCAGTACACTAACTGTAAATACGGCAGCTGCCTGCCTGTGGTACTAATAGGATCAGAAGAGCACCACCAATTTTCTTCAGGTAGCTTTAGGTGCACACTGTGCAGAGGACACAGTACACTAACTGTAAATACTGTAGCTGCCTGCCTGTTGTACTAATAGGATCAGAAGAACACCACCAATTTTCTTCAGGTAGCTTTAGGTGCACACTGTGCAGAGGACACACTACACTAACTGTAAATACTGTAACTGCCTGCCTGTGGTATTAATAGGATCAGAACAACAGCAATTGTCTTCAGATAGCTTTAGGTGCACACTGTGCAGAGGACGCACTACACTAACTGTAAATACTGCAGCTGCCTGTGGTACTAATAGGATCAGAAGAACACCACCAATTTTCTTCAGGTAGCTTTAGGTGCATACTGTGCAGAGGACGCACTACACTAACTGTAAATACTGCAGCTGCCTGCGGTACTGTACTAATAGGATCAGAAGAACACCACTAATTTTCTTTAGGTAGCTTTAGATACACACTGTGCAGAGGACACAGTACACTAACTGTAAATACTGTAGCTGCCTGCCTGTTGTACTAATAGGATCAGAAGAAAACCACCTATTTTCTTCAGGTAGCTTTAGGTGCAAACTGTGCAGAGGACACAGTACACTAACTGTAAATACTGTAGCTGCCTGCCTGTGGTATTAATAGGATCAGAATAACAGCAATTGTCTTTAGGTAGCTTTCGGTGTACACTGTGCAGAGGACTCACTACACTAACTATAAATACTGCAGCTGCCTGTGGTACTAATAGGATCAGAAGAACACCACCAATTTTCTTCAGGTAGCTTTAGGTGCATACTGTGCAGAGGACGCACTACACTAACTGTAAATACTGCAGCTGCCTGCGGTACTGTACTAATAGGATCAGAAGAACACCACTAATTTTCTTCAGGTAGCTTTAGATACACACTGTGCAGAGGACACAGTACACTAACTGTAAATACTGTAGCTGCCTGCCTGTTGTACTAATAGGATCAGAAGAAAACCACCTATTTTCTTCAGGTAGCTTTAGGTGCAAACTGTGCAGAGGACACAGTACACTAACTGTAAATACTGTAGCTGCCTGCCTGTGGTATTAATAGGATCAGAATAACAGCAATTGTCTTTAGGTAGCTTTCTGTGTACACTGTGCAGAGGACTCACTACACTAACTATAAATACTGCAGCTGCCTGTGGTACTAATAGGATCAGAAGAACACCACCAATTTTCTTCAGGTAGCTTTAGGTGCACACTGTGCAGAGGACGTACTACACTAACTTGTAAATACTGCAGCTGCTTGCGGTACTAATAGGATCAAAACACCACCAATTTTCTTCAGGCAGCTTTAGGTGCACACTGTGCTGAGGATGCACTACACTAACTGTAAATACTGCAGCTGCCTGCAGTACTAATAGGATCAGAAGAACACCGCCAATTTTCTTCAGGTAGCTTTAGGTGCACACTGTGCAGAGGATGCACTACACTAACTGTAAATACTGCAGCTGCCTGCCTGTGGTACTAATAGGATCAGAAGAACACCACCATTTTTCTTCAGGTAGCTTTAGGAGCACACTGTGCAGAGGATGCACTACACTAACTGTAAATACTGTAGCTAATAGGACTAATAGGATCAGAAGAACACCAGCAATTTTCTTCAGGTAGCTGTAAATACTGTAAAAACACCTGCCTGCCTGTCAGTAGGAAGAGAATAACAGGAACGGATCTAGCTAAACTGAATACAGTGTGTATATATATATATATATATATATATATATATATATATATATATATATATATATATATATAAAACACCTAGGATGCATATATATACACAACACACAGTGCAGCTAACTGATTCACCTGCCTACTCTATCTAACTTAAATCAAATGACACTGTCTATCTCTCCGCTGCAACACACTACACAAGGCCACCTTGCAGGCGACCTTATATAGTGTGGGATATGTACTAACCCCCTGAGCCATAATTGGCCAAAGCCACCCTGGCTTTGGCCAATTACGGCTCTCTTGACAGATGGTGCCGTGATGCGGGTCATAGTGCATGCTTGGCCAATCATCAGCCAGCAATGCACTGCGATGCCGCAGTAAATTATGGGCCGTGACGTGCCACTTGAATTTGGCACGAACGGCTCATAACGTTCAAAATTTGACGAATGGTCAAACATGCGATGTTCGAGTCTAACATGGGTTCGACTCAAACTCGAAGCTCATCCCTACTGCAGACATATTTTAGAACATTAAAGTCAATGATATTAAGGTTCATATGGCAAAAAAAGAAACCGAGAGTTCAGTACTCAGTATTAAGTAGAGGGAAAATACATGGGGGTTTAGCTGCACAGACATTAAAAGATACTATGACGCAGTAATATTAGCACGAATGGTAGAATGGACAAAGACTAAGTCCTTATGCACACAGGGTGTTTTTACAGTCGCTTTTAGCAGCATCAGACTTTTTTTACAGCTTAAAAACGCCTCTCCATCTTATTCTATGGCCTCAAGCACACACAGGCTTTTAGGACCTGTAAGTGGCATAGGCATTTTCAAGCTTTAAAAATAAAAACAGAGCTAGCACTTTCTGGAGCAGCAGCGTTAAGCTGTAAAAATGCTTGATGAGGCTAAAGGCGTGTTAATGCTGTATACCGCGTCAAGCATTTTTAAGGTGTAGTAATTGGATTTGAGACTGGAAAATAGAAGAGAAAGGCTGCTAAATGCGCATTAACGCCAATGCAAAATGCTTCTAAAAGCATGTTTTTAACAGCTGCTTTTTCCTGGCATCAGAACTGGCTTTGCAGTTCATTTTTTCAAATGCCCTGTGTGCATGAGAACTAAAAGTGGGTGAGGATTAGGGATGAGCCGAACACCCCCTGTTCGGTTCGCACCAGAACTTGCGAACAGCCAAAAAATTTGTTTGAACACGCGAACACCGTTAAAGTCTATGGGACACGAACATGAATAATCAAAAGTGCTAATTTTAAAGGCTTAAATGCAAGTTATTGTCATAAAAAGTGTTTGGGGACCTGGGTCCTGCCTCAGGGGACATGGATCAATGCAAAAAAAGTTTTAAAAAAGGCCATTTTTTCGGGAGCAGTGATTTTAATAATGCTTAAAGTGAAACAATAAAAGTGTAATAATCCTTTAAATTTTGTACCTGGGGGTGTCTATAGTATGCCTGTAAAGGGGCGCATGTTTCCTGTGTTTAGAACAGTCTGACAGCAAAATTACATTTCAAAGGAAAAAAGGTCATTTAAAACTACTCACGGCTATTAATGAATTGCCGGTCCGACAATACACATAAAAGTTCATTGATAAAAATGGCATGGGAATTCCCCACAGGGGAACCCCGAACCAAAATTTAAAAAAAAAAATGATGTGGGGGTCCCCCTAAATATCCATACCAGACTCTTATCCAAGCACGCAACCTGGCAGGCCACAGGAAAAGAGGGGGGACGAGAGAGTGCCCCCCCTCCTTAACTGTACCAGGCCACATGCCCTCAACATTGGGAGGGTGCTTTGGGGTAGCCCCCCAAAACACCTTGTCCCCATGTTGATGGCCTCATCCCCACAATCCTTGCCCGGTGGTCGTGGGGGTCTGTGGGTGGGGGCCTTATCGGAATCTGGAAGCCCCCTGGAAGCCCCCCAAGATCCCGGCCCTCCCCCCTGTGTGAAATGGTAAGGGGTTTTGTACCCCTACCATTTCACAAAAAAACTTAAAGATGTTAAAAATGACAAGAGACAGTTTTTGACAATTCCTTTATTTAAATGCTTCTTCCTTCTTCTATCTTCTCTCTTCCTTCGGTTTCTTCCTCCATCGTCTTCTTCTTCTGGTTCTTCTGGTTCTTCTGGTTCTTCCCATGGTGTTCTCGTCCTGCATCTTTATCCACGGTGTCTTCTTATCTTCTTCTCCTCAGGCCGCTCCGCATCCATGATGGCATAGAGGGAGGCTCCCGCTGTGTGACGCTTCTCTTCTTCTGACGGTTCTTAAATAACAGGGGGCAAAGCCAACCGGTGACCCCGCCCCCTTCTGACGCACGGGGACTTGACGGGACTTCCCTGTGGCATTCCCCATGATGTCAGAAGGGGGCAGGGTTATGTAACAGGTGACCCTGCCCCCTCTGACATCACGGGGAATGCCACAGGGAAGTCCCTGTCAAGTCCCTGTGTGTCAGAGGGGGCGGGGTCACCAGGTGGCCCTGCCCCCCCGTTATTTAAGAATCGTCAGAAGAGGAGAAGCGTCACACAGCGGGAGCCTCCCTCTATGCCATCATGGATGCAGAGCGGCCCGAGGAGAAGAAGATAAAAAGACGCCGCGGATGAAGATGCAGGACGAGTACACCGGAGGAAGAACGAGAAGAAGAAGAAGATGGAGGAAGAAACCAAAAGAAGAGAGAAGATAGAAGAAAGATGAAAGAAGAAAGAAGAAGCATTTAAATAAAGGAATTGTCAAAAACTGTCTCTTGTCATTTTTAACATTTTTAAGTTTTTTTGTGAAATGGTAGGGGTACAAGTACCCCCTTACCATTTCACACAGGGGGGAGGGCTGGAATCTGGGGGTCCCCTTGTTAAAGGGGGCTTCCAGATTCTGATAAGCCCCCCGCCCACAGACCTCCACAACCACTGGGCAAGGGTTGTGGGGATAAGGCCGTTGTCCCCATCAACATGGGGACAAGGTGTTTTGGGGGGCTACCCCAAAGCACCCTCCCAATGTTTAGGGCATGTGGCCTGGTACGGTTCAGGAGGGGGGCCACTCTCTCGCCCCCCCTCTTTTCCTGCGGCCTGCCAGGTTGCGTGCTCGGATAAGAGTCTGGTATGGATTTTTAGGGGGACCCCACGGCATTTTTAAAAAAAAATTTGGCTGGGGTTCCCCTTAATATCCATATCAGACCTGAAGGGCCTGTTATGGAATTTAGGGGGACCCTACGTCATTTTTTTTTTAAATTGTGGTTCAGGGTTCCCCTGTGGGGAATTCCCATGCCGTTTTTATCAATGAACTTTTATGCGTATTGTCGGACCGGCAATTCATTAATAGCCGCAAGTAGTTTTCTCTTTTTTTCCTTTGAAATGTAATTTTGCTGTCAGACTGTTCTAAACACGGGAAACATGCGCCCCTTTACCGGCATACTATAGACACCCCCCAGGTACGAAATTTAAAGGAATATTACACTTTTATTGCTTCATTTTAAGCATTATTAAAATCACTGCTCCCGAAAAAACTGCTGTTTTTAAAACTTTTTTTGCATTGATCCTTGTCCCCTGGGGCAGGACCCAGGTCCCCAAACACTTTTTATGACAATAACTTGCATATAAGCCTTTAAAATTAGCACTTTTGATTTCTCCCATAGACTTTTAAAGGGTGTTCCGTGGCATTCAAATTTGCCGTGAACACCCCAAATTGTTCGCTGTTTGGCGAACTTGCGAACAGCCGATGTTCGAGTCGAACATGAGTTTGACTCGAACTCAAAGCTCATCCCTAATCTCTAACATCCAGTGAAAAGACAGAAAAGTAACCACATGACTTCAGCATGCCAAATTATGCTGAGGTGTGGAACAGCCAATCCTTGCAGAGCTGCTGAAGAAAGGAGAGGGGGTGGGAATTAAAAAATAATGCATGTCTTAGGCTAGTGCACGAGATATGTAAATCACCTGTCACTCACAGCAAAGGGGAGGATTTGACAAAGTTTTTCTCTGTTTGTCAAGATTTATCTCACTGAACAATAAAAGAGGATTGCTCAGAGCTGGATTAACTCTTTGTGGCAACACTGGGCTCAAATGATAGGAAATCTTATACTCTACATTATGACATAAAAAAAAATTTCGGGTTTACATCCACTTTAACTATAAATATATGTCAAGATGGTATATAACACACGAGAAAGCACAAAAATATCAACATGAGAAATCACCATTGTGTTGGAGAGGTTGTAATATGAAGGGCACTATAATTCATATATGGTGGGAATATCCTAAAATGCGAGAGTATTGGCAAGAGGTGGAAAAATGTATTGAAGAAGTTACAGGAATTGGAATACCAGACGACCCGTGGTGCTGTCTATTTCATAGTACAGATAAAACAATAAAGGAGTACAGTATTGCTACATTTGCTAAATGCGGCAAAGGGAGTTATCCCAAAAAATGGCTAGACCCAGAAAGACCCTCAATAAGGGAATATTTTAAAAGAGTCAAGTACATACAGTATATAATATGGAGTACGTATGTTGTAGGGAAGAAGACAGGACAGAAACATTTGCTGGAATTTGGGAAAAGTGGACAGACTTTAAGAAAACCAACAAATATGTAGAAATATGTGTGGAGTAAGAAACGAGTGGGAGGTGGATGGAGATGAGGAGGAGAGGGAGGAGGAAGGGGAGTCTGGCACAGGAGGGGGAGGGAGGTGGAGGGGGAGGGAGTCGGTATAGGGGAAAATAGTAATATATGTTTTTGGTACTTGTGATTTGCTGCTATTTCATTTTCAATCTGGAGTGCTGTCATTTTCGCTAAAATGCAATATGGCAACCTGGAGGTGTTCTTTATACAGATGGTATAGAGCAGGGGTAGGCAACCCCCGGCACTGGTGCCGCAAGCAGCACTCCTTTTGCCAGCACTCGACTCCCTCCCCATCAGCAGAGCAGCACAGGGAAGTGTCAGTGAGACACTAATACATTCCAATTTCAGAATTCCCCACCTGCACTGAGGGGGAGGCACTGCGCCCCCACACATTGTAAAAGATGGGAAACATTGTTGGGTTCTCTAACTTTGCTGTAGCTGCGATTGTCAGCTTTTGTGATGGGGAAGAGATTGGGTGCAGTTCTGCTAGGGGGTCCCTGTTTCCAGGAGGAGGAGGACTGTCATTGGCCACTGATAAAGCCAATCACAGTCCTGCTAACACTGCCCACCATCTGGAGGAAGATGACTCGCTTGGTGGCCACTACTAATCTCATAAAGAAGAGATTTCACTGTGATTAAGAAAACCACAATCAGGTGACAGTTTGTGGAATTACTGTTGAGCTTCTGGGAACTTTGTTAAAATTATTCCTAAACCTTTGCATCACTACTGAACCCCGGCACTCTGTGTCACTTACTACTGAACCCCTCTGCACTCTGTGTCACTTACTACTGAACCCCGGAACTCTGTGTCACTTACTACTGAACCCCTCTGCACTCTGTGTCACTTACTACTGAACCCCGGCACTCTGTGTCACTTACTACTGAACCCCTCTGCACTCTGTGTCACTTACTACTGAACCCCTCTGCACTCTGTGTCACTTACTACTGAACCCCTCTGCACTCTGTGTCACTTACTACTGAACCCCTCTGCATTCTGTGTCACTTACTACTGAACCCCTCTGCACTCTGTGTCACTTACTACTGAACCCCGGCACTCTGTGTCACTTACTACTGAACCCCTCTGCACTCTGTGTCACTTACTACTGAACCCCTCTGCACTCTGTGTCCCTTTAAGCTACAGCCAGTATTCAGCGCAATGAAAATCAAACCCAACTTTTGCTGTGCTGCACTTATTCTCAGCTGCGGGGGCCCATCTTATGATCCTACACACAGGCCCTTTGCTTTCAGAAAATACCCCTGACCTGAGCTCATCATTGCGCATCCTATCCATATGCTTGTATGTAACATCACATACATCCCATACATCACAATGGGATGTATATATGATGCTTGAAAAAGGAATGTGGCTATTCCATTCATCTATAGCTAGCAATTTCAGAAACGCGTCGCATGTTGATGACATCACGGCTCGGCGCCGGCCTGTGTCTGCTCTCCAAGCCTCGCTTCCATCTCACACACACGGCCGTGTCTCTCCCCTTACCATACAGGGACAGTGGGATCGCTGTGGAGATACAGCACAGCCCTGCCATCCAGCCAGATGTCGTTCTCCTCCTTTCCACAGACATTCATGCTATCATTGGACTGATCCTTTCCCCTTCCACTGGACTACTGACACCATCTTCCAGGGACATTGCATTACACCGGTGTGTGTATGTGCTCAGTCATCTGCACCCCTGCTTGCCTGGACTGGATTCTGCTTCAGCTACATTGATACAGCTTCTATCTACAGCCCTCACCATGCTCCTCTACATGCCTTCTTCTACTTTCATGTGAGTGGATATTTTGTTTAAAATAAAGTGTTTATGATAATTTCTCAGAGGCGCCCCTATTCCTTGTTTTTTTTTTTTTTTGAGGTGTGAAGGTGCAAGAACTGGAGCTGATCTGAGGTGTGAGTGCAGGATGTTAATTTCTCACTACTATTCAAGTCATTTACAGCATTTACTTTATAAAAAATCCTTTTCGTGATTGAGTGTGTGAAGTCGGCACTCTCAATTTCTTTGAAAATATTTTTCGGCACATTGTGCTCAAAAGGTTGCCTACCCCTGGTATAGAGAGATGGTGTACACAGATGGTGTACAGAATGCCCCCTGAAAATGTAATGTCCTGCTTGTGTGATTGACTCACTAATTTTCCCAGAAGTCTGCACTAAGATACAAGTCAGATTTGGGCATCCCCGCAACAAAAATGTCATTTTTGGTGAGACACTGCCAACGGGAAATCACGTCTAAAGAGATGCAGACCCTGCCACTTTCCTTATTAGAGCCCTGCAAGTGCAGCAGCTAATTGATAATTATAAAATCACTCCTATTCACATTCACTCTGCACATGGACAAACAGCCATTTCTTCAGAATAACAAAAGCTATGAATCTGCAACAAAGTTTGTTACAATCGCTGCAATGTACATAGATCAACCATAGCGGAGGGTTTTTTCAAAGGGTCGAATGAAGGATCCGGGGAAGGCTCCAAAATCGCAGCTGTATCAAAATCAATGGATGAAGGATGACCAGGGAGGAGAGGTGAGGGTTAGAAAAACACTCATCCATCAAAGTGTATAGGAATGCTTCTTATCTATGCTGATGTGACTTTTGTGAGATAACATAAAAGGTTATGGGGCTGAATTCACACTGAAGTCCACCAGGAACCTTTTCCAAAATTGCACTGTGCTGAGATGATCAGAGGGGCATCATTGAATATAATGCGATTTCCCTTGTCATGCAATTTGTGAACCCAGGTTCGAGAACTTCTAAAGTAGCATTGAAGTTGCATCAAAGTCACATCAAACATGCAAGCAAGTAGCACTGCATAGTCACACTGGAAATTTTATTTGGATAGTGGGAAGTGATATGGGAAAACACAACACAAAAGTGGCAAAAACACATCATGTGTTATGTTAAATGTAACAATACAGGAAAAGCACTGCAAAAATGCAGCAAAAACTCATATGCATTTTTTGTATGTTTTTGATACAGAGCAGTGTGAAGGTAACCTAAAGCACACTGGTTTATTCACATATATTCATTCACACCCACTTTATAACATGCACTGAACCCACCCTGATCGGTTTTCTATCAATCAAAAGGTAAAAACCAACTTTATTCATCTCTTCTTTCTGGGTAAGATTTAAAATTTCATAAGAAATGTATTTCTCTTTTGGTTACAACGACCTCCCACATGTTCCCTCCAGAGGGCATTGTAGGCCCAAATTATAGTACAGAGCTGTCAGCATTAGATGGAGAGGGTTGTTGGTAGTATTCCCACCCTTTAACCTTCCTTTGCTGTATCCAAAAATAAAAGGTTTTGCCTTTAGTTCTACTTTGAAGTGGATGTAAACCCCATTCCTGAAAATTGACCTGGGCACTTATATCTGTAGTGTTTACTTATCTCTCTTCAAAGCCCCGTGTCCAGTGTCTTTCTGCTGCTTCGTTCCTCTGTTATCAGCAACTTCTGATAAGCTCTTTGACACAGGAGATAAAAGTACCTGGAAATTTGTGTCGGGGCGAGTGCTATAAATAGATTAGCAGAGAGCTTGTCTATTCACATTACAGCTCTGCATGTTTCTTCCTTCCTCTGCCTATGTGGAGGGGGGGTGTGCCTTTCCTCCAATCATCTCACACACAGTGTATGCCCAGACTCCACACCCAGTGCTGGAACAGGAAGAAAACAATCTAACACGACGTTCACTTTCTAAACAATGTATAAAGCTGGGGACAGCAGATATACATGTACAACGTATGTAGGAGGATTTGTTTCATCTCTGTGTATCATCTGAGGCTGTTCCCTTCACTGGGTATATGTGAGGGTTTACATTCACTATAAGTCTTATCTGATGTATTCAGATAAATAGATGTGTACAGTCTGCATATAACAGAAAACAAATCACACCGATAATTAGTCATTTCTCTGGAAAAAAAACTGAAAATACCAATTTATTACAGCAATGTGATTATTCAGATTAAATATTTACCTCAAACTCTTGATATTGTGTAGAGCCGGTATAAGTTTCCTCAATCCTTCATTCTGAATATTACATGAAAATAGATTTACTTCTGTCTCTCTGCAGGATTGAAGGATAAAAGACAGCACAGAGCAGTCCAGAGGGCTGAGGGGGACCTCAGAAAAGTCAACTTTGTTTGATCCAGTACATTGTGCCACCAGAGCCTTATTCCTGCTCTCATAGAGATAGTAGAATACATTAAGAAGCTCTCTCTTGTGAGATTTTTGTTCTGGTATTTTCTTCTGGATCCAGGTGATGACATGTCTGGCAGCCTGAGTAGACAATTCTCCCACATGAGACTTTAACATGGATCTAGTAGAAGAGTCTGAGAGACCGCAGAGGAAACGGAGGAATAATTCAGCACGGCCGTCTTTGTAAGATTCAGCCTTATCAAGTGTTTTCTGTAATCTTTTAGGATTATTGTTCATAAAGTGGACTAAAGCAGCAAAAAACTCCTGAAGAGTGAGATGTAAGAAGGTGTAATCCACATCAGGAGGCTGACCAGATTCCATCATGAAAGAGGAAAAGACATGATTATCTTTTCTCACACTGAATGAATCCAGATGACGATCATCAAATACAATCATGTGATTCATGACTCCATGTTCTGCCATCCACCCAATAGAGGTCAGCAGTTCCCGGGCAGTGTGAGCACCATCTTTATTCTGGCAGTGATTGGACAGAATGTTGGAGACAAAAGTCACAAAGAGTTGTGTCACGGTTTTGGGTAATGATGTCATCAGCTGATCGGTGATTGTTGGTTGGGATCTGAAGCACATTGATAACACTGTACAGATGATCCAGCAGTATGATGGGAGATAACAGAAAGTGTACAGCATGTCATTCTCCTCCACATAATGAAAAGCCTTCTCTGATAATTCTTCATTTCCAAAAAAATTATTGAAGAAGATCAGTCTGTCTCCATGGAGAAATCCCATGATCTCAGCTATTCTCTGGAAAACACTGGTATCCACTGATGCCACTCTGGTTGGACGGCTGGTTATCAGTACAGAACAACCCTTAAGAAGACTTTGCCTCACCAAACTGACCACAATCTCACCAAAATGTGATCTCTGTTTTGGATTGGACAGTTTACTTGATGTGAAATCCATTTGGTGAATACTTTCATCTAATCCATCAAATATAAACAGAAGTCTTTCTGGATCTTGTAAAATACCTTCAATCTGACTCTCCAGATATAAATATTGTTGAAGAATCATCTCCTCCAAGCTGACCTCTCCCAGTCTATTAAGGTCCCGGAATCTGAAGAAGAAGAGAAAGGCAAATCTCTGGTAGTGTTTTCCGGTCACCCAATCATAGACAAACTTCTGCATCAGTGTGGTCTTCCCTATTCCTGGCACTCCGCTCACCATTACTGCATGTGGTACACAATGTGACTGGGGGTTCCATCGGAACAGCTTGTTGGGGGAAATGTGTTCCAGTCTAGTTTGTGTTTTCTTCAAGCATTTCTCATGTTTTACCCCAGTCTGTATTATCTCATTCTGGGGACGTTCCCTGAACTGATTGGTGGAGACTACAATCAGATCCACATAACGATCATTGATGAGGAATCTTTGTGGTTCCAGGGTAGTTCCTGGGGGTCTATGCTCCACCAGAGTCTCAGTCTTCTCCATTAGATATTGTTTGTGCTTTTCCTGAATATCTGGAAATATAATGGAAATATTTTATGGATCAGGAGAAGTCAAGAATGTTGATATCATTTTCTTCTGTATTGATCATATTAGTATGGTTTTATCATTACTACATTTTCATTACAAATGGTTACAATACAGATTACTTTGTGTGGTCATCCATATTACTGGAGAACAGAGATTTATTTTCTCAGCAATATATAAACACTTTTTATCCTTATAAAGACATGACAAGTACAGAAAAATACCGGATATACTTGTCCCCTAAATACCTCTTATGACAGAGAACACACAGCTCTAGACAGTTCAGGTTTTCTATACTCTATTACCTGAAAACCACGAAAGAAAGGAAATGGCGCTCACAGTGATAAATAAATATCTTGATATGGTTACAGATATAAAATAATGTCTTCAGTGGAAAAACATAATAATAGATTTCCAAAATCAGTAACAAAAACAATACAAAGCAATATAGAAAGTCCAATGTGACAGTTCCCAACACCACATAAGAGCTTCAATATAGAGATATCTTCTAGTTCTTCTCACCACCGGTGATCAAAGGATAGATGGCAGTTTTCATGGGGGCAGTTTTAATGGGGGCAGATTTGATGGGGCAATTTGATGGGGCAGTTTTGATGGGTCAATTTGATGGGGCAATTTGATGAGGGCAGTATGATGGGGCAATTTTGATGGGGCAATTTGATGGGGCAGTTTTGATGGGGCAGTTTTGATGGGGCAATATGATGGGGCAGTTTTGATGGGGCAGTATGATGGGGCAATTTGATGGGGCAGTATGATGGGGGAAATTTTGATGGTGGCAGTATGATGGGGCAATTTGATGGGGGCAATTTGATGGGTCGATTTCGATGGTGGCAGTTTTGATTGTGCAATTTTGATTGGGGGCGTTTTGATGGGGCCGTTTTGATGGGGGCAATTTTGATGGGGCAATATGATGGGGCAGTTTAGATGGGGCAGTATGATGGGGCAAGTTTGATGGGGCAATTTTGATACAGGCAATATGATGGGGCAGTTTTGATAGGGCAGTTTTGATGGGGCAGTATGATGGGGCAGTATGATGGGGCAGTATGATGGGCCAATTTTGATGGGGGCAATTTTGATACATGCAATATGATGAGGCAGTTTTGATAGGGCAGTTTTGATGGGGCAGTATGATGGGGCAATTTCGATGGTGGCAGTATGATGGGACAATTTAATGGGGGAAGTTTTGATGATGGGGCAGTTTTGATGATGGGGCAATTTCGATGGTGGCAGTATGATTGGACAGTTTTGATGGGGCAATTTTGATGGGGGCAGTTTAGATGGGTCAATTTTGATGGGGCAGTATGATGGGGCAGTAGGATGGGGCAGTATAATGGGGGCAGTAGGATGGGGCAATTTTATGGGGCAGTTTTGATGGGGGCACTATGATGGGGCAGTTTTGATGGGGCAGTGTGATGGGGTCAGTTTGATGGGGCAGTATGATGGAGCAATGTTGATGGTGGCAGTATGATGGGGGCAGTATGATGGGGGCAATTTGATGGGGCAGTTTTGATGGGGACAGTTTTGAGGGAGGTAATATGATGGGGCTGTTTTGATGGGGCAATTTAATGGGGCAGTATGATGGGGCAATTTTAATAGAGGCATTTTGATGGGGGCAGTTTTGATGGGGGCAGTATGATGGGGCAGTTTTGATGGGGCAATTTTGATGGGGCAGTATGATGGGGCAGTACAATGGGGCAGTATGATGGGACAGTTTTGGTGGGGCAGTACATCGGGGCAATTTTGATGGTAGCAGTATGATGGGGCAATTTGATGGGGACAGTTTTGATGATGGGGCAGTTTTAATGGGGCATTTTTGATGGGGGCAGTATGATGGGGCAATTTTAATGGGGCAGTATGATGGAGCAGTTTTGATGGGGGCAATTTTATGGGTCAATGTCGATGGGGCAATTTTGATGGTGGCAGTTTTGATTGTGCAATTTTGATGGGGCGTTTTAATGGGGAAATTTTGATGGGGCAATTTTGATGGGGCAATATTGATGGGGCAGTATGATGGGGCAGTTTTAATGGGGCAGTATTATGGGACAATTTTGATGGGGGCAATTTTGAAGGGGGCAATATGATGGGGCAGTTTTAATGGGACAGAATGATGGGGGGCATTTTGATGGGGCAGTAGGATGGGGCAGTATATTGGGGGCAGTAGGATGGGGCAATTTGATGGGGCAGTTTTGATGGGGGCACTATGATGGGGCAGTTTTGATGGGGCAGTGTGATGGGGTCAGTTTGATGGGGCAGTATGATGGAGCAATGTTGATGGTGGCAGTATGATGGGGGCAATTTGATGGGGCAGTTTTGATGGGGACAGTTTTGATGGAGGCAATATGATGGGGCTGTTTTGATGGGGCAATTTAATGGGGCAGTATTATGGGGAAATTTTAATAGAGGCATTTTGATGGGGGCAGTTTTAATGGGGGCAGTATGATGGGGCAGTTTTGATGGGGCAGTTTTAAGGGGCAGTTTTGATGGGGCAATTTTGATGGGGCAGTATGATGGGGCAGTACAATGGGGCAGTATGATGGGGCAGTTTTGGTGGGGCAGTACATTGGGGCAATTTTGATGGTAGCAGTATGATGGGGCAATTTGATGGGGACAGTTTTGATGATGGGGCAGTTTTAATGGGGCATTTTTGATGGGGGCAGTATGATGGGGCAATTTTGATGCGGCAGTATGATGTAGCAGTTTTGATGGGGCAATTTGATTGGTCAATGTCGATGGGGCAATTTTGATGGTGGCAGTTTTGATTGTGCAATTTTGATGGGGCGTTTTAATGGGGAAATTTTGATGGGGCAATTTTGATGGGGCAATATTGATGGGGCAGTATGATGGGGCAGTTTTAATGGGGCAGTATGATGGGACAATTTTGATGGGGGCAATTTTGAAGGGGGCAATATGATGGGGCAGTTTTAATGGGACAGAATGATGGGGGGCATTTTGATGGGGCAGTAGGATGGGGCAGTATAATGGGGGCAGTAGGATGGGGCAATTTGATGGGGCAGTTTTGATGGGGGCACTATGATGGGGCAGTTTTGATGGGGCAGTGTGATGGGGTCAGTTTGATGGGGCAGTATGATGGAGCAATGTTGATGGTGGCAGTATGATGGGGGCAGTATGATGGGGGCAATTTGATGGGGCAGTTTTGATGGGGACAGTTTTGATGGAGGCAATATGATGGGGCTGTTTTGATGGGGCAATTTAATGGGGCAGTATTATGGGGAAATTTTAATAGAGGCATTTTGATGGGGGCAGTTTTAATGGGGGCAGTATGATGGGGCAGTTTTGATGGGGCAATTTTGATGGGGCAATTTTGATGGGGCAGTATGATGGGGCAGTACAATGGGGCAGTATGATGGGGCAGTTTTGGTGGGGCAGTACATCGGGGCAATTTTGATGGTAGCAGTATGATGGGGCAATTTGATGGGGACAGTTTTGATGATGGGGCAGTTTTAATGGGGCATTTTTGATGGGGGCAGTATGATGTAGCAGTTTTGATGGGGCAATTTGATTGGTCAATGTCGATGGGGCAATTTTGATGGTGGCAGTTTTGATTGTGCAATTTTGATGGGGCGTTTTAATGGGGAAATTTTGATGGGGCAATTTTGATGGGGCAATATTGATGGGGCAGTATGATGGGGCAGTTTTAATGTGGCAGTATGATGGGACAATTTTGATGGGGGCAATTTTGAAGGGGGCAATATGATGGGGCAGTTTTAATGGGACAGAATGATGGGGACAATATGATGGGGCATGGACAGAAGAACCAGGTCTCACCACAGGATGGGCTGTGGAGACTTATTAAATAGAGCAGTGCCAACGTCCTAAATCTACAAATGTCAAAACTATACCCAAGGGGGTGGAAAAATGGACTTTGTAGGCACCAATCGTAAAATTCAATAAGAATGTTTTATTATACAAAAAAAATTTAGAACTGGATATCATTAATCTTACCCCTTACCCCTTTTCCCAAGTTGACCTTGATCTTCTTAGATTCGGACTAAGCTTTTGTCCTACATCTCAGATTGACATCTATGATACTATCATAGATTTGTACCTTTTTTGTAGAAAGTTAACCTACAAGTATCTCTTTGATGATCAACATATACGCTCTAAACGTGATAGGGAACTTTCTGAAAGCATTAAGCACTTTACGATGAAGGAGTTCAGGGCCTTCAAAGACTTGATTCTGCTGTTGGGGGAAAATGAGAGATCTGTGCCTCTAGTGTCCGCTATAGAAACTACGCACTCTCCTGCAGTGGCTAAACCTAAGAAATTTAAACCCAAGTCCAAGAAATTCCCTGATCTAACTAGTAACCCCCATATCTGGGCTTTCCTGACAGCAACCATTGGAGACTTAAGGCGACTCACATTCGATTGCACACCAAAAAATTTGCGGACCGATCAAATACAAGTCCTCACCAAATTACGGTGTTACCCAGATCTGGTTATAAAACAATCAGATAAAGGAGACAACATTGTATTAATGACTGACCAGCAGTATGTAAGAATGTGTATGACCATCTTGAACAACAGGTCCTGGTACTGTAAAATTTCAGAAAGTGTTACTCTTCGGTTTGTTAACGAATATAAGTCACTCATCGGAGATGCCTACCATATGGGTTTAATTGACCAGGATACGCATGCCTTCCTGGACAACAAATTCCCTCGTATGGCTACGATTTATGCGTTACCAAAGATTCATAAGAACTTACAAGCTCCCCCTGGTCGTCCTATAGTTTCTGCAATAGGCTCCTTGACTGAAAATGCGAGTAAATTTGTCGACTTTTTCTTAACCCCTCATATTTTACGTCTGCCTTCTTATGTCCGAGATACCCTTGACCTCCTAAAACAAATTGAGGGGGTTGAGATCCCTCCCGACGCCCTACTCGTGACTTTGGATGTGGAGGCTTTATACTCCAGCATCCCCCACAAGCAGGGCATCGGGATGGCTCGCTCCTTCCTCATGGAGGAGGACCATCACCTGTGGCCCTTTAATGAATTCATATTGAAATGACTATTCTTCATTTTGACACACAACTGTTTTACGTTTCATGGTTCCCACTACCTCCAGGTACAGGGCGTGGCCATGGGCACTTGTTGTGCCCCGGCCTACGCCAACCTGTACCTGGGGGGTGAGAACATGACATATTTTCCAATTAACAACTCAGTAACTACACCAGTGAGATGTTGTTGTGGTTAAGATATATTGACGATGTATTCATCACTTGGGTTGGGTCCCAACAAGCATTGCTTACCTTTGTTGACCATCTCAACACTAACACTTTCAATCTGAAGTTCACTGTCAACAGCAATTTTCACAAAATTTCTTTTCTTGATCTAATGATATACAAAGATCAGAATAACTGTCTGGCGACCACACTTTATCATAAAGAAATGGTGGGGAATACGATTTTGCACGCTTCTAGTGCACATCCCCCCACATTAGTGCATAGTATCCCCTACACACAATACATCCGGCTCAGAAGAAATTGCACCGTGGACAGTGACTTCAAATACTATGCCAACCTCCTCAGGGACCGACTCCTTAAACATGGGTATTCTAAGTCACTCCTTCGCAAGGCCTTTAATAAAGCCTGTGACCAACCTAGGAACACTGCTCTATAAGAATAAAACTAAGGTAGATGAGCATTCAACGGTCAAGTTCATCACAAAATTTTCACATCAGCACTACCAACTATGCAATGTTTTACAACAACACTGGCACATTTTACATGAGGACCCCATTCTAGGGAAATATGTCAGCAATCACCCTGAGATTGTGTTCAAAAGAGCACCATCTCTGCATGACAAACTGACCAAAAGCCATTTTATGCCTTTACAGGATCACATGACTAATCAAAGGGGTATGCGGGTCTGTGGGCATTGCCCCTTTTGTGCCTGGCTATCCACAGGCCAGAGTTTACAACTACCAAATGGTGAGACCTTTCACCCATATTTCCTAGCTGATTGTAACACCCAGGGGGTTGTGTATTTGATGACTTGCAAATGCGGGGTTTTTTATGTCGGTAAGACCATCCGCCGCTTTTGGCAGAGGATACAAGACCATGTTTATTATTCAGCAAATGGCAAAATGCTCAGTCCCATTAGTAGGCATCTCGACCTTTGCCATAGATTCAATACCTCCGTTGCAACCTTCATAGCTCTGGCAGTGATCCCACAGGATCCAAGAGGGGGTGATTGGGACAGAAGGATACTCCAACAGGAGGCAAAATGGATTGAACACCTGAATGCCACACGCTGGCCAGGTATCAATGAAGTACAATCTTACAAATCTTTCCTTGGCTAGATAATTTTCTTTCTGGCTTTTATGCTTAATAAATTTATATTTATTATGTTATATGTTATAGGAGGTGCACCATTGGTCCATCCCCTCCTGTTCTTGATTTGCGATCCCTCTGTCCCCTCCCCTGTCTCTTTGATCCTGAATGGGTCAATATTGTATGAACACACTTCATTTCATGAAGTTTGTCTGTGCCCCCCTTTTTTTTCCCCTTCTCCTTTTTATTTTCTCCCCCTCCCTCCCCCTTTCCCCTTCCCCTCCCTTTTCTTTTTCTCCCCCCCTCCTCCCCTTCTCTTTTTTCGTTTTCCCTTTTTTTGTATTTCCCCCTCTCCCCTTTTCTGTTTTTTCTGTCTCCCCTTTATTCTCTTTTGGTAAACGGGACTTCTCACTCCATTTTGGCTCCAGGATTTACACATATTAAGGTTTCATTACCAGACATGTCCCCGCATGTGATTGTTTGTCACCATATGCTCGTTGGGTGATAGATCCACCGGTTGGCTCCCCTATGTTGTCCAGTAACACTATTTGAAATGCTATTAACAAGATTCTAAGTTAATATTAATATCATGCATTATTTTGGTGTATGTCCTGTGTGTTTTTTTTTTCTCTCTCCCTAATATAGGTGACCTAAATTGCTCCTGAAGAAGCATTCAATTGCGAAACATGTAGAGCCTTTTTAGCCTATTGTCTCCTATATTGAATAGAGGGTTATGGTCTCCCTCCTTGGTTTGAGGGCTATCCCTTTATATCCTCTATCTATATGTGAGAGAGCACTAGCGGCTGCCTTGCACGGTACTGCAATGCTCTTTTAAACATTATTTGTGCTTTTTGATGTTTGTATTTTTTGTATTTTTTTGTATAATAAAACATTCTTATTGAATTTTACGATTGGTGCCTACAAAGTCAATTTTTCCACCCCCTTGGGTATAGTTTTGACAGTATGATGGGGCAATTTTGATGGTGGCAGTATGATGGGGAAATTTGATGGGGGCAATTTGACGGGTCAATTTCGATAGTGGCAGTTTTGATAGGGCAGTTTAGATGGGGCAGTATGATGGGGCAATTTTGATGGTGGTAATATGATGGGGCAGTTTTGATGGTGGCAATATGATGGGGCAGTATGATGGGCCAATTTTGATGGGGGCAATTTTAAAAATGCAATATGATGAGGCAGTTTTGATAGGACAGTTTTGATGGGGCAGTATGATGGGGCAATTTTGATGGTGGCAGTATGATGGGACAATTTAATGGGGGAAGTTTTGATGATGG
The DNA here is from genome assembly GCA_037952925.1 of Lithobates clamitans. NCBI lineage: Eukaryota > Metazoa > Chordata > Amphibia > Anura > Ranidae > Lithobates > Lithobates clamitans. The sequence goes on along the minus strand of JBBGZY010001703.1, from coordinate 324,780 downwards.
GGCAATTTTGATGTTGGCAGCATGATGGGACAGTTTTGATGGGGCAATTTTGATGGGGGCAGTTTTGATGGGTCAATTTTGATGGGGAAATTTTGTTGGGGCAGTAAGATGGGGCAGTATAATGGGGGCAGTAGGATGGGGCAATTTGATGGGGCAGTTTTGATGGGGGCACTATGATGGGGCAGTTTTGATGGGGCAGTATGATGGAGCAATGTTGATGGTGGCAGTATGATGGGGGCAGTATGATGGGGGCAATTTGATGGGGCAGTTTTGATGGGGACAGTTTTGATGGGGCAATATGATGGGGCAGTTTTGATGGGGCAATTTGATGGGGCAATATGATGGAACAATGTTGATGGTGGCAGTATGATAGGGGCAGTATGATGGGGGCAATTTGATGGGGCAGTTTTGATGGGGACAGTTTTGATGGGGCAATATGATGGGGCAGTTTTGATGGGGCAATTTGATGGGGCAGTATGATGGGGCAATTTTAATGGAGGCAGTTTGATGGGGGCAGTTTTGATGGGGGCAGTATGATGGGGGCAGTTTTGATGGGGCAATTTTGATGGGGCAATACAATGGGGCAGTTTTGGTGGGGCAGTACGATGGGGCAATTTTGATGGTGGCAGTATGATGGGGCAATTTGATGGGGACAGTTTTGATGATGGGGCAGTTTTAATGGGGCATTTTTGATGGGGGCAGTATGATGGGGCAATTTTGATGGGGCAGTATGAGGGGGCAGTATGATGGAGCAGTTTTGATGGGGGCAATTTGATGGGTCAATGTCGATGGGGCAATTTTGATGGTGGCAGTTTTGATTGTGCAATTTTGATGGGGCGTTTTAATGGGGAAATTTTGATGGGGCAATATTGTTGGGGCAGTATGATGGGGCAGTTTTAAAGGGGCAGTATGATGGGGCAATTTTGATGGGGGTAATTTTGAAGGGGGCAATATGATGGGGCAGTTTGATGGGGCAGTATTATGGGGCAGTTTTGATGGGGACAGTTTTGATGGGACAGTATGATGGGGCAATTTTGATGGGGCAGTTTTGATAGGGCAGTTTTGATGGGGCATTTTTTGATGGGGCAATTTTGATGGGGCAGTATGATGGGGCAGTAGGATGGGGGCAATTTGATGGGGCAGTGTTATGGGGCAATTTGATGGGGCAGTATGATGGGGCAATTTTGATGGTGGCAGTATGATGGGGCAATTTTGATGGGGGTAGTTTTAAAGGGGGCAGTATGATGGGGACCATTTGATGTAGACAATTTGATGGGGCAGTTTTGTTGGGGGCAATATGATGGGGTAGAAATCATGGGGCAGTATGATGGGGGCAATTTGATGGGGCAGTATGATGGGAAAATTTTAATGGGGGCATTTTAAAAGGGGCAGTTTTGATGGGGCATTATGATGGGGCAGTTTTGATGGGGCAGTATGATGGGCCAATTTTGATGGGGGCAATTTTGATACATGCAATATGAGGCAGGTTTGATAGGACAGTTTTGATGGGGCAGTATGATGGGGCAATTTTGATGGTGGCAGTATGATGGGACAATTTAATGGGGGAAGTTTTGATGATGGGGCAGTTTTGATGATGGGGCAATTTTGATGTTGGCAGCATGATGGGACAGTTTTGATGGGGCAATTTTGATGGGGGCAGTTTTGATGGGTCAATTTTGATGGGGAAATCTTGTTGGGGCAGTAAGATGGGGCAGTGGGATGGGGCAGTATAATGGGGGCAGTAGGATGGGGCAATTTGATGGGGCAGTTTTGATGGGGGCACTATGATGGGGCAGTTTTGATGGGGCAGTTTTGATGGGGCAGTGTTATGGGGTCAATTTGATGGGGCAGTATGATGGAGCATTGTTGATGGTGACAGTATGATGGGGGCAGTATGATGGGGCAATTTGATGGGGCAGTTTTGATGGGGGCAATATGATGGGGCAGTTTTGATGGGGCGATTTGATGGGGCAGTATGATGGGTCAATTTTAATGGAGGCATTTTGATGGGGGCTGTCAGGGTACCACTGGCGCCAGACCTGAGCGTTTGCATGCGCCTATGCGCCGGCGCGCTCCGGTACGAACCTTGCAGCAAGTTCCTGTTGATTTTAGGCATCAGCGTGGCGCTCGAGCGCGCGCGGGTACGCGGCACTTATGCGCGCGTACGGGCGCACGCGTGTTCGCGTTAGCGCCGGTTTGGCGCCAAAGTGCACATAAAAGTTCCCCTGTGCCTCTGGCACATTACTGCTTCGCCTCAGCTCTGTGATTTATGTAAATCTGCACCTGATTGATTGTTACCTATCTGACCCGGCTTGTCTGACCATCCGTCCCCCTCCCATCCGACCCGGCCTGCCTGACTACTCTACTGCTGCTACCTGATACCGTTGCCGACCTCTGCCTGCCTACCGACTCTGCCTGCTGTTATTACCTGTTTCATTTCCCTGCTGACCCGGACCGCATGACCCTGCTTGTGCCTGCTGTTGTTCTTGCTGTTGCACCTTCAGCTTCAGCCCCAGTGATCTCTGCACCTCCAGTGTTCCAGCTTGCTGCCTCCAGTCTCCACCTGATCTGCAGTCCAGCCATCCCTGTGGGATCTCTCATCACTTCAGCATCAAAGACTCTGCTCTACAGGCACTCCTACCCCACTGTGCTCAGGAGACCACTGTCTCCACTCCAGTGGCTCCTGAACCAGCGTTGTATGAGAGGTCTTTTCCTACAAGTCAGGCTCTACTACCAGGTACCTAACAGGGGCAGTTTTGATGGGGGCAGTATGATGGGGCACTTTTGATGGGGCAATTTTGATGGGACAATACAATGGGGCAATATGATGGGGCAGTTTTGGTGGGGCAGTATGATAGGGCAATTTGATGGGGACAGTTTTGATGATGGGGCAGTTTTAATGGGGCATTTTTGATGGGGGCAGTATGATGGGCAATTTTGATGGGGCAGTATGAGGGGGCAGTATGATGGAGCAGTTTTGATGGGGGCAATTTGATGGGTCAATGTCGATGGGGCAAATTTGATGGTGGCAGTTCTGATTGTGCAATTTTGATGGGGCGTTTTAATGGGGAAATTTTGATGGGGCAATATTGTTGGGGCAGTATGATGGGGCAGTTTTAAACGGGCAGTATGATGGGGCAATTTTGATGGGGGTAATTTTGAAGGGAGCAATATGATGGGGCAGTTTGATGGGGCAGTATAATGGGGCAGTTTTGATGTAGACAGTTTTGATGGGACAGTATGATGGGGCAATTTTGATGGGGCAGTTTAGATAGGGCAGTTTTGATGGGGCAGTATGATGGGGCAGAATGATGGGGAAATTTTGATGATGGCAGTTTTGATCGGGCAATTTTGATGGGACATTTTTTGATGGGGGCAATTTTGATGGGGCAGTATGATGGGGGCAGTAGGATGGGGGCAATTTGATGGGGCAGTGTTATGGGGCAATTTGATGGGGCAGTATGATGGGGCAATTTTGATGGTGGCAGTATGATGGGGCAATTTTGATGGGGTAGTTTTAAAGGGGGCAGTATGATGGGGACCATTTGATGGGGACACTTTGATGGGGGCAGTTTTTTTGGGGGCAATATGATGGGGCAGAAATCATGGGGCAGTATGATGGGGCAATTTTAATGGGGGCATTTTGATAGGGGCAGTTTTGATGAGGGCATTATGATGGGGCAGTTTTGATGGGGTAGTTTTGATGGGGCATTATGATGGGGCAATTTTGATGGTGGCAGTATGATGGGGCAATTTGATGGGGCAATTTGATGAGGACAATTTTGATGATGGGGCTGTTTTGATGGGGCAATTTTGATGGGGGCATTATGATTGGGAAATTTTGATGGGGCAGTATGATGGGGGAAATTTTGATGGGGCAGTATGATGGGGGCAATTTTGATGGGGGCAATATAATGGAGCAGTATGATGGGGCAACTTGATGGGGCAATTTGATGGGTCAATTTTGATGGGGCAATTTTGATGGTGGCAGTATGATTTGGCAGTTTTGATGTGGCAATTTTGATGGGGCAGTATGATGGGGCAATTTTGATAGGACATGATGGGGCAATTTTGATGGTGGCAGTATGATAGGGCAATTTGATGGGGGCAAATTGATGGGGACAATTTTGATGATGGGGCTGTTTTGATGGGGCAATTTTGATGGGGGCATTATGATGGTGCAATTTTGATGGGGCAGTATGATGGGGGTAGTATGATGGGGCTGTTTTGATGGGGCAGTATGATAGGGGCAATTTTGATGGGGGGCAATATGACGTGGCAATATGATGGGGCAATTTTGATGGGGCAGTTTTAATGTGGCAATTTTGATGGGGCACTAAGATGGGGCAATTTCGATGGGGCAGTTTTTATGGGGTAGTAGGATAGGGCAATTTTGATGGTGGCAGTATGATGGGGAAATTTGATGGGGGCAGCTTTGATGGGGCAGTATGATGGAGAAATGTTGATGGTGGCAGCATGATGGGGCAGTTTTGATGGGGCAATTTGGATGGGGGCAGTTTTGATGGGGGCAATATGATGGGGCAGAAATGATGGGGCAATTTTAATGGGGGCATTTTGATAGGGGCAGTTTTGATGAGGGCATTATGATGGGCAGTTTTGATGGGGCAGTTTTGATGGGGTAGTTTTGATGGGGCAATTTTGATGGGGCATTATGATGGGGCAATTTTGATGGTGGCAGTATGATGGGGCAATTTGATGGGGCAAATTGATGGGGACAATTTTGATGATGGGGCTGTTTTGATGGGGCAATTTTGATGGGGGCATTATGATGGGGAAATTTTGATGGGGCAGTATGATGGGGGAAATTTTGATGGGGCAGTATGATGGGGGCAATTTTGATGGGGGCAATATAATGGAGCAGTATGATGGGGCAACTTGAAGGGGCAATTTGATGGGTCAATTTTGATGGGGCAATTTTGATGGTGGCAGTATAATTTGGCAGTTTTGATGTGGCAATTTTGATGGTGGCAGTATGATAGGGCAATTTGATGGGGGCAAATTGATGGGGACAATTTTGATGATGGGGCTGTTTTGATGGGGCAATTTTGATGGGGGCATTATGATGGTGCAATTTTGATGGGGCAGTATGATGGGGGTAGTATGATGGGGCAGTTTTGATGGGGCAGTATGATAGGGGCAATTTTGATGGGGGGCAATATGACGTGGCAGTATGATGGGGCAATTTTGATGGGGCAGTTTTGATGTGGCAATTTTGATGGGGCACTAAGATGGGGCAGTTTTTATGGGGTAGTATGATAGGGCAATTTTGATGGTGGCAGTATGATAGGGCAATTTGATGGGGGCAAATTGATGGGGACAATTTTGATGATGGGGCTGTTTTGATGGGGCAATTTTGATGGGGGCATTATGATGGTTCAATTTTGATGGGGCAGTATGATGGGGGTAGTATGATGGGGCAGTTTTGATGGGGCAGTATGATAGGGGCAATTTTGATGGGGGGCAATATGACGTGGCAGTATGATGGGGCAATTTTGATGGGGCAGTTTTGATGTGGCAATTTTGATGGGGCACTAAGATGGGGCAGTTTTTATGGAGTAGTATGATAGGGCAATTTTGATGGTGGCAGTATGATGGGGAAATTTGATGGGGGCAGCTTTGATGGGGCAGCTTTGATGGGGCAGTATGATGGAGAAATTTTGATGGTGGCAGCATGATGGGGCAGTTTTGATGGGGCAATTTGGATAGGGGCAGTTTTGATGGGGCAATTTTGATGGGGCCAATTTTGATGGGGCAGTATGATGGGGCAGTAAGATAGGGAAAATTAATGGGGCAGTTTTGATAGGGCAATTTTGATGGGGGAAGTATGATGGGGCAGTTTTGATTTGGCAATTTTGATGGGGCAGTATGATGGGGCAGTAGGATGGGGAAAATTGATGGGGCAGTTTTGATGGGGACAATATGATGGGGCAATTTTGATGGGGGCAGTATGATGGGGCAGTTTTGATGGGGGCAGTATGATGGGGCAATTGTGATGGTGGCAGTATGATGGGGCAATTTGATGGGGCAGTATGATGGGGCAATTTTGATAGGGGCAGTTTTGATTTGAGCATTATGATGGGGCAGTTTTGATGGGGAAATTTTGATGGGGCAGTATGATGGGGCAGTTTTGATGGGACATGATGGAGCAATTTTGACGGTGGCAGTATGATGGGGCAATTTGATGTGGGACAATTGATGGGGACAATTTTGATGATGGGGCTGTTTTGATGGGGCAATTTTGATGGGGGCAATATGATGTGGCAGTATGATGGGGCAACTTGATGGGGCAATTTGATGGGGCAATTTTGATGGTGGCAGTATGATGGGGCAATTTTGACAGGGCAGTTTTGATGTGGCAATTTTGATGGGGCACTATGATGCGGCAATTTCAATGGGGCAGTTTTTACGGGGTAGTATGATGGGGCAATTTTGATGGTGGCAGTATGATGGGGCAATTTGATGGGGGCAGCTTTGATGGGGCAGTATGATGGAGCAATTTTGATGGTGGCAGCATGATGGGGCAGTTTTGATGGGGCAGTTTTGATGGGGCGATTTTGATAGGGCAGTATGATGAGCTGAATTTTGATGGGGCAGTATGATGGGGCAGTAAGATGGGGAAAATTGATGGGGCAGTTTTGATGGGGCAGTTTTGATTTGGCAATTTTGATGGAGCAGTTTTGATGGGGCACTATGATGGGGCAGTTTTTATGGGGTAGTATGATGGGGAGTATGATGGGGCATTTTTGATGGTGGCAGCATAATGGGGCAGTTTTGATGGGGCAGTTTTGATTTGGCAATTTTGATGGGGCAGTTTTGATGGGGCACTATGATGGGGCAGTTTTTATGGGGTAGTATGATGGGGAGTATGATGGGACAATTTTGATGGTGGCAGTATGATGGGGCAATTTGATGGGGCATTTTTGATGGTGGCAGCATAATGGGGCAGTTTTGATGGGGCAATTTTGATGGGGGCAGTTTTGATGGGGCAATTTTGATGGTGGCAGTATGATGGGGCAATTTGATGGGGCAAATTGATGGGGACAATTTTGATGATGGGGCTGTTTTGATGGGGCAATTTTGATGGGGGCATTATGATGGGGAAATTTTGATGGGGCAGTATGATGGGGGCAATTTTGATGGGGCAGTATGATGGGGGCAATTTTGATGGGGCAGTATGATGGGGGCAATTTTGATGGGGCAGTATGATGGGGCAATTTTGATGGGGGCAATATAATGGAGCAGTATGATGGGGCAACTTGATGGGGCAATTTGATGGGGCAATTTTGATGGGGCAATTTTGATGGTGGCAGTATGATTTGGCAGTTTTGATGTGGCAATTTTGATGGGGCAATATGATGGGGCAATTTTGATAGGACATGATGGGGCAATTTTGATGGTGGCAGTATGATGGGGCAATTTGATGGGGGCAAATTGATGGGGACAATTTTGATGATGGGGCTGTTTTGATGGGGCAATTTTGATGGGGGCATTATGATGGTGCAATTTTGATGGGGCAGTATGATGGGGTAGTATGATGGGGCAATATGATGTGGCAGTATGATGGGGCAATTTTGATGGGGCAGTTTTGATGTGGCAATTTTATGGGGCAATTTCGATGGGGCAGTTTTTATGGGGTAGTATGATGGGGCAATTTTGATGGTGGCAGTATGATGGGGAAATTTGATGGGGGCAGCCTTGATGGGGCAGTATGTTGGAGAAATTTTGATGGTGGCAGCATGATGGGGCAGTTTTGATGGGGCAATTTGGATGGGGCAGTTTTGATGGGGCAATTTTGATGGGGCAGTATGATGGGGCCAATTTTGATGGGGCAGTATGATGGGGCAGTAAGATAGGGAAAATTGATGGGGCAGTTTTGATGGGGCAATTTTGATGGGGCAAGTATGATGGGGCAGTTTTGATTTGGCAATTTTGATGGGGCAGTATGATGGGGCAGTAGGATGGGGAAAATCGATGGGGCAGTTTTGATGGGGACAATATAATGGGGCAATTTTGATGGGGGCAGTATGATGGGGCAGTTTTGATGGGGGCAGTATGATGGGGCAATTGTGATGGTGGCAGTATGATAGGGCAATTTGATGGGGCAGTATGATGGAGCAATTTTGATAGGGGCAGTTTTGATTTTAGCATTATGATGGGGCAGTTTTGATGGGGAAATTTTGATGGGGCAGTATGATGGGGCAGTTTTGATGGGACATGATGGAGCAATTTTGATGGTGGCAGTATGATGGGGCAATTTGATGGGGGCAAATTGATGGGGACAATTTTGATGATGTGGCTGTTTTGATGGGGCAATTTTGATGGGGGCAATAAGATGTGGCAGTATGATGGGGCAACTTAATGGGGGCAATTTGATGGGGCAATTTTGATGGTGGCAGTATGATGGGGCAATTTGATGGGGGCAAATTGATGGGGACAATTTTGATGATGGGGCTGTTTTGATGGGGCAATTTTGATGGGGGCAATATGATGTGGCAGTATGATGGGGCAACTTAATGGGGGCAATTTTGATGGGACAATTTTGATGGTGGCAGTATGATGGGGCAATTTTGAAAGAGTAGTTTTGATGTGGCAATTTTGATGGGGCACTATGATGCGGCAATTTCAATGGGGCAGTTTTTACAGGGTAGTATGATGGGGCAATTTTGATGGTGGCAGTATGATGGGGCAGTTTTGATGGGGGCAGTTTTGATGGGGCAATTTTGATGGGGCAGTATGATGAGCTGAATTTTGATGGGGCAGTATGATGGGGCAGTAAGATGGGGAAAATTGATGGGGCAGTATGATGGGGCAGTTTTGATTTGGCAATTTTGATGGGGCAGTTTTGATGGGGAGTATGATGGGGTATTTTTGATGGTGGCAGCATAATGGGGCAGTTTTGATGGGGCAGTTTTGATTTGGCAATTTTGATGGGGCAGTTTTTATGGGGTAGTATGATGGGGAGTATGATGGGGCAATTTTGATGGTGGCAGTATGATGGGGCAATTGGATGGGGGCAGGTTTGATGGGGCATTTTTGATGGTGGCAGCATAATGGGGAAGTTTTGATGGGGCAATTTTGATGGGGCAATTTTGATGGTGGCAGTATGATGGGGCAATTTTGACAGGGCAGTTTTGATGTGGCAATTTTGATGGGGCACTATGATGCAGCAATTTCGATGGGGCAGTTTTTATGGGGTAGTATGATGGGGCAATTTTGATGGTGGCAGCATGATGGGGCAGTTTTGATGGGGGCAGTTTTGATGGGGCAGTATGATGAGCTGAATTTTGATGGGGCAGTATGATGGGGCAGTAAGATGCGGAAAATTGATGGGGCAGTTTTGATGGGGCAGTTTTGATGGGGCAGTTTTGAATTGGCAATTTTGATGGGGCAGTTTTGATGGGGCACTATGATGGGGCAGTTTTTATGGGGTAGTATGATGGGGAGTATGATGGGGCAATTTTGATGGTGGCAGTATGATGGGGCAATTTGATGGGGGCAGGTTTGATGGGGCATTTTTGATGGTGGCAGCATAATGGGGCAGTTTTGATGGGGCAATTTTGATGGGGGCAGTTTTGATGGGGCAATTTTGATAGGGCAGTATGATGGGGCAGTAAGATGGGAAAATTGATAGGGCAGATTTGATGGGGCAATTTTGATGGTGGCAGTATGATGAGGCAGTTTTGATGGGGCAGTTTTGATTTGGCAATTTTATTGGGGCAGTTTTGATGGGGCACTATGATGGGGCAGTTTTTATGGGGTAGTATGATGGGCAGTATGATGGGGCAATTTTGATGGTGGCAGTATGATGGGGCAGATTTGATGGGGCACTTTTGATGGTGGCAGCATGATGGGGCAGTTTTGATGGGGCAATTTTGATGGAGGCAGTTTAGATGGGGCAATTTTGATGGGGCAGTATGATGGGGCAATTTTGATGGGGCAGTATGATGGGGCAGTAGGATGGGGAAAATTGATGGGGCAGTATGATGGGGCAGTTTTGATTTGGCAATTTTGATGGGGCAGTTTTGATGGGGAGTATGATGGGGTATTTTTGATGGTGGCAGCATAATGGGGCAGTTTTGATGGGGCAGTTTTGATTTGGCAATTTTGATGGGGCAGTTTTGATGGGGCACTCTGATGGGGCAGTTTTTATGGGGTAGTATGATGGGGAGTATGATGGGGCAATTTTGATGGTGGCAGTATGATGGGGCAATTGGATGGGGGCAGGTTTGATGGGGCATTTTTGATGGTGGCAGCATAATGGGGAAGTTTTGATGGGGCAATTTTGATGGGGCAGTATGATGGGGCAGTAAGATGGGGGAAATTGATAGGGCAGATTTGATGGGGCAATTTTGATGGTGGCAGTATGATGAGGCAGTTTTGATGGGGCAGTTTTGATTTGGAAATTTTATTGGGGCAGTTTTGATGGGGCACTATGATGGGGCAGTTTTTTGGGGTAGTATGATGGGCAGTATGATGGGGCAATTTTGATGGTGGCAGTATGATGGGGCAGTTTCGATGGGACATGATGGGGCAATTTTGACGGTGGCAGTATGATGGGGCAATTTGATGGGGGCAAATTGATGGGGACAATTATGATGATGGGGCTGTTTTGATGGGGCAATTTTGATGGGGGCAATATGATGTGGCAGTATGATGGGGCAACTTGATGGGGGCAATTTGATGGGTCAATTTTGATGGGGCAATTTTGATGGTGGCAGTATGATGGGGCAATTTTGACAGGGCAGTTTTGATGTGGCAATTTTGATGGGGCACTATGATGCAGCAATTTCGATGGGGCAGTTTTTATGGGGTAGTATGATGGGGCAATTTTGATGGTGGCAGCATGATGGGGCAGTTTTGATGGGGGCAGTTTTGATGGGGGCAGTATGATGAGCTGAATTTTGATGGGGCAGTATGATGGGGCAGTAAGATGCGGAAAATTGATGGGGCAGTTTTGATGGGGCAGTTTTGATGGGGCAGTTTTGAATTGGCAATTTTGATGGGGCAGTTTTGATGGGACACTATGATGGGGCAGTTTTTATGGGGTAGTATGATGGGGAGTATGATGGGGCAATTTTGATGGTGGCAGTATGATGGGGCAATTTGATGGGGGCAGGTTTGATGGGGCATTTTTGATGGTGGCAGCATAATGGGGCAGTTTTGATGGGGCAATTTTGATGGGGGCAGTTTTGATGGGGCAATTTTGATAGGGCAGTATGATGGGGCAGTAAGATGGGAAAATTGATAGGGCAGATTTGATGGGGCAATTTTGATGGTGGCAGTATGATGAGGCAGTTTTGATGGGGCAGTTTTGATTTGGCAATTTTATTGGGGCAGTTTTGATGGGGCACTATGATGGGGCAGTTTTTATGGGGTAGTATGATGGGCAGTATGATGGGGCAATTTTGATGGTGGCAGTATGATGGGGCAGATTTGATGGGGCACTTTTGATGGTGGCAGCATGATGGGGCAGTTTTGATGGGGCAATTTTGATGGAGGCAGTTTAGATGGGGCAATTTTGATGGGGCAGTATGATGGGGCAATTTTGATGGGGCAGTATGATGGGGCAGTAGGATGGGGAAAATTGATGGGGTAGTTTTGATGGGGGCAGTATGATGGGGCAATTGTGATGGTGGCAGTATGATGGGACAATTTGATGGGGGCAATTTGATGGGGCAGTTTTGATGGGGGAAGTTTTGATGGGGGTAATATGATGGGGCAGGAATGTTGGGGGCTATTTGATGGGGCAGTATGATGGGGCAATTTTGATAGGGGCAGTTTTGATGGGAGCATTATGATGGGGCAGTTTTGATGGGGAAATTTTGATGGGGCAGTATGATGGGGCAGTTTTGTTGGGACATGATGGGGCAATTTTGATGGTGGCAGTATGATGGGGCAATTTGATGGGGGCAAATTGATGGGGACAATTTTGATGATGGGGCTGTTTTGATGGGGCAATTTTGATGGTTTAATTTTGATGGGGCAGTATGATGGGGGCAGTATGATGGGGCATTTTTGATGGGGCAGTATGATGGGACAACTTGATGGTGGAAATTTGATGGGGCAATTTTGATGGTGACAGTATGATGGGGCAATTTTGACGGGGCAGTTTTGATGTGGCAATTTTGATGGGGCACTATGATGGGGCAATTTCGATGGGGCAGTTTTTATGGGGTAGTATGATGGGGCAATATTGATGGTGGCAGTATGATGGGGCAGTATGATGGAGAAATTTTGATGGTGGCAGCATGATGGGGCAGTTTTGATGGGGCAATTTGGATGGGGCAGTTTTGATGGGGCAATTTGGATGGGGCAGTTTTGATGGGGCAATTTTGATGGGGCAGTATGATGGGCAATTTTGATGGGGCAGTAAGATAGGGAAAATTGATGGGGCAGTTTTGATGGGGCAATTTTTATGGGGGAAGTATGATGGGGCAGTTTTGATTTGGCAATTTTGATGGGGCAGTATGATGGGGCAGTAGGATGGGGAAAATTGATGGGGCAGTTTTGATGGGGACAATATGATGGGGCAATTTTGATGGGGGCAGTATGATGGGGCAGTTTTGATGGGGGCAATTGTGATGGTGGCAGTATGATGGGGCAGTTTTGATGGGGGCAATATGATGGGGCAGGAATGATGGGGCAATTTGATGGGGCAGTATGATGGAGCAATTTTGATAGGGACAGTTTTGATTTGAGCATTATGATGGGGCAGTTTTGATGGGGAAATTTTGATGGTGGCAGTATGATGGGGCAGTTTTGATGGGACATGATGGGGCAATTTTGACGGTGGCAGTATGATGGGGCAATTTGATGTGGGCAGATTGATGGGGACAATTTTGATGATGGGGCTGTTTTGATGGGGCAATTTTGATTGTGCAATTTTGATGGGGCAGTATGATGGGGGCAGTTTTGATGGGGCAGTATGATGGGGGTAATTTTGATGGAGGCAATATGATGTGGCAGTATGATGGGGGCAATTTGATGGGTCAATTTTGATGTGGCAGTATGATGGGGCACTTTTGACAGGGCAGTTTTGATGTGGCAATTTTGATGGGGCACTTTGATGGGGCAATTTCGATGGGGCAGTTTTTATGGGGTAGTATGATGGAGCAATTTTGATGGTGGCAGTATGATGGGGCAATTTGATGGGGGCAGCTTTGATGGGGCAGTATGATGGGGCAGTATGATGGAGAAATTTTGATGGTGGCAGCATGATGGGGCAGTTTTGATGGGGCAATTTGGATGGGGCAGTATGATGGGGCAATTTTGATGGGGCAGTATGATGGGTCAGTAAGATAGGGAAAATTGATGGGGCAGTTTTGATGGGGCAATATTGATGGGGGAAGTATGATGGGGCAGTTTTGATTTGGCAATTTTGATGGGGCAGTTTTGATGGGGCACTATGATGGGGCAGTTTTGATGGGCTAGTATGATGGGCAGTATGATGGGGCAATTTTGATGGTTGCAGTATGATAGGGCAATTTGATGGGGGCAGGTTTGATGGGTCACTTTTGATGGTGGCAGCATGATGGGGCAGTTTTGATGGGGCAATTTTGATGGGGCAGTTTAGATGGGGTAATTTTGATGGGGCAATTTTGATGGGGCAGTATGATGGGGCAGTAGGATGGGGAAAATTGATGGGGCAGTTTTGATGGAGACAATATGATGGGGCAATTTTGATGGGGGCAGTATGATGGGGCAGTTTTGATGGGGGCAATATGATGGGGCAATTGTGATGGTGGCAGTATGATGGGGCAATTTGATGAGGCAGTTTTGATGGGGGCAATATGATGGGGCAGGGATGATGGGGCAATTTGATGGGGCAGTATGATGGAGCAATTTTGATAGGGGCAGTTTTGATTTGAGCATTATGATGGGGCAGTTTTGATGGGGAAATTTTGATGGGGCAGTATGATGGGACATGATGGGGCAATTTTGACGGTGGCAGTATGATGGGGCAATTTGATGAGGGCAAATTGATGGGGACAATTTTGATGATGGGGCTGTTTTGATGGGGCAATTTTGATGGTGGCAGTATGATGGGGCAATTTTGACAGGGCAGTTTTGATGTGGCAATTTTGATGGGGCACTATGATGGGGCAATTTCGATGGGGCAGTTTTTATGGGGTAGTATGATGGGGCAATTTTGATGGTGCAGTATGATGGGGCAATTTGATGGGGGCAGCTATGATGGGGCAGTATGATGGAGCAATTTTGATGGTGGCAGCATGATGGGGCAGTTTTGATGGGGCAGTTTTGATGGGGCAATTTTGATGGGGCAGTATGATGAGCTGAATTTTGATGGGGCAGTATGATGGGGCAGTAAGATGGGGAAAATTGATGGGGCAGTTTTGATGGGGCAGTTTTGATTTGGCAATTTTGATGGGGCAGTTTTGATGGGGCACTATGATGGGGCAGTTTGTATGGGGTAGTATGATGGGCAGTATGATGGGGCAATTTTGATGGTGGCAGTATGATGGGGAAATTTGATGGGGGCAGGTTTGATGGGGCAGTTTTGATGGGGCAATTTTGATGGGGGCAGTTTAGATGGGTCAATTTTGATGGGGCAGTATGATGGGGCAGTATGATGGGGCAGTAGGATGGGGAAAAATGATGAGGTAGTTTTGATTGGGGCAATATGATGGGGCAATTTTGATGGGGGCAGTATGATGGGGCAGTTTTGATGGGGCAATTTTGATGGGGCAGTTTAGATGGGGCAATTTTGATGGGGCAGTTTTGATGTGGCAATTTTGATGGGGCACTAAGATGGGGCAATTTCGATGGGGCAGTTTTTATGGGGTAGTATGATAGGGCAATTTTGATGGTGGCAGTATGATGGGGAAATTTGATGGGGGCAGCTTTGATGGGGCAGTATGATGGAGAAATTTTGATGGTGGCAGCATGATGGGGCAGTTTTGATGGGGCAATTTGGATGGGGGAAGTTTTGATGGGGCAATTTTGATGGGGCCAATTTTGATGGGGCAGTATGATGGGGCAGTAAGATAGGGAAAATTGATGGGGCAGTTTTGATGGGGCAATTTTGATGGGGGAAGTATGATGGGGCAGTTTTGATTTGGCAATTTTGATGGGGCAGTATGATGGGGCAGTAGGATGGGGAAAATTGATGGGGCAGTTTTGATGGGGACAATATGATGGGGCAATTTTGATGGGGGCAGTATGATGGGGCAGTTTTGATGGGGGCAGTATGATGGGGCAATTGTGATGGTGGCAATATGATGGGGCAATTTGATGGGGCAGTATTATGGGGCAATTTTGATAGGGGCAGTTTTGATTTGAGCATTATGATGGGGCAGTTTTGATGGGGAAATTTTGATGGGGCAGTATGATGGGGCAGTTTTGATGGGACATGATGGAGCAATTTTGACGGTGGCAGTATGATGGGGCAATTTGATGTGGGACAATTGATGGGGACAATTTTGATGATGGGGCTGTTTTGATGGGGGCAATATGATGTGGCAGTATGATGGGGCAACTTGATGGGGCAATTTGATGGGGCAATTTTGATGGGGCAATTTTGATGGTGGCAGTATGATGGGGCAATTTTGACAGGGCAGTTTTGATGTGGCAATTTTGATGGGGCACTATGATGCGGCAATTTCAATGGGGCAGTTTTTACGGGGTAGTATGATGGGGCAATTTTGATGGTGGCAGTATGATGGGGCAATTTGATGGGGGCAGCTTTGATGGGGCAGTATGATGGAGCAATTTTGATAGTGGGAGCATGATGGGGCAGTTTTGATGGGGCAGTTTTGATGGGGCAATTTTGATAGGGCAGTATGATGAGCTGAATTTTGATGGGGCAGTATGATGGGGCAACTTGATGGGGCAATTTTGATGGTGGCAGTATGATGGGGCAATTTTGACGGAGCAGTTTTGATGTGGCAATTTGATGGGGCACTATGATGGGGCAATTTCGATGGGGCAGTTTTTATGGGGTAGTATGATGGGGCAATTTTGATGGTGGCAGTATGATGGGGCAATTTGATGGGGGCAGCTTTGATGGGGCAGTATGATGGAGCAATTTTGATGGTGGCAGCATGATGGGGCAGTTTGGATGGGGCAGTTTTGATGGGGCAATTTTGATAGGGCAGTATGATGAGCTGAATTTTGATGGGGCAGTATGATGGGGCAGTAAGATGGGGAAAATTGATGGGGCAGTTTTGATTTGGCAATTTTGATGGAGCAGTTTTGATGGGGCACTATGATGGGGCAGTTTTTATGGGGTAGTATGATGGGGAGTATGATGGGGCATTTTTGATGGTGGCAGCATAATGGGGCAGTTTTGATGGGGCAGTTTTGATTTGGCAATTTTGATGGGACAGTTTTGATGGGGCACTATGATGGGGCAGTTTTTATGGGGTAGTATGATGGGGAGTATGATGGGGCAATTTTGATGGTGGCAGTATGATGGGGCAAGGTTTGATGGGGCATTTTTGATGGTGGCAGCATAATGGGGCAGTTTTGATGGGGCAATTTTGATGGGGGCAGTTTTGATGGGGCAATTTTGATGGTGGCAGTATGATGGGGCAATTTGATGGGGCAAATTGATGGGGACAATTTTGATGATGGGGATGTTTTGATGGGGCAATTTTGATGGGGGCATTATGATGGGGAAATTTTGATGGGGCAGTATGATGGGGGCAATTTTGATGGGGCAGTATGATGGGGGCAATTTTGATGGGGCAGTATGATGGGGGCAATTTTGATGGGGCAGTATGATGGGGCAATTTTGATGGGGGCAATATAATGGAGCAGTATGATGGGGCAACTTGATGGGGCAATTTGATGGGGCAATTTTGATGGGGCAATTTTGATGGTGGCAGTATGATTTGGCAGTTTTGATGTGGCAATTTTGATGGGGCAATATGATGGGGCAATTTTGATAGGATATGATGGGGCAATTTTGATGGTGGCAGTATGATGGGGCAATTTGATGGGGGCAAATTAATGGGGACAATTTTGATGGTGGGGCTGTTTTGAATGGGGCAATTTTGATGGGGGCATTATGATGGTGCAATTTTGATGGGGCAGTATGATGGGGGTAGTATGATGGGGCAATATGATGTGGCAGTAGGGATGAGCTTCGTGTTCGAGTCGAACCCATGTTCGACTCGAACATCGGCTGTTCGACCGTCCGTTGAATTGCGAACGATATGGGCCGTTCGCGCCAAATTCGTGTGGCGCGTCACGGCCCATAATTCACTGCGGCATCGCAGTGCATTGCTGGCTGATGATTGGCCAAGCATGCACTATGACCCGCATGCTTGGCCAATCACAGCGCCGTCAGTAGAGAGAGCTGTAATTGGCCAAAGCCAGGGTGGCTTTGGCCAATTATGGCTCAGGGGATTTAGTACACACCCCACACTATATAAGGCCGCCTGCACGGCGGCCCTGTGTAGTGTGTGTTCCGGTGTGCTGAGAGATAGAGAGAGAGAGAGACAGTGTCATTTGATTTGAGTTAGATAGATTAGGCAGAACAGTCAGTCAGTTAGCTGCACTTACAGTGTATTGTGTATATATATGCATCCCAGGTGTTGCATATATATATATACACTGTATTCAGTTTAGCTAGATCCGTTCCTGTTATCTTCTATCTAGACTATTTACATTTAGTGCAGTGTGTCCTGCTCACAGTGTTCAGCTAGATCCGTTCCTGCTATTTACATTCAGTGCAGTGCGTCCTGCTCACAGTGTTCAGCTAGATCCGTTCCTGCTATTTACATTCAGTGCAGTGCGTCCTGCTCACAGTGTTCAGCTAGATCCGTTCCTGCTATTTACATTCAGTGCAGTGCGTCCTGCTCACAGTGTTCAGCTAGATCCGTTCCTGCTATTTACATTCAGTGCAGTGCGTCCTGCTCACAGTGTTCAGCTAGATCCGTTCCTGCTATTTACATTCAGTGCAGTGCGTCCTGCTCACAGTGTTCAGCTAGATCCGTTCCTGGTATTTACATTTAGTGCAGTGCGTCCTGCTCACAGTGTTCAGCTAGATCCGTTCCTGCTATTTACATTCAGTGCAGTGCGTCCTGCTCACAGTGTTCAGCTAGATCCGTTCCTGCTATTTACATTTAGTGCAGTGCGTCCTGCTCACAGTGTTCAGCTAGATCCGTTCCTGCTATTTACATTCAGTGCAGTGCGTCCTGCTCACAGTGTTCAGCTAGATCCGTTCCTGCTATTTACATTCAGTGCAGTGCGTCCTGCTCACAGTGTTCAGCTAGATCCGTTCCTGCTATATACATTTAGTGCAGTACGTCCTGCTCACAGTGTTCAGCTAGATCCGTTCCTGTTATCTTCCTACTGACAGGCAGGCTTGTCTGGTTACAGTATATAAAGCTACCTGAAGAAAATTACAGGTGTTCTTTTTGATCCTATTAGTACCACGGTCAGGCAGCTAGACTATTTACATTTAGTACAGTGTGTCCTGTTCACAGTGTTCAGCTAGATCCGTTCCTGTTATCTTCCTACTGACAGGCAGGCTTGTCTGGTTACAGTATATAAAGCTACCTTAAGAAAATTACAGGTGTTCTTTTTGATCCTATTAGTACCACGGTCAGGCAGCTAGACTATTTACATTTAGTACAGTGTGTCCTGCTCACAGTGTTCAGCTAGATCCGTTCCTGTTATCTTCCTACTGACAGGCAGGCTTGTCTGGTTACAGTATATAAAGCTACCTTAAGAAAATTACAGGTGTTCTTTTTGATCCTATTAGTACCACGGTCAGGCAGCTAGACTATTTACATTTAGTACAGTGTGTCCTGCTCACAGTGTTCAGCTAGATCCGTTCCTGTTATCTTCCTACTGACAGGCAGGCTTGTCTGGTTACAGTATATAAAGCTACCTTAAGAAAATTACAGGTGTTCTTTTTGATCCTATTAGTACCACGGTCAGGCAGCTAGACTATTTACATTCAGTGCAGTGCGTCCTGCTCACAGTGTTCAGCTAGATCCGTTCCTGGTATTTACATTCAGTGCAGTGCGTCCTGCTCACAGTGTTCAGCTAGATCCGTTCCTGGTATTTACATTTAGTGCAGTGCGTCCTGCTCACAGTGTTGAGCTAGATCCGTTCCTGCTATTTACATTCAGTGCAGTGCGTCCTGCTCACAGTGTTCAGCTAGATCCGTTCCTGTTATCTTCCTACTGACAGGCAGGCTTGTCTGGTTACAGTATATAAAGCTACCTGAAGAAAATTACAGGTGTTCTATCCCAGCTTAGTGCAGCTACAGGCCATTAGTATGTCTGGAAGGCCAAGAAGGAGAGGCAGACAGTCACAAGCCAATAAGAGAGGGCAAGCAGGCTCTGTGTCTAGTGCTGGTCGTGGAGACGGTGCATCCTCATCAGCACGTGGCCATGGGACACGCTTGGCCTTTTTTTCGGCAGCTGGCCGTGTTGAGCCGCAACATGCGGAAGACTTGGTCGAGTGGATGACCAAGCCGTCCTCATCCTCCTCATCCTCTCTCACCCATGCCCAGGGTGCTTTGTCTGGCAAAGCAGCGGCCTCTTCCCTCAGCTCAATGTCATCAGTGACTCCTTCCCTAGCTCCACCATGTCCTCATAAGGATTCCCTCGAACTGTTTGACCACAGTGTTGGGTACATGCTCCAGGAGGATGCCCAGCGTTTGGAAGGCTCTGATGATGATACTGAGCTCAATGAAGGCAGTAACATGAGCACGGACAGAGGGGGTGCCCAAGAAGGACAGCAATCTGGCAGTCATGCTCCCCCTGCTGCAGCATACTGCCAGGTTTGCTCCAGTGATGAGGAGGGAGGGGATGATGAGGTCACTGACTCAACGTGGGTGCCTGATAGGAGAGAGGAGGAGGAGGAGGAGGAGGAGGTGGCACATCACCAACTAGGCAGGATGCCCTCCAGGGGCCAGCCTAAGGGCAGCACATTGACTGCATCACACCCCAAAGCTCCACATGTGCAGGGCGCTGCAGTCTCTGCGCGTTATTCAAAAAGTTCTTTGGTGTGGGCCTTTTTTGAGACGAGTGCATCAGATCGCACCGCTGCTATTTGCAACATATGTCTCAAGCGTATCTCGTGTGGCCAAAACATCTCCCGCTTGGGTACCACATGCTTGACCAGACATATGTTGACCTGCCATGCAGTTCGTTGGCAAGCGTATCTAAAAGACCCACACCAAAGAACAAAGACGATCTCTCCTTGCTCCTCATCAGCTGAGATTTCCAACCCCACTAGACCTTCAGTCCTCTCTGCGACCTGCAGTGAGAGGAATGAAGGTGTAGAATTAGGTGTGTCACAGCCAAGTACTTATGGGCAATCTGCTTTTGGTACACCGACGTCAGATTGTACCAGGCAAATTTCCCTGCCCCAGCTGCTGCACCGCCGAAAGAAGTTTGCTCCCAGCCATCCACATGCCCAGCGGTTGAATGCTAGCTTGGCAAAATTGCTAGCACTTCAACTGCTGCCTTTTCAGTTGGTAGACTCTGCCCCCTTCCGTGAGTTTGTGGAATGTGCGGTTCCTCAGTGGCAGGTACCCAAACGCCACTTTTTCTCACGGAAGGCGATTCCGGCTCTCTACCGGCATGTGGAAGGCAATGTCCATGCCTCGCTGGACAGGGCGGTCAGCGGTAAGGTGCATATTACCGCTGACTCATGGTCCAGCAGGCATGGACAGGGACGTTACTTAAGTTTCACGGCGCATTGGGTGACTCTGCTGGCAGCTGGGAAGGATGCAGGACAAGGTGCAGTAGTGTTGGAGGTTGTTCCGCCACCACGCCTCCAAAATGCTGATTGTGACACACCTCTCTCCTCCACCCCCTCCTCTTCTTCTTCCTCCATGGCCTCTTCCTCGGAACCAGCGGTGCTCCGTAGGCGTTCAAGGGGCTACGCAAGTACGCAGGCCAAAAGATGCCATGCGGTGCTTGAGCTGGTGTGCTTGGGGGACAGGAGCCACACTGGGGCAGAGGTTCTGTCAGCTCTGCAGGGGCAGGTTCAGAGCTGGTTGACGCCACGCCAACTTAAGGCAGGAATGGTGGTTTGCGACAATGGCACCAACCTCCTCTCTGCCCTCCGACAGGGACAACTGACCCATGTGCCCTGTTTGGCTCACGTCCTTAACTTGGTGGTGCAGCGGTTCTTGGGCAGGTACCCGGGCTTACAGGATGTCCTGAGGCAGGCCAGGAAAGTCTGTGTGCATTTCCGCCGGTCATATAATGCCAGTGCTCGGCTGACGGACCTCCAAAAGGAGTTTAACCTGCCCAAGAACCGCCTAATCTGTGACATGCCCACCAGGTGGAACTCGACGTTGGCCATGCTGCAGCGGCTGCACACGCAGCAGAGGGCCATCAATGAGTACCTGTGCGACTATGGCACCAGGACAGGGTCAGGGGACCTTGGTTTTTTTTCCCCACGCCAGTGGGCCATGATCAGGGATGCATGCACTGTCCTGTCACCATTCGAGGAGGCCACGAGGATGGTGAGCACTGACAGTGCATGCATCAGTGACACTGTCCCCCTTGTCCACCTGTTGGAGCACACGCTTCGTGGAATAATGGACAGGGCACTTGAGGCAGAACAGAGGCAGGAAGAGGAGGACTTCCTTAGCTCTCAAGGCCCCCTTTATCCAGACAGTGTTCCTGCGTGCCCGCCGATCACACAGGAAGAGGACGAGGAGGAGGAGGAGGAGGAGGAGGAAGATTGTGTCAGTATGGAGGTGGAGCCTGGCACTCAGCATCAGCAGTCTTTAAGGGATCAGTCCCAAGGAACACATGGACTTGTATGTGGCTGGGAGGAGGTGGCTGCGGACGTTGTTGTCCTTAGTGACCCAGAGGACTCCGGACCGAATGCCTCAGCAAACCTACGCTGCATGGCCTCCCTGATCCTGCAAAGCCTGCGTAAGGATCCTCGTATTCGTGGTATCAAGGAGAAGGACCAATACTGGCTGGCAACCCTCCTTGATCCACGTTACAAGGGTAAGGTTGCGGACCTTATCTTGCCATCGCAGAGGGAGCAGAGGATGAAACATCTTCGGGAGGCCTTGCAGAAAGGTCTGTGCAACGCGTTCCCAGAGACTGGGAGGTTACAAACTCCTGTTTCTGGACAACGTGTTGCTGAGGCTTCGGTCAGTCAAAGAAGGAGCGGTGGAGAAGGTGGCCGTCTGACCGATGCGTTCAGACAATTTTTTGGTCCGCAGCCCCAAGGTATGATCGGTTCCAGCAACCATCGCCAGCGTCTGTTTTACATGGTGCAGGAATACCTAGGGGCAAGATCAGACTTGGACACCTTTCCCACCGAAAATCCTCTGGGTTACTGGGTCTTGAGGATGGATCACTGGCCAGAGCTTGCACAGTATGCAATTGAGCTACTGGCCTGTCCTGCATCCAGCGTTCTTTCGGAACGCACATTCAGTGCTGCTGGAGGCGTGGTAACCGATCACAGGGTGCGTCTGTCCACCGACTCGGTCGATCGGCTGACCTCCATAAAAATGAATCAGTCTTGGATCACCACCAGCTACCAAGCACCTGATGCAGATGTAACCGAATAATTTTTTTTGAAATCTCAGATCCCTTCAAAGACTGCCTATGCTGATGCTGAGTGACTATCCCTGAGTAATTATCCTCTTCCTCCTCAATCATCACGCTGATAGCTTGTAAGAACATTTTTGGTTCTGGGCGCCACCACCAGTGCCTAAGGCACAATTTTTCAGCCCCTGTTTAACAGGGGCGTGTAATTACAATTTTTGATGTAATACTTTGCAGCAGGGCTCGTTCCTGCATTCCAACTAGAGTGTCTGTGAGGGGTTGCAGTGTTGTGGCACCAGCACCAGTGCCTAAGACCCAATTTTTCAGCCCCTGTCTAACAGGGGCGTGTAATTACAATTTTTGATGCAATACTTTGCAGCAGGGCTTGTTCCTGCGTTTCAACTAGAGTGTCTGTGAGGGGTTGCAGTGTTGTGGCACCAGCACCAGTGCCTAAGACCCAATTTTTCTGCCCCTGTCTAACAGGGGCGTGTAATTACAATTTTTGATGCAATACTTTGCAGCAGGGCTCGTTCCTGCGTTCCAACTAGAGTGTCTGTGAGGGGTTGCAGTGTTGTGGCACCAGCACCAGTGCCTAAGGCCTAATTTTTCAGCTCCTGTTCAACAGGGGCATGTAATTACAATTCTTGATCTAATATTTCACAGCAGGGCCCTGTGAGGGCTTACAGTGTTTTGGCCACAGCAACACCTAAGGCCCAAATTTCTGCTGAGTATATAGGGCAGGACCCTACTTTCAAACATCTAACTTACAAACGACTCCTACTTGCAAACGGAAGGAGACAACAGGAAGTGAGAT
This sequence comes from Lithobates clamitans, assembly GCA_037952925.1. Lineage (NCBI taxonomy): Eukaryota > Metazoa > Chordata > Amphibia > Anura > Ranidae > Lithobates > Lithobates clamitans. The sequence goes on along the minus strand of JBBGZY010001703.1, from coordinate 301,443 downwards.
GAAATCTACCCCTAAGGAAGGGAAATTCTCTCCTGTAAGAGTTAATATGGGAAAACAATTTCTCCTTTCCACTGATGCTTTCCAATCCTTGTTCCACAAAAAAACCCAAATTTTCCAAAAACATTTTTCATTGGGACAAAAAAGTGAGGTGAAATCTTCTGAAGAGGAGGAAAGACGCAAAACAAATGTCACAGGGGTGATAACCCTTCCCTATGTTTTCCAAAAAGCTTAGAAAAGATTTTTTGGCTGGAGCTAAACACATTAAAAATGTTCAAAATTACAAACAGATTCTACTTAACAACAAACCTACAGTCCCTGTCTTGTTTGCACCGCCTGAATACTGCTGTTCAGAGTATATAGGGACCTTTCCTTATTTTAATTTGGGTGCGGGGTTCCCCTTAATATCCATACAAGACCCAAAGGGCCTGGTAATGGACTGGGGGGTACCCATGCCGTTTGTCTCACTGATTTTCATCCATATTGCCATGACCCCACATGACATTAAACCCGCAAGCAGTTTTAAATGAGATTTTTTCCTTTAAAAATGACATTTGGTGCAGGGACTGTTCTAAACATGGGAAACACGCGTCACTTTACAGGCATACTATAGACACCCCCCAGGTACGATATTTAAAGGAATATTTCACTTTTTTTTTTTTTACTTTAAGCATCATTAAAATCACTGCTCCCGAAAAAACGGCCGTTTTTAAAAGTTTTTTTTGCATTGATACATGTCCCCTGGGGTAGGACCCGGGTCCCCAAACCCTTTTTAGGACAATACCATGCAAATTAGCCTTTAAAATGAGCACTTTTGATTTCGAACGTTCGAGTCCCATAGACGTCAATGGGGTTCTAACGTTCGTGCGAACTTGCGGTCCGTTCGCGGGTTCTGGTGCGAACCGAACCGGGGGGTGTTCGGCTCATCCCTATGTGGCAGTATGATGGGGCAATTTTGATGGAGCAGTTTTGATGTGGCAATTTTAATGGGGCACTATGATGGGGTAATTTCGATGGGGCAGTTTTTATGGGGTAGTATGATGGGGCAATTTTGATGGTGGCAGTATGATGGGGAAATTTGATGGGGGCAGCCTTGATGGGGCAGTATGATGGAGAAATTTTGATGGTGGCAGCATGATGGGGCAGTTTTGATGGGGCAATTTGGATGGGGGCAGTTTTGATGGGGCAATATTGATGGGGCAGTATGATGGGGCCAATTTTGATGGGGCAGTAAGATAGGGAAAATTGATGGGGCAGTTTTGATGGGGCAATTTTGATGGGGCAAGTATGATGGGGCAGTTTTGATTTGGCAATTTTGATGGGGCAGTATGATGGGGCAGTAGGATGGAGAAAATCGATGGGGCAGTTTTGATGGGGACAATATAATGGGGCAATTTTGATGGGGGCAGTATGATGGGGCAGTTTTGATGGGGGCAGTATGATGGGGCAATTGTGATGGTGGCAGTATGATGGGGCAATTTGATGGGGCAGTATGATGGAGCAATTTTGATAGGGGCAGTTTTGATTTTAGCATTATGATGGGGCAGTTTTGATGGGGAAATTTTGATGGGGCAGTATGATGGGGCAGTTTTGATGGGACATGATGGAGCAATTTTGATGGTGGCAGTATGATGGGGCAATTTGATGGGGGCAAATTGATGGGGACAATTTTGATGATGTGGCTGTTTTGATGGGGCAATTTTGATGGGGGCAATATGATGTGGCAGTATGATGGGGCAACTTAATGGGGGCAATTTGATGGGGCAATTTTGATGGTGGCAGTATGATGGGGCAATTTTGAAAGAGCAGTTTTGATGTGGCAATTTTGATGGGGCACTATGATGCGGCAATTTCAATGGGGCAGTTTTTGCAGGGTAGTATGATGGGGCAATTTTGATGGTGGCAGTATGATGGGGCAGTTTTGATGGGGGCAGTTTTGATGGGGCAATTTTGATGGGGCAGTATGATGAGCTGAATTTTGATGGGGCAGTATGATGGGGCAGTAAGATGGGGAAAATTGATGGGGCAGTATGATGGGGCAGTTTTGATTTGGCAATTTTGATGGGGCAGTTTTGATGGGGAGTATGATGGGGTATTTTTGATGGTGGCAGCATAATGGGGCAGTTTTGATGGGGCAGTTTTGATTTGGCAATTTTGATGGGGCAGTTTTGATGGGGCAGTTTTGATGGGGTAGTATGATGGGGAGTATGATGGGGCAATTTTGATGGTGGCAGTATGATGGGGCAATTGGATGGGGGCAGGTTTGATGGGGCATTTTTGATGGTGGCAGCATAATGGGGAAGTTTTGATGGGGCAATTTTGATGGGGCAGTATGATGGGGCTGTAAGATGGGGAAAATTGATAGGGCAGATTTGATGGGGCAATTTTGATGGTGGCAGTATGATGAGGCAGTTTTGATGGGGCAGTTTTGATTTGGCAATTTTATTGGGGCAGTTTTGATGGGGCACTATGATGGGGCAGTTTTTATGGGGTAGTATTATGGGCAGTATGATGGGGCAATTTTGATGGTGGCAGTATGATGGGGCAATTTGATGGGGGCAGGTTTGATGGGGCATTTTTGATGGTGGCAGCATAATGGGGCAGTTTTGATGGGGCAATTTTGATGGGGGCAGTTTTGATGGGGCAATTTTGATAGGGCAGTATGATGGGGCAGTAAGATGGGAAAATTGATAGGGCAGATTTGATGGGGCAATTTTGATGGTGGCAGTATGATGAGGCAGTTTTGATGGGGCAGTTTTGATTTGGCAATTTTATTGGGGCAGTTTTGATGGGGCACTATGATGGGGCAGTTTTTATGGGGTAGTATGATGGGCAGTATGATGGGGCAATTTTGATGGTGGCAGTATGATGGGGCAATTTGATAGGGCAGATTTGATGGGGCACTTTTGATGGTGGCAGCATGATGGGGCAGTTTTGATGGGGCAATTTTGATGGAGGCAGTTTAGATGGGGCAATTTTGATGGGGCAATTTTGATGGGGCAGTATGATGGGGCAGTAGGATGGGGAAAATTGATGGGGTAGTTTTGATGGGGGCAGTATGATGGGGCAATTGTGATGGTGGCAGTATGATGGGACAATTTGATGGGGGCAATTTGATGGGGCAGTTTTGATGGGGGAAGTTTTGATGGGGGCAATATGATGGGGCAGGAATGTTGGGGGCTATTTGATGGGGCAGTATGATGGGGCAATTTTGATAGGGGCAGTTTTGATGGGAGCATTATGATGGGGCAGTTTTGATGGGGAAATTTTGATGGGGCAGTATGATGGGGCAGTTTTGTTGGGACATGATGGGGCAATTTTGATGGTGGCAGTATGATGGGGCAATTTGATGGGGGCAAATTGATGGGGACAATTTTAATGATGGGGCTGTTTTGATGGGGCAATTTTGATGGTTTAATTTTGATGGGGCAGTATGATGGGGGCAGTATGATGGGGCATTTTTGATGGGGCAGTATGATGGGACAACTTGATGGTGGAAATTTGATGGGGCAATTTTGATGGTGACAGTATGATGGGGCAATTTTGACGGGGCAGTTTTGATGTGGCAATTTTGATGGGGCACTATGATGGGGCAATTTCGATGGGGCAGTTTTTATGGGGTAGTATGATGGGGCAATATTGATGGTGGCAGTATGATGGGGCAGTATGATGGAGAAATTTTGATGGTGGCAGCATGATGGGGCAGTTTTGATGGGGCAATTTGGATGGGGCAGTTTTGATGGGGCAATTTTGATGGGGCAGTATGATGGGGCAATTTTGATGGGGCAGTAAGATAGGGAAAATTGATGGGGCAGTTTTGATGGGGCAATTTTTATGGGGAAAGTATGATGGGGCAGTTTTGATTTGGCAATTTTGATGGGGCAGTATGATGGGGCAGTAGGATGGGGAAAATTGATGGGGCAGTTTTGATGGGGACAATATGATGGGGCAATTTTGATGGGGGCAGTATGATGGGGCAGTTTTGATGGGGGCAGTATGATGGGGCAATTGTGATGGTGGCAGTATGATGGGGCAGTTTTGATGGGGGCAATATGATGGGGCAGGAATGATGGGGCAATTTAATGGGGCAGTATGATGGAGCGATTTTGATAGGGGCAGTTTTGATTTGAGCATTATGATGGGGAAATTTTGATGGTGGCAGTATGATGGGGCAGTTTTGATGGGACATGATGGGACAATTTTGACGGTGGCAGTATGATGGGGCAATTTGATGGGGGCAGATTGATGGGGACAATTTTGATGATGGGGCTGTTTTGATGGGGCAATTTTGATTGTGCAATTTTGATGGGGCAGTATGATGGGGGCAGTATGATGGGGCAGTATGATGGGGGTAATTTTGATGGAGGCAATATGATGTGGCAGTATGATGGGGCAATTTGATGGGTCAATTTTGATGTGGCAGTATGATGGGGCACTTTTGACATGGCAGTTTTGATGTGGCAATTTTGATGGGGCACTTTGATGGGGCAATTTCGATGGGGCAGTTTTTATGGGGTAGTATGATGGAGCAATTTTGATGGTGGCAGTATGATGGGGCAATTTAATGGGGGCAGCTTTGATGGGGCAGTATGATGGGGCAGTATGATGGAGAAATTTTGATGGTGGCAGCATGATGGGGCAGTTTTGATGGGGCAATTTGGATGGGGGCAGTTTTGATTGGGCAATTTGGATGGGGCAGTATGATGGGGCAATTTTGATGGGGCAGTATGATGGGTCAGTAAGATAGGGAAAATTGATGGGGCAGTTTTGATGGGGCAATATTGATGGGGGAATTATGATGGGGCAGTTTTGATTTGGCAATTTTGATGGGGCAGTTTTGATGGGGCACTATGATGGGGCAGTTTTGATGGGCTAGTATGATGGGCAGTATGATGGGGCAATTTTGATGGTTTCAGTATGATGGGGCAATTTGATGGGGGCAGGTTTGATGGGTCACTTTTGATGGTGGCAGCATGATGGGGCAGTTTTGATGGGGCAATTTTGATGGGGCAGTTTAGATGGGGTAATTTTGATGGGGCAATTTTGATGGGGCAGTATGATGGGGCAGTAGGATGGGGAAAATTGATGGGGCAGTTTTGATGGGGACAATATGATGGGGCAATTTTGATGGGGGCAGTATGATGGGGCAGTTTTGATGGGGGCAATATGATGGGGCAATTGTGATGGTGGCAGTATGATGGGGCAATTTGATGAGGCAGTTTTGATGGGGGCAATATGATGGGGCAGGGATGATGGGGCAATTTGATGGGGCAGTATGATGGAGCAATTTTGATAGGGGCAGTTTTGATTTGAGCATTATGATGAGGCAGTTTTGATGGGGAAATTTTGATGGGGCAGTATGATGGGACATGATGGGGCAATTTTGACGGTGGCAGTATGATGGGGCAATTTGATGAGGACAAATTGATGGGGACAATTTTGATGATGGGGCTGTTTTGATGGGGCAATTTTGATGGTGGCAGTATGATGGGGCAATTTTGACAGGGCAGTTTTGATGTGGCAATTTTGATGGGGCACTATGATGGGGCAATTTCGATGGGGCAGTTTTTATGGGGTAGTATGATGGGGCAATTTTGATGGTGCAGTATGATGGGGCAATTTGATGGGGGCAGCTTTGATGGGGCAGTATGATGGAGCAATTTTGATGGTGGCAGCATGATGGGGCAGTTTTGATGGGGCAGTTTTGATGGGGCAATTTTGATGGGGCAATTTTGATGGGGCAGTATGATGAGCTGAATTTTGATGGGGCAGTATGATGGGGCAGTAAGATGGGGAAAATTGATGGGGCAGTTTTGATGGGGCAGTTTTGATGGGGCACTATGTATGGGGTAGTATGATGGGCAGTATGATGGGGCAATTTTGATGGGACAGTTTTGATGGGGCACTATGATGGGGCAGTTTGTATGGGGTAGTATGATGGGCAGTATGATGGGGCAATTTTGATGGTGGCAGTATGATGGGGAAATTTGATGGGGGAAGGTTTGATGGGGCAGTTTTGATGGGGCAATTTTGATGGGGGCAGTTTAGATGGGTCAATTTTGATGGGGCAGTATGATGGGGCAGTAGGATGGGGAAAAATGATGAGGTAGTTTTGATTGGGGCAATATGATGGGGCAATTTTGATGGGGGCAGTATGATGGGGCAGTTTTGATGGGGCAATTTTGATGGGGCAGTTTAGATGGGGCAATTTTGATGGGGCAGTTTAGATGGGGCAATTTTGATGGGGCAGTATGATGGGGCAATTGTGATGGTGGCAGTATGATGGGACAATTTGATGGGGGCAATTTGATGGGGCAGTTTTGATGGGGGCAGTTTTGATGGGGGAAATATGATGGGGCAGGAATGATGGGGGCAATTTGATGGGGCAGTATGATGGGGCAATTTTGATAGGGGCAGTTTTGATGGGAGCATTATGATGGGGCAGTTTTAATGGGGAAATTTTGATGGGGCAGTATGATGGGGCAGTTTTGATGGGACATGATGGGGCAATTTTGATGGTGGCAGTATGATGGGGCAATTTGATGGGGGCAAATTGATGGGGACAATTTTGATGATAGGGCTGTTTTGATGGGGCAATTTTGATGGTGCAATTTTGATGGGGCAGTATGATGGGGGCAGTATGATGGGGGCAGTATGATGGGGCATTTTTGATGGGGCAGTATGATGGGGCAATTTTGATGGGGGCAATTTGATGGGGCAATTTTGATGGTGGCAGTATGATGGGGCAATTTTGACGGAGCAGTTTTGATGTGGCAATTTGATGGGGCACTATGATGGGGCAATTTCGATGGGGCAGTTTTTATGGGGTAGTATGATGGGGCAATTTTGATGGTGGCAGTATGATGGGGCAATTTGATGGGGGCAGTTTTGATGGGGCAGTATGATGGAGCAATTTTGATGGTGGCAGCATGATGGGGCAGTTTTGATGGGGCAATTTTGATGGGGCAGTTTTGATGGGGCAATTTTGATAGGGGCAGTATGATGGGGCAGTTTTGGTGGGGCAGTTTTGATTTGGCAATTTTGATAGGGCAGTTTTGATGGGGCACTATGATGGGGCAATTTTTATGGGGTAGTATGATGGGCAGTATGATGGGGCAATTTCGATGGTGGCAGTATGATGGGGCAATTTGATGGGGGCAATTTTGACGGAGCAGTTTTGATGTGGCAATTTGATGGGGCACTATGATGGGGCAATTTCGATGGGGCAGTTTTTATGGGGTAGTATGATGGGGCAATTTTGATGGTGGCAGTATGATGGGGCAATTTGATGGGGGCAGCTTTGATGGGGCAGTATGATGGAGCAATTTTGATGGTGGCAGCATGATGGGGCAGTTTTGATGGGGCAGTTTTGATGGGGCAATTTTGATGAGGCATGTTTTGATGGGGCAATTTTGATAGGGGCAGTATGATGGGGCAGTTTTGATGGGGCAGTTTTGATTTGGCAATTTTGATAGGGCAGTTTTGATGGGGCACTATGATGGGGCAATTTTTATGGGGTAGTATGATGGGCAGTATGATGGGGCAATTTCGATGGGGGCAGGTTTGATGGGGCACTTTTGATGGTGGCAGCTTGATGGGGCAATTTTGATGGGGGCAGTTTAGATGGGGCAATTTGATGGGGACAATTTTGATGATAGGGCTGTTTTGATGGGGCAATTTTGATGGTGCAATTTTGATGGGGCAGTATGATGGGGGCAGTATGATGGGGCATTTTTGATGGGGCAGTATGATGGGGCAATTTTGATGGGGGCAATTTGATGGGGCAATTTTGATGGTGGCAGTATGATGGGGCAATTTTGACGGAGCAGTTTTGATGTGGCAATTTGATGGGGCACTATGATGGGGCAATTTCGATGGGGCAGTTTTTATGGGGTAGTATGATGGGGCAATTTTGATGGTGGCAGTATGATGGGGCAATTTGATGGGGGCAGCTTTGATGGGGCAGTATGATGGAGCAATTTTGATGGTGGCAGCATGATGGGGCAGTTTTGATGGGGCAATTTTGATGGGGCAGTTTTGATGGGGCAATTTTGATAGGGGCAGTATGATGGGGCAGTTTTGGTGGGGCAGTTTTGATTTGGCAATTTTGATAGGGCAGTTTTGATGGGGCACTATGATGGGGCAATTTTTATGGGGTAGTATGATGGGCAGTATGATGGGGCAATTTCGATGGTGGCAGTATGATGGGGCAATTTGATGGGGGCAATTTTGACGGAGCAGTTTTGATGTGGCAATTTGATGGGGCACTATGATGGGGCAATTTCGATGGGGCAGTTTTTATGGGGTAGTATGATGGGGCAATTTTGATGGTGGCAGTATGATGGGGCAATTTGATGGGGGCAGCTTTGATGGGGCAGTATGATGGAGCAATTTTGATGGTGGCAGCATGATGGGGCAGTTTTGATGGGGCAGTTTTGATGGGGCAATTTTGATGAGGCATGTTTTGATGGGGCAATTTTGATAGGGGCAGTATGATGGGGCAGTTTTGATGGGGCAGTTTTGATTTGGCAATTTTGATAGGGCAGTTTTGATGGGGCACTATGATGGGGCAATTTTTATGGGGTAGTATGATGGGCAGTATGATGGGGCAATTTCGATGGGGGCAGGTTTGATGGGGCACTTTTGATGGTGGCAGCTTGATGGGGCAATTTTGATGGGGGCAGTTTAGATGGGGCAATTTTGATGGGGCAGTATGATGGGGCAATTTTTGATGGGGCAGTATAATGGGGCAGTAGGATGGGGAAAATTGATGTGGCAGTTTTAATGGGGGCAATATGATGGGGCAATTTTGATGGGGGCAGTATGATGGGGCAGTTTTGATGGGGGCAGTATGATGGGGCAATTGTGATGGGGGCAGTATGATGGGGCAATTGTGATGGTGGCAGTATGATGGGGCAATTTTTATGGGGGCATTTTTATGGGGCAGTATGATGGGGCAGTTTTGATGGGACAATTTTGATGGGGCAGTTTTGATGGGGCAGTATGAAGGGGCAATTTTGGTGGGGCAATTTTGAGGGGCAGTATGATGGGGCAGTTTTGATAGGGGCAGTTTTGATAGGGGCAGTTTTTATGGGGCAATTTTGATGGTGGCAGTATGATGAGGCAATTTTAATAGTGGCAGTATGATGAGGCAATTTTGATGGGGACAGTATGATGGGGCAGTTTTTATGGGGGCAGTATGATGGGGCAATTTGATGGGGCAGTTTTGATGGGGGCAATATGATGGGGCAATTTGATGGGGGCAATTTTGATGGGGAAGTTTTGATGGTGGCAGTATGATGGGGCAGTTTGATGGGGGCAATTTTGATGGGGGCAGTATGATAGGGTAGTTTTGTTGGGGCAGTTTTTATGGGGCAATTTTGATGGGGCAGTATGATGGGGCAATTTGATGGGGCAGTTTTAATGGGGGCAATATGATGGGGCAGTTTTGATGGGGCAGTATGATGGGTGCAATTTGATGAGGGCAATTTGATGATGGGGCAGTTTTGATGGGACAATTTTGATCTGGCAGTATGATGGGGCAATTTTGATTGTGGCAATTTTGATGGGGCAGTTTTGATGGGGACAATTTTGATGGTGGCAGCATGATGGGGCAATTTGATGGAGCAATTTTGAATGGGGGCAATTTGATGGGGGCAGTATGATTATGCAGTTTTTATGGGGGCAATTTTGATGGTGACTGTATGATGGGGCAATTTTGATGGGAGCAATTTTGATGGGGACAGTATGATGTGGCAATTTTGATGGGGGAAATTTTTATGGGGGCAATTTGGGGCACCTCCTGCAAAAGGTAATTACTTTTTTAAAAGATGCTAATTGTAAATGATATCCCTTGTTTCTGTTGCTATGGAAACCTGACCTACAACCTATTACATGGCTCGTCCTGCTCTGAGCATGTGCAAAATCTGGAGGTGCATGTTAGGTAACCAGCATGCATGGAATACAGGAAGAGATACAGTCTGGCTTCAGATGCCCACACATGAGATGGCCGCGGCCTGCTGGGACTTACAAAAGTAAGAAATCAATGGTGCAAAAATACAAAACGGACCTTCGTTTACAGCAAACCTTTACTAGAATACGGAGCTAGGTAAATTGGAAAAGAGGAAACCAAAAATTCAAGAGCACCACGTCCCAATAATAAAGTTTAAGAGGAAAATAAGGGCTTTGAGGCCATATAGTGGCCCCAGGGACTTTTTAAACGGTGCTGGAGTCAATGAAATCAAAAATATAAGATAAAACACATCTTTTATTAGATACTAATTAAAAGAAACAGACATTTCGTCACATAGTGACATTGAGCAATAAATGTACAAAGCAGATACAAAAAGTATTGACATAGATGCAGAGATTAATACCACTCTCTCAACATGTTTCGCTTTCCTAAGCTTCTTCAGGAGATGTGTTGTGGTATTATAATCAGCTATAAAAATAGAAATATATATATTACATGCCTGCTAATGAATTACAATTTCATAAATTTATATTAATTTGGTCATAACAAAAAATCAATGAAAAAATATATGAAAAGGGCATATTTTAACAAAATTGGTATACGTACAACTGAGTATAGAAAAAAAAAAAAAAATTAATTAATACTAAAGACTGCTATACGATCTTACCCGCAGAGAAAGAAAAAACTATATACTGAGAGAAGAATTTGTGCTTTATTGGCGTTTTGCTCTTCAGTCTGAAAATCACTGGGAAGGCATGCAGAGAGGCACAAAAATTAAATTAAAAGAAGTTGATGAATGGATGAGATTCTCTACAAAGAGAAGCAAATCAAATACAGGACTATTAATATTATTACTTCACGAACTCTATACTAGATTTAACTGATGTAGATGCTGAATATATGAATGAATGAAAAAATCATCCAAGAATAAACATATATTGATATACCTTTGGTAGAATCAATTCCTAAGTAAAAATTAACATCCGAGGGATGATAAACAGCCAGATTGCTAGATCGGTGGTACTTATAGTGCAGCAGGACGGCAGTAGAATGGGCAGCACACAGGACCAGATCGCTGACCAATCACTAGTCAGCAACTAGACCTAGAAGTTCATCTGCAGTCTGCCACCGAAGTAATCTAAAGATATATAAATAAGATAAAAGCTAAGTTTGAATTTCTGAGTATCAATAACATCAAGGAAAAACTTCTGATAGAGAATCAAGAGAAATCAAAACAACTTACTGTTGATGGATAATATTGGTCTTCGCAACGCTCACATAAAAAAAAGCCTCCGTCTGCCCAGCACATCACCAGAACGACAATGACAGAGATTGGCAGGGGATTCCCCGCTTTTAAACCCCTCCAGCGTGACGGCGTCTGACTCACCGTCACGCTGCGGACCGAAAGAAGACAACTGCGCATGCGCCCGTGTCCCGGCTTGGTAATGAATGACGTCAGCCGCATCTGAACGGCGCGACGGAGTCGCGGCCATTTTTGAAAGTACAGTGCCAGAGATAGTAAAATACGGAAGCCGCTGAGGCTACGTATTAATCCTATGGATGAGTGCATTGGCGGCATCATGTAGATGAGTCTAATCAGCGGTCATCTTTAGGGGATCAGATATTCAAAAGTGGGCGTCACCTGAGCCAAAGGGCCGAGGGCAGATTCAAGAGAGAACAAAGAAGGGGGAAGGGGGACAGCAGCACTAGTTGTCAATTAAAGGGCAACCCAGCTAAAGGGACATTGATTAGGACCTACCATGCTGGGTGCCCCGGGTGTCCGTACATGCCCAAAAACAACCAATGACAAGCAGACTGAAGAGCGTTTAAGAAACCAGTTCTATCGCATACACAAACATTAGACATATAAAATAAAATACAAAAACATATTAAATGATGGTATCATAGATGTTGACATAAAAATACAAAGGGAATTATATCAGATATAGCAGATCAGATGAAAAAAAAAAAAAAAAAAAAAAAAAAAAAAAAAAAAAAACCCAATTAGAGAAAAGGTTTAAAACTCAAAACATCATTTAGGCCAGGGTATTGCAAAGCATTCAAAGTAAAAATCCACTTAGTCTCGCGTTGCAATAAGGTCTTGTCATAATCACCCCCTCTTTCATTAGGGGGGGCGTATTCAAGGGCATAGAAGTGCATTTTACTATCGTCGAACTGATGGCATAAACCCATATGTCGGCTTATAGGGGTCTCCATCTTTTTCTTATTCACTAGAGTGACATGATCTCTGATTCGGTGGAAAAAGGGACGTTTGGTTTTCCCTATGTAGAATGCATTGCATTCACATAACATTAAGTAGACAACGCCAATGGATTGGCATGTGACAATGAAATTGGGGTTGTATAATTGTCCATTTGGGAGAATGATATTCCGGGATGCATAAATGTACCTGCAGAAGTCACATCTGTGGCAGGGTTTGGTACCTTTGTTTTTGATAGTGGTTACAGGCAAAGAGGTATGGTGGCTATGGACAATGTGATCTCTGAGTGACCGAGATCGTCGATAAGTGATCTCTGGGTGATCTTTTAGATGTTTAGACACTTTAGGGTCACCCATCAACAAGTACCAGTGCTTTTGTAGCAGCTCACGTACCTGCTGATGTTGCCCAGAAAAGGTAGTAATGACTCTTAGGCCTGGGTCTAACTTTGGTTTGGAACATCCATGAATTAATTGGCTGCGGTTGCTTTTTTTGGCCCTAACATAGGCTCGTTTAAGGCATTTATTGCTATAGCCACGTGCCCTCAGGCGTTCTCTCAGTGCCCTGGCCTCGGATTCAAAAAAGACATTGTCACTACAATTTCTCCTCAGTCTTAAATATTGTCCATAGGGGACATTGTTAATGAGTGGTAGGGGATGTGAACTAGTAGCGTGCAGGAGTGAATTTCCTGCTGATGGTTTACGAAAAAGAGTAGTTCCAATGGTTCTATCAGGATTAATGAAAAGGGTGATATCTAGGAAAGTTAGACTGGATTGATTTGCCTCCATGGTAAAGGTGAGGTTATAGGAATTGATTTTCAATCCCTCAAAAAAGTGAGAAAGGTCTTCTCTGCTGCCTGTCCAAATAAAGAATACATCGTCAATATACCGTTTCCAAATCGGTATATTTTCCACCAAGGCCTGCATATCCTCCCTGAAAAACAGTTTTTGCTCCCACTCCCCCAGGTACAGGTTCGCATAAGAGGGGGCACACCTGGTCCCCATAGCGACCCCCTGCACCTGGAGGTAGTGGGAGCGTGCAAATAAGAAGATGTTATTGGTAAGGATAAAACTCAGAAGGTCCAAAATGAACCTTCTGTAAGTCTGGGGGACATCATCATCGTGGGAAATGAAGCCCTCCACAACTGCCACCCCCAAATCATGGGGGATGGAGTTGTAGAGGGCTTCCACATCCAACGCCACAAGCCATGCTTCCTCTGGGACGGTAACACCGTCCAGAGTCCGAAGAAGTTCATTAGTGTCTTGCAGGTATGATGTAAGGCCCTCCACATGGGGCCTAAGGAATTCATCTATGAGTTGACTCGCATTTTCAGTGAGTGATCCGTTTCCGGACACTATTGGTCGGCCAGGGGGATTTATTAGGTCCTTATGTACCTTGGGGAGGGCGTATAGTGTAGGAATCCGAGGGCAGGGCACATTAAGGAACTCCCATGTTGGTTTAGTAATCAGACCCTGATGGTAGGCTGTTCCAATTAATTTTCTATAGCGCATGGTCATATTGGTAACATGTGTCTCAGTTACTTTTTTATACCAGTTACGATTTTGTAGAAGGCGTAGGACCATCAATTCGTATTGTTCTATGGTCATCACCACTAAGTTACCTCCCTTGTCTGAGGGCTTAACCACCAGACGTGGGTCTGACTGTAGTGATTTTAAAGCCAGTTTTTGTTCGCTTGTAAGGTTTGAATGTTTTAAGCCCTTCCATTTGGTCTTACGGATGTCCTCTGTGACCTGATGGATAAACGCCCAGACATTGGGATTGCCTTGTGGTGTGGGGAACGTTTTTGATTTGGGTCTGTATTCCTTGGGTCTGAACGGTACTCTTAAAGGGAAGGCACATGCCCCCTGATCGGGAGATACTTCCCGGTCAAGGGACTGAGCCTCCAAAAGATCTATTTCATCTATGTGTCCCTCGTCCCAAAGTTGCATAAGGTCTTCCATTGCTTTGATTTCATTTAAGGTAATATTTTCCACTCTCGGTTCATCATGAGATGACGTAGAGCTGGATTGTATGGGTTTGTCAAAATTAATGCGAAGCATTAGTTTACGAACGAATAAATTCAAATCTTTTATCAGTTCGAACTGATCAATTTTCTGTGTCGGACAAAAGGTTAAACCTAACTCTAAGACAGAAACTTGATCAGCACTCAAAGGAATGGAAGATAAATTAATTATTTCAAATTTTTGGCCTGTTTCTGAAGGCCCTCCAGGGCCGTCATTTTCCTCGACTCGTGTACTGGTTGAGTAAAGATAGGAGCCGGGCGAAAATCCGACTGACCAGTAGATTCATTGGTGTTGGTATTTGAAGGTGCCATTGTTTGAGATGATGGAGTACTTAAATGGGTATTAGAAAGGGTGTCCCGGTGTCCCAGTGCGTGTGAGGGATTGTTAATTTTTGCCGTAGTGGCTCTAGTATGGATCGGTGTGCGATTGGTGTTTTGGTGCCGCTTACTTGACCCAATGGGCGCATTCCCAATGCCGTTCGTGCGCTTGGAGGATCCAAAATCTTTAGAGCCTTCTTGTGCCTGTGAAGAGAGGGAGGAAGCAGAGGAGGTATCAGAGTCATTAGATTCTGAAGGGACATCTCTAGGGGTTCGCATTTTGGTGTTGCGTCTCTTGTTGGTTTTATTTTGTGTCCATGCATAAGCTTGATTGTTATCATATGATACCTTATCTCTTAGAAATTTCTTTTCCTTAGTTTTTAAAATATCGGCTACATAGGTCTCTATATGCGTTTTGAGATTGCTTTCCCGACTAGAAAAAAGCTCACTTGAAACAATCGAACTGTTTTCAGTATATAGTTTTTCTATTTCCTTGTCTAAAGAGATTAATTCGTCATTATAATGGCCACAGAGTAGTTCCATCATTTTCATCGAGCATAGTTGAAGATTAGTTTCCCAATTCGTTCTAAAATCTGGTTCTAATTTGCTCACTGTGGGAAATATCTGGATCCTCAAACCCCATGGGGCAATTTGATCGTCCAGATATTTCTGAAAATACCATTTATTCCAATACACTCTTGCTTTTTTTTCCAACATTCGTTGAAGACGAAGAAAGAAACGGTCCATTGATAGACCCCCCCCAGTAGCATTCTGGGATTTATGGATCTGGTCCATAAATCCTTCGAATGCATTACCACAATAGTTAGCCATATGTACAAAAATAGAGGCCAAATGGTGAATAAGATAAAAATAAAAAGTAAACTTAATGAAAACAAAAATAATAATAATAATGAAAATAAAGGAGAAAAATAAAACACAAAATACAATAAGTATGAGTCCAAATGTAGTCAATATAGTAGGTAAATAATATATCTACAAGACGAATTGAGATTCCTCAGTTCCCTAAATGGGATAGGTGGGTAACACCTCAGTATGGAGCTAGGTAAATTGGAAAAGAGGAAACCAAAAATTCAAGAGCACCACGTCCCAATAATAAAGTTTAAGAGGAAAATAAGGGCTTTGAGGCCATATAGTGGCCCCAGGGACTTTTTAAACGGTGCTGGAGTCAATGAAATCAAAAATATAAGATAAAACACATCTTTTATTAGATACTAATTAAAAGAAACAGACATTTCGTCACATAGTGACATTGAGCAATAAATGTACAAAGCAGATACAAAAAGTATTGACATAGATGCAGAGATTAATACCACTCTCTCAACATGTTTCGCTTTCCTAAGCTTCTTCAGGAGATGTGTTGTGGTATTATAATCAGCTATAAAAATAGAAATATATATATTACATGCCTGCTAATGAATTACAATTTCATAAATTTATATTAATTTGGTCATAACAAAAAATCAATGAAAAAATATATGAAAAGGGCATATTTTAACAAAATTGGTATACGTACAACTGAGTATAGAAAAAAAAAAAAAAAATTAATTAATACTAAAGACTGCTATACGATCTTACCCGCAGAGAAAGAAAAAACTATATACTGAGAGAAGAATTTGTGCTTTATTGGCGTTTTGCTCTTCAGTCTGAAAATCACTGGGAAGGCATGCAGAGAGGCACAAAAATTAAATTAAAAGAAGTTGATGAATGGATGAGATTCTCTACAAAGAGAAGCAAATCAAATACAGGACTATTAATATTATTACTTCACGAACTCTATACTAGATTTAACTGATGTAGATGCTGAATATATGAATGAATGAAAAAATCATCCAAGAATAAACATATATTGATATACCTTTGGTAGAATCAATTCCTAAGTAAAAATTAACATCCGAGGGATGATAAACAGCCAGATTGCTAGATCGGTGGTACTTATAGTGCAGCAGGACGGCAGTAGAATGGGCAGCACACAGGACCAGATCGCTGACCAATCACTAGTCAGCAACTAGACCTAGAAGTTCATCTGCAGTCTGCCACCGAAGTAATCTAAAGATATATAAATAAGATAAAAGCTAAGTTTGAATTTCTGAGTATCAATAACATCAAGGAAAAACTTCTGATAGAGAATCAAGAGAAATCAAAACAACTTACTGTTGATGGATAATATTGGTCTTCGCAACGCTCACATAAAAAAAAGCCTCCGTCTGCCCAGCACATCACCAGAACGACAATGACAGAGATTGGCAGGGGATTCCCCGCTTTTAAACCCCTCCAGCGTGACGGCGTCTGACTCACCGTCACGCTGCGGACCGAAAGAAGACAACTGCGCATGCGCCCGTGTCCCGGCTTGGTAATGAATGACGTCAGCCGCATCTGAACGGCGCGACGGAGTCGCGGCCATTTTTGAAAGTACAGTGCCAGAGATAGTAAAATACGGAAGCCGCTGAGGCTACGTATTAATCCTATGGATGAGTGCATTGGCGGCATCATGTAGATGAGTCTAATCAGCGGTCATCTTTAGGGGATCAGATATTCAAAAGTGGGCGTCACCTGAGCCAAAGGGCCGAGGGCAGATTCAAGAGAGAACAAAGAAGGGGGAAGGGGGACAGCAGCACTAGTTGTCAATTAAAGGGCAACCCAGCTAAAGGGACATTGATTAGGACCTACCATGCTGGGTGCCCCGGGTGTCCGTACATGCCCAAAAACAACCAATGACAAGCAGACTGAAGAGCGTTTAAGAAACCAGTTCTATCGCATACACAAACATTAGACATATAAAATAAAATACAAAAACATATTAAATGATGGTATCATAGATGTTGACATAAAAATACAAAGGGAATTATATCAGATATAGCAGATCAGATGAAAAAAAAAAAAAAAAAAAAAAAAAAAAAAAAAAAAAAAAAAAAAAACCCAATTAGAGAAAAGGTTTAAAACTCAAAACATCATTTAGGCCAGGGTATTGCAAAGCATTCAAAGTAAAAATCCACTTAGTCTCGCGTTGCAATAAGGTCTTGTCATAATCACCCCCTCTTTCATTAGGGGGGGCGTATTCAAGGGCATAGAAGTGCATTTTACTATCGTCGAACTGATGGCATAAACCCATATGTCGGCTTATAGGGGTCTCCATCTTTTTCTTATTCACTAGAGTGACATGATCTCTGATTCGGTGGAAAAAGGGACGTTTGGTTTTCCCTATGTAGAATGCATTGCATTCACATAACATTAAGTAGACAACGCCAATGGATTGGCATGTGACAATGAAATTGGGGTTGTATAATTGTCCATTTGGGAGAATGATATTCCGGGATGCATAAATGTACCTGCAGAAGTCACATCTGTGGCAGGGTTTGGTACCTTTGTTTTTGATAGTGGTTACAGGCAAAGAGGTATGGTGGCTATGGACAATGTGATCTCTGAGTGACCGAGATCGTCGATAAGTGATCTCTGGGTGATCTTTTAGATGTTTAGACACTTTAGGGTCACCCATCAACAAGTACCAGTGCTTTTGTAGCAGCTCACGTACCTGCTGATGTTGCCCAGAAAAGGTAGTAATGACTCTTAGGCCTGGGTCTAACTTTGGTTTGGAACATCCATGAATTAATTGGCTGCGGTTGCTTTTTTTGGCCCTAACATAGGCTCGTTTAAGGCATTTATTGCTATAGCCACGTGCCCTCAGGCGTTCTCTCAGTGCCCTGGCCTCGGATTCAAAAAAGACATTGTCACTACAATTTCTCCTCAGTCTTAAATATTGTCCATAGGGGACATTGTTAATGAGTGGTAGGGGATGTGAACTAGTAGCGTGCAGGAGTGAATTTCCTGCTGATGGTTTACGAAAAAGAGTAGTTCCAATGGTTCTATCAGGATTAATGAAAAGGGTGATATCTAGGAAAGTTAGACTGGATTGATTTGCCTCCATGGTAAAGGTGAGGTTATAGGAATTGATTTTCAATCCCTCAAAAAAGTGAGAAAGGTCTTCTCTGCTGCCTGTCCAAATAAAGAATACATCGTCAATATACCGTTTCCAAATCGGTATATTTTCCACCAAGGCCTGCATATCCTCCCTGAAAAACAGTTTTTGCTCCCACTCCCCCAGGTACAGGTTCGCATAAGAGGGGGCACACCTGGTCCCCATAGCGACCCCCTGCACCTGGAGGTAGTGGGAGCGTGCAAATAAGAAGATGTTATTGGTAAGGATAAAACTCAGAAGGTCCAAAATGAACCTTCTGTAAGTCTGGGGGACATCATCATCGTGGGAAATGAAGCCCTCCACAACTGCCACCCCCAAATCATGGGGGATGGAGTTGTAGAGGGCTTCCACATCCAACGCCACAAGCCATGCTTCCTCTGGGACGGTAACACCGTCCAGAGTCCGAAGAAGTTCATTAGTGTCTTGCAGGTATGATGTAAGGCCCTCCACATGGGGCCTAAGGAATTCATCTATGAGTTGACTCGCATTTTCAGTGAGTGATCCGTTTCCGGACACTATTGGTCGGCCAGGGGGATTTATTAGGTCCTTATGTACCTTGGGGAGGGCGTATAGTGTAGGAATCCGAGGGCAGGGCACATTAAGGAACTCCCATGTTGGTTTAGTAATCAGACCCTGATGGTAGGCTGTTCCAATTAATTTTCTATAGCGCATGGTCATATTGGTAACATGTGTCTCAGTTACTTTTTTATACCAGTTACGATTTTGTAGAAGGCGTAGGACCATCAATTCGTATTGTTCTATGGTCATCACCACTAAGTTACCTCCCTTGTCTGAGGGCTTAACCACCAGACGTGGGTCTGACTGTAGTGATTTTAAAGCCAGTTTTTGTTCGCTTGTAAGGTTTGAATGTTTTAAGCCCTTCCATTTGGTCTTACGGATGTCCTCTGTGACCTGATGGATAAACGCCCAGACATTGGGATTGCCTTGTGGTGTGGGGAACGTTTTTGATTTGGGTCTGTATTCCTTGGGTCTGAACGGTACTCTTAAAGTGCCTCTCTGCATGCCTTCCCAGTGATTTTCAGACTGAAGAGCAAAACGCCAATAAAGCACAAATTCTTCTCTCAGTATATAGTTTTTTCTTTCTCTGCGGGTAAGATCGTATAGCAGTCTTTAGTATTAATTAATTTTTTTTTTTTTTTCTATACTCAGTTGTACGTATACCAATTTTGTTAAAATATGCCCTTTTCATATATTTTTTCATTGATTTTTTGTTATGACCAAATTAATATAAATTTATGAAATTGTAATTCATTAGCAGGCATGTAATATATATATTTCTATTTTTATAGCTGATTATAATACCACAACACATCTCCTGAAGAAGCTTAGGAAAGCGAAACATGTTGAGAGAGTGGTATTAATCTCTGCATCTATGTCAATACTTTTTGTATCTGCTTTGTACATTTATTGCTCAATGTCACTATGTGACGAAATGTCTGTTTCTTTTAATTAGTATCTAATAAAAGATGTGTTTTATCTTATATTTTTGATTTCATTGACTCCAGCACCGTTTAAAAAGTCCCTGGGGCCACTATATGGCCTCAAAGCCCTTATTTTCCTCTTAAACTTTACTAGAATACATTAAGCATGAGGATTATAGGAGGATTTATATCTAAAAGGTAAAATTTCGTCCATAACACCTCTTTAAGTTCAGTATTATGTACACTTTAACCCTTTCACTGCCAAGTCTGTCTGCCGTATGGACCTACAAAAGGGCCTGCAGGTGTCCATGTCAGTATGGGGTACGGACCTCTTTTCTCCCTCTCCTATAATCTTATAGTCACTTCACTGACATAATCTTAAATCAGAATTGTTCAGGAGACTCTACTGAACAATTCTATAACTCTGATCAGCAGATTACAACCCTCTGATCAGAGTTATTAACCCCTAATATGACCCCCTCCATGCTGCCACTTCCCTGTCCCCAGCCCCTCCCGCACCTCCCTTCCACCTAAAACTACTCCCCCCACTCTCCTCTCCCCTTCAACCCCCTTCTCACCTCCCCAGCACTGACCCCCCCACACCCGATCTGACCCCCCAAATTTGATCCCCTGCGGCCACCATCATAATCATAATGCCACTCCGGCTGGCTTCAGGTGCTGCTGGGGGCTTGGGGGGGTCCAGATGTGTCCCCCTATCACTCAGATAGCCCCACAATACTGCCCCCACACACCTGATCCATCCCTACTCTGGCGGCATCTCTCCCTCCCCTCCCGCAGCTTCTGCTCCGGTAAGGTGACAGTTTGGGGATCACGGCGGGGGGAGGGGGAGCGGTAGGGGTGATTTTTGGGCTTAGGGGGGCTTGGTAAACATGTGTTTACCATCCCCTAAGTGTGGCACCCTGGGCGCATGCAGCGATCACTGTAATCGCTCCGATATGCCCACTGCAAGAAATATGCCCCGTACACACGGTCAGATTTTCTGATGGGAAATGTTCGATGGGAGCTTGTTGTCGGAAATTCCGACCGTGTGTATGCTCCATCGGATGTTTTCCATCGGAATTTCCGTCACACAAAATTTAAGAGCTGGATCTCAAATTTTTCGACAAAATCCATTGTCGTAAATTCTGATCGTGCGTACACAATTCCGACGCACAAAGTTCCACGCATGCTCAGAATCAAGCAGAAGAGCCGCACTGGCTATTGAACTTCATTTTTTTCGGCTCGTCGTATGTCTTGTACATCACCGCGTTCTTGACGTTCGGAATTGTGTGACCGTGTGTATGCAAGACAAGTTTGAGCCAACATCCATTGGAAAAAATCCATGGATTTTGTTGTCGGAATGTCCGATCAATGTCCGATCGTGTGTACAGGACATAAGTCTTCTTAATGTTTTTTAAAGATCTCTCTACGTTGAGGACCCAACCTAGGTATTCCAGGTAGTTGATTGTGTTAGGGAAATTTGTCTGTAAGCTCTGCACACAGCCATATCTCCTGTGCTAATAAGCACCTATCTCCGTCTTAATGATATAATGTACCTTTTGATCGTATATCTCCCCTCTGGTTCCCCATTCCCCAGTAATCAGACATCACCACATTCTTACGTTCTCATCTCCGCATCTCTGCCTCTCTTTGCAGTCCGCCTTGCTTTTATTTCCAACATCACAAAAGCTATGACAAACTGGAAGTGATGGCTACAACAGCCAATCATTCCCTCAATACATAATACAATAATAAATTTAATTTAATTTAATTAATAAATATTAATAATAAATGCATGGATTTTGTTGTCCGAATGTCCGATTGTGTGTACGGGGCATTACTATTTATCAGACTGTCAGTTTATGAATGAATGGAATCTCTATACAGATTCCATTCAAGTAAAGTGATACAGAGAAAAGGACTAACTTCAGTCCCTTTCTCTGTCTCAAAAAATAGATATGGGGTCTGTTTAGACCTCTGCTATCTCACCAAAGAACCCCCAATAAAATATATATATATGTTTATTAATTTTTTGTCATTTAAAAAAAATAAAAATGTTAAAAAAACCAACTCATTAAGACCCCCCAGGTCCTCCCGCACTCACCCCTCCACAGTGACATTCCCCCGCACTTACCCCTCCATGGTGACGCCCCCCCGCACTCACTCCTCCATGGTGATGGTCCCCCCACACTCCCCCCTCCATGGTGATGCCCCCCGCATTCACCTCTCCGTGGTGATGGTCCCCCCGCACTCACCCCTCCATGGTGACGCCCCCCGCACTCACCCCTCCCCAGTGACGGCCCCCCTGCACTCACCCCTCCACGGTGATGCCCCCCCGCACTCACCCCTCCACAGATACCTCAGCTTCTCCTCCTGGCCAACCCGATCCATCCTGATTGGCCAGGAGGAGAAGCCGGAAGACGAGGGGGTGGGTTTGAGGTGCAATGTTCTGCACCCCGAGCTCAACCTTTCAAGCCAATTAGAGCCTCAGGCTCTAATTATGTGGCTTGAAAAAAAAACTCATACAAACATATGAGTCCAGTGGCCTGCAGGGGGGTGGTGCCCCTAATGGACCAGCCGCTCTTGGTAAGACCCCTTTTATATGGAGCAGACTCTGTCAAGCAGATGTTCCTTCTCAGTGGGGGATCTGTCTGCTGATCTCCGCTGAGCAGGCGGATGACAGGTCTGCTCCGCTAATGCAGAGCAGACATGGACACAGCCTGCTGTTCTCTATGGGGCGGTCAGATGGAAACAGACCCCCTGTCCATTTCCATTGGATGTCATCCGATCTGATCTGATAGATGGATGGGGAATAGAATCCTCATCTGTCAGTTTTTAGTGGACTGGATCGGATGCAGGTGGGTATAAACAGACACATGTCCAATTACATCAGTCTCTCCATAGAGAACAATGGGTGGTCTGATTTGGGCCGCCTGAAAAATGGACAGGCAGACCCAATCAGTGTGCTTGTGTGAAAGGGGCCTAAGGCCTTGTTCACACAGGGCATACACAGCGTACCTTTACAGGGATGAACAGGTGTTCCGTGCCTCTCTGTGCAGGCAGTCCCATTGATGTCATTTGGGATGTAGCAACTATACCACCAGAGCCATTATTCTCAATTTTACATCCATGTAGGTCCACATGCATGTCCCTGGGCTCACACTGCCTGAGTTTGCGGTCGTGTACCCACACGGATGTCAGATTGGGAACAGCAGCTATGCCTGTGCAGTCATTGCATCCCAAATTGACATAAATGGGACTGCCTGTACAGGGATGCATGGAACACCTGTGCATCCCTGTGCGGGTAAACATGGCCCCCCCCATGGGCGTACACTTTAGTATGCCACATGTGAATGATGCTTTAGCACTAATTTAGCAGGGATTTTGTAAGTAAGTTGTGTTTATGTGCAATATTAATGATTTTTGTGTATTTTTAGTGAAAATAGCGATATGATGAACATTTGCGCAATTATTGCGGGGCCCAAAAAATCTGTAGCACTTTTTTTATTCTACAGGTCATGTGCTTTTAGAAAATGTCTAGTTTGAGGCAGGGGCGTAACTAGAAATAGCAGGGCCCCATAGCAAAATGTTGTATGGGGCCCCCCTGCAAACAGCCGCCCCACAGCTGCCCTAGTGTCAATGCAGCGTGACCTGTGCCCCATGCAGCGTGAACTGTGCCCCATGCAGCGTGACCTGTGCCCCATGCAGCGTGACCTGTGCCCCATACAATGTGACCTGTGCCCAATACAGCGTGACCTATGCCCCATGAAGCATGACCTGTGCCCAATGCAGCGTGACCTGTGCCCAATGCAGCGTGACCTGTGCCCAATACAGCCTGGTCTGCCTGTGCCCCATACAGCCTCACCTATGCAGAGGAAGAGGCAAGCCACCCGGATCAGCAGAGAGCGGGATTGCCCGCTGTAATAAGTTTCATTTGAATTTCCCGTCTTCCCGGGGCTCATCGTCACATCACATAGCCCCACCTCTTGGCCCAACGCCCTTGATGACGTCACATGTCCCGCATTGGATTGGTGTTCTGTCTATCAAAGGCGCCGGGCCAAGAGGTGGAGCTATGTGACGTGAGCCCCGGGAACACTGGAAGTTCTAATGAAAGCTATTACATCGGGCAATTCAGCTCTCTGCTGATACGGACAGCTCGCCTCTTCCTCTCCTCTCTCTTCCCCTGGCTGGGAGACTGTGCCAGTGGTGCTCTCATCCTCACTGGGCCCCACTCGGCTGCGGGCCCCATAGCGCCCGCATGGTTCGCTATGGTGGTGGTTCCGCCCCTGGTTTGAGGGGTCTTTTCAAATTCTGAAAGCTGTAAGTGAAAAATGAAAACCTCCAGATTTCTTTCTCTTTTGGGTACGTTCAATTTTTACCATTTTGCAAACAGGCACAATTTAAAATTTACAAAATATTTGTTATTTATTAACTCCATACAGGTTAAGCTTTTATATTTAGTAAGGATTTAACAGGAATTTTGTAAAATTTGCTGTGTTTTTATCTGCTAATAAAGGTTTTAGTGTATTTTTGCAAATATATTGCTTTGATAAACATTTGCACAAATACCGCGGGGTATAAAAAATCAGTAGCACCTTCTTTTTATTCTACTGATCATGTGCTAAGTGAAAAATAAAAAAGCAAAGGTACTTTGCTAGGTACTTTGATAGGAGGAGCGGAGACAAGCTCCCCGTCCTAAGCCGAACTGTATTCGGCACTGTGTAGGGAGCTGCTCACATTGATTACAAAGTGAAAGCACAGTGCTGTGCTCTTTGTCTCCCCCTACAGTGCAGTACCCGGCAGGAAGAGATAAGGTAAAGGTCTGCCGTTTTTTATCTACTGTATGTGTGTTTATATGTGTGTGAGCATGTATGTATATGTGCATGTGTGTGTGTTAGCATGTATGTATATGTGTGTGTGAGCATGTATGTATATGTGCATGTGTGTGTGTGAGCATGTATGTAAATGTGCATGTGTGTGAGCATGTATGTATATGTGCATGTGTGTGCATGAGCATGTATGTATATGTGCATGTGTGTGAGCATGTACGTATATGTGCATGTGTGTGAGCATGTATGTATATGTGCATGTGTGAGCATGTATGTATATGTGCATGTGCGTGAGCATGTATGTATATGTGCATGTGTGTGTGTGTGTGTGTGTGTGTGTGTGTGTGTGTGTGAGCATGTATGTATATGTGCATGTGTGTGAGCATGTATGTATATGTGCATGTGTGTGAGCATGTATGTATATGTGCATGTGCGTGTGTGTGTGTGTGTGTGTGTGTGTGAGCATGTATGTATATGTGCATGTGTGTGAGCATGTATGTATATGTGCATGTGTGTGAGCATGTATGTGCATGTGTGTGAGCATGTATGTATATGTGTGTATGTATGTGTATTCAGTGGCGGTGCGTCCATAGAGGCGTATGAGCGCCGCCCCCTCTCTCCAGGCACCCCTCTATCACAAATAGATAGATTCATGCATAGTGTGAATCTATCTATGGCCACCACTGTCCCCCCTATTCAGACGCATGGCCCCTTTTTGGATGCCGGGCACCTGAATTACACCGGCGGGGGTGTTTTTAAAGCACTAAATAGGCTTCAAAATAGGTGAACTGTGAGTGCCATGCTTGGCGCTCACAGTCCACCCAGGTGTGTTAGAAAAGCGAATAAATATTTGCTTTCCTAACACTGAACCGCCTCTCCACCAATCAGGTGCTCAGGTCTGTTACCCGTCACCTGATTGGCTGAAATGACAGGCGCCGCTATTGGATGCCTATCAGGAGGAGAGGATGGGAGGAAACGCATGGAGGACCCTGCTCGTCACCGTCACCCGCTGCCCCACTGAGACAGGGTAAGTGCCGGGCAGACTGCGAGCGGGCAGGGGGGTCATAGTGGCAGCAATTGATGGGCACAGTGACTGCGTTTGATGGGCACAGTTGCTGCGTTTCAGGGCACAGTGGCTGCGTTTGATGGGCACAGTGGCTGCGTTTGATGGGCACAGTAGCTGCGTTTCAGGGCACAGTGGCTGCGTTTGATGGGCACAGTGGCTGCGTTTGATGGGCACAGTGACTGCGTTTGAGGGCACAGGGGTGACAATTGATGGGCACAGTGGCTGCGTTTGATGGGCACAGTGGCTGCATTTGATGGGCACAGTGGCTGCGTTTGATGGGCATAGTGGCTGCATTTGGGCACAGTGGCTGCGTTTGAGGGCTCAGGGGTTGCAATTGATGGGCACAGTGGCTGCGTTTGATGGGCACAGTGGCTGCATTTGATGGGTACAGTGGCTGCGTTTGGGGGCACAGGGGTTGCAAGTGATGGGCACAGTGGTGGCAATTGATGTGCACAGTGGCTGCATTTGATGGGCACAGTGGCTGCATATGATGGGTACAGTGGTGGCAATTGATGTGCAGAGTGAGGCTGCAATTGATGCGTTTTTTTTTAAGAATTTTTCAGTTTGCTTACGCCCCCCAAAAAATTTTGAGCACCATCTGCCACTGGTTTATGTGTGTGTGCATTTATATATATATATATATATATATATATATATATATATATATATATAATATGTGTGTGTGTGTGTGTGTGTATTTATGTATGTGTGTGTGTGTGTGTGTGTATGTATGTGTGTTTACATGAATATATGCACATTTTATGTATGCGCTTTTAATCCTGACCCCCTATATGTGTCCCATTAGATCCGATTTTTTTTTTTTGCTTGTTCATAGTACCAGCAAAAAAAATGCTGTTCCTCTGAAAAGTGGTCCATGCTCAAATCGCTTTTCAGAGGCATTTGACAGCCGGTAAAGAGGCAATATGTTGCCTCCTGACCGCCTGTTTTAACCCCTTAAATGCATCATCACTATGCTGCAACTGCATGCAATGCACACAGTTGCAGGGTGGTTGCAGTGCAGCCACTTCAAGGGTGCCCTGACTGGAAAAAGATTGAGAAACACCGACATAGAGGAACCCATCTCTCCATTTTCCTCCTGCAGCCCCTGAATGCCTATGGGAGGGAGAGGAGGAGAAGCGGGGGGGGGAAACGATTCCTTTACATGCAGCCACCCACTTGCGACCGGGCCCTGGTGTTCCGCCATCGGGCTTGGAGAAAAGAGCCCTGTCAGGGGGGCCCTCCATGGTTTCTTGCATCGGGGCCCTGAAGATTGTAGTTACGCCTCTGTCTGGAGGCCTGGGACTATCAATAATAAATACTTTCATTTTGAACACAGGTTGTTAAAACAAAGTAACCACTTCATGTCCTTAGGCCTTTTATAAATAGCCTACATTGAAGTGGGTATACCGTGTTGCATCCCAGCATAATTTTTTTTTCAACTGGCGTTTGTTTTTTTAGTGAAAGTAATTGGAACTTCTATACAGCTGCTGGATTACTTTTACAGGTGGTGGAAGGGGTCCCCCTCCTGCCACCTCCTTTACTGGGCTCTGATCAGGGAATCCGGTAAGGATGCGACCAGCAGCATACAGCTCCGAGCACACAGAGAGAGGAGTGGGACATCAGAATCCAGAAGCAATGAGGATTTTGTCACTTCCAGTTTCAGTTCTGTTTTTCCTGGTTGGTTACCAGTCAGTGAAGCAGCCGTTCAGACCAATCTGTGTCTGATTACCTGCATTGGAGGCTTTTTTTCAGGGAGAACGCGGGGGAACGCAGTTCCAGCACCTCCAGCACTGAATGTATGTAATAGTATGGGGTGTGGGGTGTGCTGGAGGGTCTATTGATGTTGGCTGATGTTGGATCTATTGTCACTGGTGGGGATCTGATTTTGTGTGAGGGTTTATTGTTGCTGATTGGGAATCTATTGTTGCTGGGGGGTCTTATGTTGCTGGAAGGGATCTACTGTAGAGGGAGAGGTCTATTTTTACTGGCTGCTGTGAGATCTGTTGTTGCTGCTGGGGGGTCTAATGTTGCTTGGGTGGATATTTTGTTACTGGGTGTGATATTTTGTTGTGCATGGTTCACTGTTGCTGCAGGGAATCTATTGATGTTGGGGTGGAGTCCATTGTTGCTGGGGGAGTCTATTGTTGTGTGGGGATCTATTGCTGGGATGCTACTGCTGGCTGCAGGGGGTCTATTTTACTGATTTTCTTTTTATCATTAACATGTTCCATATAAATGATTTAGCACCACAAAATGATACTTGGTTCTGTATTCTCTAAAAGGGGCAGTACTGGTAGGTGGGTAGGGGGTGGAATCAAGGGACGGTGGTCAGAGGTGGGTAGGGGGCAGAGACAAGGGGTGACTCAGACGGGGGGGGTTCCTGCACCTATTCTACGAGAGAAAAAGCCCTGGATATGGGGTATAATAGATCTCTCCATAAAGAAAACCTGCCATGGCCCACGCTATCACAAGGTATGTTGTTCATCCCTTGTGAAAGCAATAAAGGTAATAAAAAAAAGAATAAAATATATAATCAAATATAAAAAATAGTTTTCAAAGAACCCCGTCCCCCTGTGCTCACATTCCTGCACACATATATGTAAATATCAATTTCACCACACATGTGAGGTATTGCCACCAACATCAGTGTGAGATCTATAATTCTAACACCAGACCTCCTATGTAACTCTAAACTGGTAACCTGTACAGACTTTTAAAATGTCACCTATGGAGATTTTTAGGTACCGTAGTTTGGCATTGTTCCACGGGTGTATGCAATTTTAAAGTGCAACATGTTTGGTATCTGTTTACGCAGCGTAACATCATCTTTTATACCTTACCAAGCAATTGGGTATTATATTTTGTTTTTGCACATTAAAATTCATTAAAATGTATTTTTTCCAAAAAAATGCAATTGAAATACTGCTGCACAAATATTGTGTGACATAGAAATATGCAACACCCACCATTTTATTCTTTAGGGCCTCTGCTTAAAAATATATAATGTTTGGAGGTTCTAAGTAATTTTTTAGCAAAAAAATTATGATTTTTTTTCATGTAGGAGAGAAATATAATTGGCCAGGACTGGAAATGGTTAAAGGCACAGCTATGGGCGGTGCTGCTGTATCAGCGTTTATTCATTTATTTGTGGGGTTTTTATAAGAACATTTAATCTGTTCTTCTGCTCTATTTCCATCATCGTCTATATGTGGGTACACTATATATGTAGATGATGTGTTTGTCATTGCTCTCTGAATGTGTAACCTTATTGAATGGTATTTTCAATGACGCCATATTCAGCCCTGACATTTCACACACAGTATTACCTTTCTTGGAGTAAATGATCAAAAACTGAACAGCTGACTTTACACAAATCCTAATGACAGAAACACCATAATTTATAATAATAGGCCCTGGCCCCGAGCTAGTGCTGTAATGGGCGGGAGGGTGTCAGCTTGCATTTAGGGGGTAACCACCACTAGCCCGAGGTGAGGTGGGGGTTGCCATGGTGTCGGCACGCCACCCAGTTACACCTGAGAGCTATTGTGGGACTGGGAGGAGTGTATATGTCTAGTGCCCTGTGCTGGTCTGATAACAGAGGGACTGGGGTTGGGAGCTGGACACAGCTAGATAGATAGATAGATAGATAGATAGATAGATAGATAGATAGATAGATAGATAGATAGATAGATAGATAGATAGATAGATAGATAGATAGATAGATAGATAGATAGATAGATAGATCTATATATATATATATAGCCTGGGGGTTCTATGGGAGGGGAGAGGGGGGACTACTAGCACAAGTGGAGAGGGGGTCTGCACTGAGGGGATCTATGCATGTTGAATGGGGGTCTGCACTGAGGGGGTCTATGCTGATGGAAGGGGGGTCTATGCTGATGGAAGGGGGGTCTGCACTGAGGAGGATCTATGCTTATGGAGGTGGGGTTTATGCTTATGGAGGGTGGTCTATGCTTATGGAGGTGTGGTCTATGCTTATTGACGGGGGTCTGCACTGAGGGGGATCTATGCTTATGGAGGGGAGTCTGCACTGAGGAGGATCTATACTTATGGAGGGAGGTTTACACTGAGGGGGGGTTATGCTAATGGGGGGTCTGCACAGAGGGGGTCTATACTGATGGGGGGTCTGCACTTAGGGGGGGTTATGCTGATGGGGGTCTGCACTGAGGGGGATGTCTATACTGATGGAGGGGGGTCTGTACTTAATGGAGGGGGTTATACTGAGGAAAGGGAGTCTGTACCTGGGTGGTCTGTACTTAATTGGGGGTTATACTGAGGAAAGGGGGACTGTACTTAGTGGGGGGGTCTATACTTAATGGAGGGGGTCTGTACTGATAGAGGGTGGTCTGTACTGAAGGGGGACTATAGTTGGCTGAGGGGGTGACCATTTTTTTTGCACCGGGTGACACCAACCCTAATGACGCCACTGCCATGGCTATATATATATATATATATATATATATATATATATATATATATATATATATATATATATATATATATATTGTGGTGATGGTAAAAAGGTTAAAGTCTGATTGTTTGTCTTGGGCCTTGGACCTGATTTTCCTTGGTTGTTTAAAAGAGAAGTATGGGTTTCCTTTTTTCTGCTTAATCCTAATCCTTATGAGCTGCTAGTATCTACTCTGTAAAGGAGTACAGGGGGTGGGGATGATGGGACTGTTTAGGAGTACAGGGGATGGGGATGAATGGCACTGTACAGGAGTACAGGGGATGGGGATGATGGGATTGTATAGGAGTACTGGGGATGGGGATGAACGGTACTATATAGGAGTACAGGGGATGGGGATGATGGGATTGTATAGGAGTACTGGGGATGAACAGTACTGTATAGGAGTACAGGGGATAGGGATGATGATACTGTATAGGAGCATTGGGGATGATGATACTGTATAGGAGCACAGGGGATGGGGATGATGGGACTGTATAGGAGTACAGGGGATTGGGGGTGATAGGACTGTACAGGAAATCAGGGGATGGGGATGACAGGACTGTATAGAAGTACAGGAGCTTTGGGGATATTGATGACATCAGTGGAGGTGGTGATGGGGGGATAGGGATGACATCAGTGGTGGTGATGGGGGATAGGGATGACATCAGTGGCAGTGGTGACGGGGGATAGGGATGACATCAGTGGTGGTGGTGATGGGGTATAATATAGAGAAAGTACTAATGCGCTACCAAAAATCAAGTGTATTGATAACAGATAAGGTGCTAATTATAAAGTGCGTGATATAAAGTGCTTAATGAGGCAAAAAAGCAGCTAAACTTCTGTAGTGTTGCCAACACCCCTAGGTATGTTTAAATATGATGAAGTAGCCCTAATTAATAAAACACATCACTAAAGTGCTAAATATGTAAAAAATAATAATATGAATCAAGGGATCTCTCAAGAGAGACACATATATGTGTGTTCAATGTCCTGTAAAGTGAATCACATCCAAGTAATTAACAACTAAACATTAGTGCAATAAAGTGCAATTAAGTCCAATAAAGTGCATCACATCTAAAAAAAAAAAAAAAACAAGAAAAACTTGAAATAAATAATTTTGTGGGAATAATCAATTTAAAATAAAAAAGCAACCAAAAGGAATCTGGTGATTCAGAGAGGTGGTCAGTCCCATATTCAGAGTGTAGACAAAGATGATCCTACGTAGACAAATAGAGATGAGGGGGAAAGGGACGGATGTGGGAGTCCAATTTACAGATGTAAGATGGTATTGATAGCTTTCTGCAATCCTCCCTCAATAGTGCTAGCCTCTCACCATATGGATAGACCCCAAATGGTCTTGATTGGCTGACCAACATATATAGCAATTAAACACACCAAATAAAATCATTGAATCACAAAGTGTGTAAAAACTAGACTTGAAAAGACTAGAATAATGAAGATAGAACAAAGAGTGCAATATGAGGAAAAATGTATACATAGTAAAGACCCCCACTGGAGGCGACTGTGGGATAGGAATGACATCAGTGGCAGAGGGTCGACATCAGTGGCAGAGGGATGGCGGTGGGGGGGATGGGATCAGTGACAGAGGGATGATTTTTTATGTACAATAAGCCCTGGTTCACACTGATAGCGGGAATGAAATCATACAAGTTCAGCTGAACTCGCACAATTTCATTCCCGCATGTCAGTCTCGACTTTGAGGGAGATTTCAGAGACATCTGTGTGGGTTGCTGCAAAAATGTCAATGGAAATCGCACCCCAAAGTCGCCGCAAGAAACTGTTATTAGTGATCAGTGTGGCGCCACAAATGCGGCATCGCACTAATTTGGACGGTGCCATTGCCGCTGATTTGGCATGTGATTTGACATGTCATATCTGGGGTCTAAACAGGAATATTTCACTTTATATGTGGGGGAGTGGTCAGTTTCCCTCTTCCCTGCACACCTCCTATGTACTGGACATGAGAAGTGTTCAGTGACTCTCTTCCCCCCATCATATTAAGGAGACACTGACACGGACTTTGATCTCCCCAGAGTGAGGGGAAGGGGGGAGGGAATTCGTAGGACACAAGAACATCAAAGCCCACTGAAGGAGGTGTTGGAGGCTTGCTGCTGGGAGGTGAGAACACTTCACTGCTCGTGTCACGCTGCCGCTGCTTCCAGGTTTTCGCTGGGGACACGCTGCCATGGAAACAGAGGCATGTGAAGAACGTGCTCACTCTAGATAGCAGCTTGGGTGTGCACCTCTTCACCAAACACAACCACACATCCAAGAATTCTCCAGAGGGACTGGAGGAGGGGCTGGATTGAGCAGCAGTATCCACCCCCTGGAAACTTTTGAACTGAGAGAGAACGTTAGAGGCTGATTCTGGACTCTTCAAAAGATTGTACTGCAAAAACTAAAGGACTGGGGAAAGAAGGAAATGCAATGCAGGTATGGGGGTAACATGTACTACCTATTTTAGCATCCCCATACTTCTCCTTTGAAAAATATATTTTTGTTCATTTAGCAGATTCTACTTAACCACTTCAGCCCTGGAAGATTTTGCTGCTCAATGACCAGGCCATTTTTTGCGATACGGCACTGCGTCGTTTTAACTGACAATTGCGCGGTCATGCAAAGCTGTACCCAAACAAAATTGATGTCCTTTTTTTCTCACAAATAGAGTTTTCTTTTGATGGTATTTGATCATCTCTGTGTTTTTTATTTTTTGTGCTATAAACAAAAGAGCGACAATTTTGAAAAAAACACAATATCTTTTACTTTTTGCTATAATAAATATCTCACATTTTTTTTTTCAAAAAAAACCTCATGTTTTCCTCACTTTAGGCGAATATGTATTCTTCTACATATTTTTGGTAAAAAAAAATCGCAATAAGAGTATATTGACTGGTTTTGCACAAAAGTTATAGCATCTACAAAATAGGGGATAGATTTATGTCATTTTTTTAATTATTTTTTTTACTAGTAATGGCTGTGATCTGCAGTTTTTATTGGGACTGCGATATTGCGGCGGACAAATTGGACACTTTTGACACATTTTTGGGACCATTGACAATTATACAGCAATCAGTGCTATAAAAATGCACTGATTACTGTATAGATGTCACTGGCAGGGAAGGGGTTAACACTAGGGGGCGATCAAGGGGTCAACTGTGCTCCCTCACTGTGTTCTAACTGTAGGGGGATGGGACTGTCTAGGAGGAGAGTGAGAGATAGGTGTTTATACTTGGTATGAACACATGATCTGTCTCTACTCCCCTGAAAGAACCGGATTTGTGTGTTTACACACACAGATCCCAGTTCTGGCTCTGTCACAAGCAACCGCGGGTGCCTGGCGGTCATCGCGCCCACCGGGCACTCGCATCGGCTCTGGGCACACGCTGCAGTCATGCCCCTAGTGGCCAAAAGGAAAAGCAACGTAGTCACTGTCATCTGAGAGCAGAGCTAGCAGTCTGTGTGCTCTCACTGGTCAAACTGGGGTGACATGACTGTTGATAGACGATCTCTACATGACAAAATATCAGGAAAAGAAAAGGAAAAAAAAATAAGAAAGCTATAAGACCACAAGTCCCAGCTTAAAACAATACAACCATACTGCTAGCACTCGGCACAATGACCGGAGGCCTATAGTAGAGAAGGGGTTTTAAGTTCAGGGAAGACTGTCCATAGGAGGTGGGATGATTTAACACCAAGAATAGGCAGACAGCAAGAGCTTTAACATGAGCCTGGTATTTATTCAACAGCATCCATCTTACAGAACTCTCCACAGTTCCCTGCCCCTAACATGCATAAGGAACTAGCATAACAATTGAACTTGAATTATTAACATAAAGCATACACATCATTACATCTTTCCTCAAGTATGAAGCATTTAATATGAGATAAAGTCCCTCCATATCTTTGGTTTAATAGCTCGACCACAGCGAGAGAAAGTAATCGCTGGCTCATCATCTGTAGGATTGGTGTCCAGTTGAGAGTCACTCCCAGGATTATCACATGCTGCATATATTTTTGCTGTCCTCGGTATCCTCAGTAGACTCAATATCCATGTTTAGGACTTCTGTGCCATCATGGGCTTGTTCTTTATCTCCATTGTCACCCGGTTCCTCTAATGATGTATCTACAGCAGTGTCTGGACAAAGATGACGCCTGTTTTGTCTCAGTTTGTCCACACCTGGTCTTGTTTATATATGATTTTGGTGAATTGGCTTCTTTGACAATTCGAGCAGGTTCCCATGTGTTCCCAGTGATTCTGTGTCACACAGCTTGCTCAGCAGAGAGTGGACGAAGGGATTTTGTAGATTTAACAAAATACAGTTTTTGCCTTTTCATGTTTATGATCCTCTGAGCTGTTACTCGATCCTGTGGAATAGACTGAGGCAGCAATTTCTGTGGTGTAATAGGCACTGTGGTCCTCAGTGTTCTACCCATTAGCAGCTGTGCAGGTGAGCATAAACCTTCAATAGGTTTGCACAATAGTTTAGCAGTCCTAGATACACATCCTGCTCTGATGATTGCGCTTTCAGTATAATGGATTTGGCTATACCAACATACTTCTCTGCTAGACCATTGGCCTGTGGGTGATAGGGGCTTGTGGGTTTGTGCCCGATTCCCCATTCACACAGGAATCACTGGAACTCAGAACATGAGAATTGTGGCCCATTATCAGACACAAGTTCTTCACACACTCCATGTCTTGAAAGTATTGTTTTGAAAGCCCATATGACTGTTGATGCTTTTAAATTTCTCAGCTGCACTAGCTCAAAGTATTTGCTGTAGTAATCTACTACTATCAGGTAATGGTTGTCCTCAAAATGAAAAATATCTGTAGCCAGTCTCTGCCATGCCCATGAAGGAGCATTCCACAGTGTAAGAGGTTCCTTTACATGGTGTTTTTGAAATGTCTGTCAGGTTTTACACTTCTTCACAAGTGTCTCAATGTCAAAGTCCAGATTAGGCCAGTAGACCAACCCCCGCACTCTGCGCTTATACAGAGTGACGCCCAAATGCCCCTGGTGGATTTGTTTCAGTACTTCTGCCTGCTGTGACTTAGGAATGAGAATATGCTCACCCATAAATATGATATCCAAATGAATGTATAGCTCATCTTTCATAGGCAAAAATCCCTGTAGTTCAGGACACAGCTTCTTTCGTTTTTCTGGCCAGCCATTGCACATGACACAAGTTAGTTTTTCTAGGACTTTAACCTGTTTGGTGTCTTGTCTTATCTTCTCCAGCCATACATCCGATATTGGAATGTTCACTAGTACTTTATGTACCTGTTCTTCCAACTCAGGTTCATCCCGTGTTTCATGTCCTTCTAGAAACACCCTAGACTGGGTATCTGCCGTGGGAATTTCCTTTCCAGGCTTATACTTTACTGTGAGATCATACTGCTTTAATTTCATAACCATCCGCTGCAGACATGGAGGTGTAGAAGCTAGTGATTTCTGTAGGATGTACTGCAATGGCTTGTGGTCTGTTTCCACAACTACCGGGCAACCATATATGTACTGGTGAAATTTCTCACATCCATTCACAATAGCCAGCATCTCTTTCTCAATTTGGGCAAAATTGGCTTGCGTTGTGGTCAATGCTCTTGAAGCATATGCCACAGGATGTCCTTGTTGAGTCAGTACAGCACCTAACCCAAACAGGGATGCATCCACTTGAAGTACAGTGTCACAGTTTACATCAAAATATTTCAGTATTGGCCCTGGATGTTTAGTGACCAGTTTTTGTACTTTGTCGAAAGTCTTTTCCATGTTTGCATCCCAACACTAAACAGCATTCTTCGGTAGCAGTGTATGTAGCGGTGCTATCTGTTGAGCAAGGCCCTGAGAGAATTTGGATAGATAGTTGAAAATACCTAGTGATGTCTCCAGCTCCTTTCTGGAGGTTGGGGCCTTCATGTTACGAACTGCTGTAATCTTCTTTGGCTCAGGCTTCAAGCCCACTTTGGTTAGTAGGTGTCCAAAATATGTAACTTCTTCTACCCCAATTTGCATTTTGTTTGGATTAAGTGTAATATTCTTCTCACGACACAGATTAAGCAAAGCAGCAAGGTTTTTGCCATGTTCCATTTGATCCTTTCCATAGACCAGCAAATCATCAACTATTACTTCAACACCCTGTAGACCAGCGATCAATTTGTGTGATTTCTTTTGAAATATTTCCTGTGCAGATGCTATGCCGAAAGGTACCCTTGTGAAGCGCCATCGACCCAAAGGGGAGTTAAAAATGGTCAAGTAACTGCTGGATTAATCAAGACACAGTTGCCAGTAACCCGAATGGGCGTCTAGTACACTAAATACTGTTGCTTCTACTAGCTTGTGCACTATATCCTCTATGGTGGGGAGTTTGTAGTGTTCTCTCATTATGACTTTATTCAAAATCACGTGGGTCAATGCATATGCAAATTGCACCTGTGTTCTTCTTCTACACCACAACCATAGAACTGAGCCATTCCAATGGTTCTGTGACCTTTTTTACTACTCGTAGCTTCTCCATCCTAGTGAGTTCTTGTCTGACTTTATTCACAAGAGTTAAAGGTATTCTCCTTGGGGCATGAATGACAGGCTGTGCACCCTCTTTTATACGTATGCGGCTTACACCCGGGAGGCACCCCAGGCCCTTGAATAGATCACATTACTCATGTTTAATGTCAGCCTCTGTCAGACCTCTCTCCCCACCATCCACAGTCATTATGATCTTCACAAGTCCAATCTCTTTACTTGTTCTGAGACCTAGCATGGCTGGGGCTTGTGTTTCTATCACAAACAATTGTAAAACCTTTTCAGATCCCTTGTATGAACATTTTGCATGACAGCGACCCATTACTTTCATCTTTTCACCACCATATCCCATTAGTTTCAGTAGGTCCTGAGTCTCTAAGGGGGATTCATTACTGAGGTGTTCCAGGTATATGTGGCTTGGCACACAATTTACTTGTGCTCCTGTATCTATTCTGAATGTGGAGTTTTGTTAGCCCCTATCTGTAATGTTACAGTTGCTTCATCTACAGACTCATGTTTTTTTGTACTACTGCAAGATATATTGGGGTGCAGTCTGAGTCTGACCCTGCATTGTCATCATTGTCCTCTATGGTGTTTATGGTTTGTGAAGACAGTTTGCACACCCTGGCAAAATGTCCTCTTTTCTTGCATGTATTGCATAACTGCCCCCTTGTCGGACAGACACTATTTTTATCGTGTTACTTGTCCCAGTGCCATAGGTGTTCTTTATTCCTTTGTGTGTTCTTTCTTGCACATATCTGCTGCTGTGATGTTCTATAGCATTAATCTGGAGCTGTGTTCCTTCCAGTACCTGCATGTCCTTTCTTGACATTTCATATGCTCTGGCAATTCTTATGGCTCTCTCAAGATTTAAGTCTTCTTCCTGCAGCAGCTTTTCCTGAACTTCCTTAAACTTACTGCCCATCAGAATGCGGTCTTTTATCATATCTCCAGCATCATAGAAAGCTTAGTCTTTGGCAAGCAAGCGCAGCTGTGTTACCCATTCATCCACAGACTCACCTCCACACTGCTTCTTCTCATAAAACAGTTTCCTTTGCACTTCAGAGTTTCTCCTTGGGTTGCAGTATGCCTCAAACTTTGCAAACAGTACCTCTGTTTTCTTTTTGTCCTCTGCAGTGATCTCCCCACTTGCTTGCCAGGCTCGGCACACATCACGTCCTTTTTGTCCCACACATATCAGAAAGTGAGCTGCTTTCTGCTGATCAGACCATTTGTCTGCATCTGGTCCTGCAAACACAAGCTCTATCAGCTCCCTCCATTGTGATAAGTTGTCTGATACATTCCCTGATTCCAAATCCAGGGATGGAATGTTCTTTGTATTGCTGTTTGCTGCCACGATTCTTCTCACCCCACTTCTGGTACCATGTGATGATTTAACACCAAGAATAGGCAGACAGCAAGAGCTTTAACATGAGCCTGGTGTTTATTCAGCAGCATCCATCTTACAGAACTCTCCACAGCTCCCCACCCCCCAGATCACATGTCCAAAACTGTTAACTGTTTCCTAACATGCATAAGGAACTAGGCATAACAATTGAACTTGAATTATAACATAAAGTATACACATCATTACAGGAGGTGCCAACGTTTTTTTCTTCCTAGTGTTCTACTCCTGTAGGTGTTGCTATAAAACCCTGTTTGGTCATGGATAAGAGAAGAGGCTGTGTGTCAATGAACATAAGAAATCTTCCTTTATCTTCATAGAATGCAAGAAGGTAAACAAAATCTTCAGCCTCTAGAACCACTTTCAGTGATATTACAGATGAGAACTAGGAATATATACATCTTTGTATGTTTCTGATTATTAAGTGACATCCAAATCTCCTCTATCATTCAGGAACAAATCATCATGATTTCCAGTCCTGTGTAAAGTATCCTAGGATGGACTTCTGCGCTAATAAAGTAAAACGTGCAAAAATATATATGTGATGCTGAAATATCAAGAAATAGTGAACACCACTCACTACCTATAGACTATAAAATGCACAATAACAATCAATTGTGTGTGTGATTTCGCGCAAAACCTCTAGGTGAAATTGCTAATAAATAACAAATGATAAAAGAATAAGCTAAATGATAAAATTCCATAAAATGTAAATCCGCAATTAATAAAGATATATACCGGTATAAGTGATTGTCCATAAGTGAGTAAAAACGTGACTTCAGTGCTGATCAATCAAGTGAAGTAAATGAATAAGATGCATAAACAAAATGTGACTTTAAAAGTGAACGTGCGTTGATAGGAGATCTGGTGACTTTCGTGGTGTTAGATACCCACTAGGGGCTCCCAGAACTCTCACCTAGATGACACAATAAAAGTGCTTATGTGAATCCTTTGGAACTGTGCTCTTTCTGGTCCGATCGGTGCTGGCATTCTGTTCCGTCTATTGGAAGGAGGCGCTCCCTCCGGTGCATGGACTTCACATAAGGGATAATCAAAAAGGAGGGGACTCCAACAGGGTAATATCGTATGACCAAAGAATTTTATTAAAAAAAATCTGCTTACATTGAAGTAAAAAAGGTAGCGTTAAACAGCAGTAAAAACAGCATGGTTGTGATCCCCGCTACGTCACTTCTGGCCCGCGCTATTGTGTATCCGGTTACGTCCTACGCGTTACGTCATATCACGTGACTTCCTCAGGGCACCGGATTGGCTGTTGCCATTGTGTATTTATATAGTTGGGACAGAAAGTGTAAAAGTCGCCATTTTGTTGTAGACCAAATGCATACCAGTGCAGCAGCCATCATGTGAAGGATGGTCCCGCTGGATCTTTATAAATAAAGTTTCCTTATATTCAAACAAAAACGTAAAAAAAAGGTTCAAACAAGATGTTCATGTTTTAAAAAACATCTATGTTGGTAATTGTGCTGTTCTTCAAATCAGTGACCGCTCAGCATGCGATCATGCTTGTTAATTCTTCTAAAATTAGTATAATTGAATTTTAAAATTCTTGTTACTAATATATAAACCCCGTAATGTAACTTACAATAAAAAGTTTAAGATGCTTAAACAGCGGCTAAAAATATTAAAATCAATTTAAAAAGTTTATTAATATAAAAAACCCCAAAATCCATATTCATACTAAATCTTTTGATAATAAAAATAGGAATAAAAATGTTGACAACGTTAGGCACACCGGAAGTGATATACTGGGTTTACATAGATGGGAATGTAAAATAACTAAAAATCACTTATAAAGCAGTTTAAGTCAAATTCTATATTTAACCCTTCAGGTGCTAATGTCCTAATTTTGTGTATCCACTTAGACTCATTCTGACTGAGTGTTCTGATTTTGTGATCCCCTCTCCATGATCTGTTGTATTTCTCTATACCCCAAAATAATAGTCCCGTGGGGTCTTTGTTATGTGCCAGCGCAAAGTGCTTGGATACATTATGTTTCGGACACCCTTTTATAATATTTTCAATGTGCTCTTTAATTCTAATTTTTAGTGCTCTCTTAGTCCTCCCTACATACTGTAAGTTATAGGAACATTGTAAAATGTACACTACCCCTTCTGTGTAGCAATTGATAAAATCTTTGATTGGGTAGATGTTTCCTGTACTCGTTGC
Source organism: Lithobates clamitans (assembly GCA_037952925.1). Lineage (NCBI taxonomy): Eukaryota > Metazoa > Chordata > Amphibia > Anura > Ranidae > Lithobates > Lithobates clamitans. The sequence goes on along the minus strand of JBBGZY010001703.1, from coordinate 260,981 downwards.
CTTGAACTCGTGTCTCTTGCCTTGAAATTTTTTTGCATGTGTGCATGCATAACAGTATTTGCAGGGATAGAACCCTTTGCCATTGAAGAATGAAAATTTATTTTTAGGGGGTGGTTCAACCACGTTTTTGACAATAATATACCTCAAAGTGGGGGCTCTTTTATAAATAATCGGTGGTTTCTCTGGTAATATTTTTTGTAGATGTTTATCTTCCTTTAGAATATGCCAGTGTCTTTGAATAATCTTTTCTATGTCTTTAAATTGGACATTAAAGTCTAGGATTAAACTTGGTGCCTCTGAAAATAGTTGTGCTTTCTTAGGTGCATGTATCATTTGTTTCCTGTTCATTGTTTGGATCGATTGGATATCTCTTCTGATTTGTGCTTCTTCATAACCTTTATTAACAAATCTCTGTCCAATCAGGTTGGCCTGGGTCTCAAAATCTGCATCTTTAGTGCAGTTGCGCTTGATTCTTACGAGTTGGCCTTTCGGAATATTGTATAGTCAGGGTTTGTGATGACAGCTTGTTATGGGTAGGTAGCTGTTTCTTGATACTTCCTTGAAATGGGTTTTAGTTATTAATAAATCTTCTTCAATAATAATTTCTAAATCAAGAAATTCTATCTTTTTGGCATCTATATTCCAGGTCAGCTGTATGTTTCTATCATTGTTGTTTAAGTTGCATAGGAATTGTTCCAGCGATTCTCTACTCCCATTCCATATTCCTTATTCCTATTTTTATTATCAAAAGATTTAGTATGAATATGGATTTTGTTTTTTTTATATTAATAAACTTTTTTAATTGATTTTAATATTTTTAGCCGCTGTTTAAGCATCTTAAACTTTTTATTGTAAGTTACATTACGGGGTTTATATATTAGTAACAAGAATTTTAAAATTCAATTATACTAATTTTAGAAGAATCAACAAGCATGATCGCATGCTGAGCGGTCACTGATTTGAAGAACAGCACAATTACCAACATAGATGTTTTTTAAAACATGAACATCTTGTTTGAACTTTTTTTACGTTTTTGTTTGAATATAAGGAAACTTTATTTATAAAGATCCAGCGGGACCATCCTTCACATGATGGCCGCTGCACTGGTATGCATTTGGTCTACAACAAAATGGCGATTTTTACACTTCCTGTCCCAACTATATAAATACACAATGGCAACAGCCAATCCGGTGCCCTGAGGAAGTCACGTGATATGACGTAACGCGTAGGACGTTACCGGATACACAATAGCGTGGACCGGAAGTGACGTAGCGGGGATCGCAACCACGCTGTTTTTACTGCTGTTCAACGCTACCTTTTTTACTTCAATGTAAGCAGATATTTTTTAAATAAAATTCTTTGGTCATACGATATTACCCTATTGGAGTCCCCTCCTTTTTGATTATCCCTTATGTGGAGTCCATGCACCGGAGGGAGCGCCTCCTTCCCATAGACGGAACAGAACGCCAGCACCGATCGGACCAGAAAGAGCACAGTTCCAAAGGATTCACATAGGCACTTTTATTGTGTCATTTAGGTGAGAGTTCTGGGAGCCCCTAGTGGGTATCTAACACCACGAAAGTCACCAGATCTCCTATCAATGCACGTTCACTTTTAAAGTCACATTTTGTTTATGCATCTTATTCATTTACTTCACTTGATTGATCAGCACTGAAGTCACGTTTTTACTCACTTATGGACAATCACTTATATATATATCTTTATTAATTGCGGATTTACATTTTATGGAATTTTATCATTTAGCTTATTCTTTTATCATTTGTTATTTATTAGCAATTTCACCTAGAGGTTTTGCGCGAAATCACACACACAATTGATTCCCAGTCCTGTGATCACTATGAAATCTCTGACATGGTGATCATATAGTATTATTCACAAACACATCTGTTGGGTTATGATGTCACAATACCTCACACAGATAGAAGCATTTTGACATATGAAGTTGGCAGGCTACAGTTTTTAAAGGGCAATACAGTAGTCCATTGGTGAGAACACGTTTTATAGATCCATTTCCTGCAATGAGCTTCTGGCCGTGGAATAAAATGGAATACAATTTAGTGTTCAAGAACTATGAACTTGGTAACAGAAGACAGACCCCAGATCCAGTATAATCGGTGTACATAGATCATCATTATAATTTCTAAAGATTCAGATCTAGAAGTCCTCAGTGGAGTAGATGGTACAAATGAAGTGTAATTATTCAAACACCATCTCCGCACCTTACACAAAGTGATTCCTGTGATAGATACACTACGGGTTTTATTTACCTTTCAGCTCCGGAGTCAGGGAATGCCCGAGTTCATCCAGCAGAATCTGATCCGGCAGACCCTTACCTATAGAGAGGAATATAAGATGATGGCTCTGAGTCATGTATGATTGAAGCTGACCTTTCACATACACCAAGCTACACATTACAATTATGTCCAAGCAGCAGAATATAATGAATCATATGTTACATGTAATATGTCAGAGTAAAGTTCTCCATATTCTGACCATATATAAATATACAGAAGTGATCTGATTAAGATTGTGTTCTGAATAAGTGTAAAGAATAGAGTTGGAGTGTGATATTGGAGTGGAGAGGGATATAAAAGGGCTCTGTTCATTGCTACTAGCAAGTTAGTGTGCTATAGTGTGCTACAGTGTAGAATGATAATAGTGATAGTTTAGTGTTTCAGGCCGTGTTTACTGCAGTATATTAAGGTGAATTATCGCACGTTTACTGCAGTATATTGAGGTGGGTTTGTGTATGTTTACTGCAGTATATTACATTTTTACATACAGTACCTGACCGCGAGAATGTGTCTCCAGCACGATTCCATTCCGCGCTTGTTCTCGGCGACAGGGTACTGTACATCTCGCGCTGGCTTGTTCATCGGGAAAGGAAACTGCGTTTTTCCTTTCCCGATGAGCGAAAAGCATTGCTGACAGGTGTCTGGTATGAATCATAAGGGGGAACGCCGCGCCAAAATTTTAAATAAAAAAACGGCATGGGTTCCCCTCCTGGGGCATACCAGGCCCTTAGGTCTGGTATGGATTTTAAGGGGAACCCCCTACGCTGAAAAAACAGACCCTTATCCGAGCACGCAGCCCAGCCGGTCAGGAAAGGGGGTGGGGACAAGCGAGCGCCCCCAATCCTGAACCATACCAGGCTGCATGCCCTCAACATGGGTGTGGTCGCTTTGGGGCAGGGGGGCACCCTGCAGCCACCCCACCCCAAAGCACCTTGTCCCCATGTTGATGGGGAGGCTCTGGCGCACCAATTGACGACAGATGCATTGGAAAATCTAGTGCTTGGACCTTCTTGTTCCAGGTAGACAGGATACTGTTTTGCAGCAGTCTTGAATGAGTAGAGCAGTGGTTCTCAACCTTCCTAGTGCCGTGACCCCTTGATAAAATTTCCCAAGTTGTGGGGACCCCTAAGAGTAAAATTATTTTTGCTAGTCGCGTTTGCTGGCACAGTGGCGGCGTTTGCTGGCACAGTGGCAACAATTGATGGGCACAGTGGCTGCACAGTGGGACGTTTGCTGGCACAGTGGCTGCGTTTGGCACAGTGGTAACAATTAAAGGGCACAGTGGCTGCGTTTGATGGCACAGGTGGCGACGTTTGCTGGCACAGTGGCGACAATTTATGGGCACAGTGGCTGCGTTTGGCACAGTGGCAACAATTAAAGGGAACAGTGGCTGCATTTGATGGCACAGTGGCTGCGTTTGATGGCACAGTGGCAACGTTTGCTGGCACAGTGGCAACGTTTACTGGCACAGTGGCAACGTTTACTGGCACAGTGGCGACAATTGATGGGCACAGTGGCTGCCCTTGGCACAGTGGCAACAATTAAAGGGCACAGTGGCTGCGTTTGATGGCACAGTGGCGACGTTTGCTGGCACAGTGGCGACAATTAATGGGCACAGTGGCTGCGTTTGGCACAGTGGCAACAATTAAAGGGCGCAGTTCCTGCGTTTGATGGCACAGTGGCTGCGTTTGATGGCACAGTGGCAACGTTTGCTGGCACAGTGGCGACAATTGATGGGCACAGTGGCTGCCCTTGGCACAGTGGCAACAATTAAAGGGCACAGTGGCTGCGTTTGATGGCACAGTGGCGACGTTTGATGGCACAGTGGCGACGTTTGATGGCACAGTGGCGACGTTTGCTGGCACAGTGGCGACAATGGGCACAGTGGCTGCGTTTGGCACAGTGGCAACAATTAAAGGGCGCAGTTCCTGCGTTTGATGGCACAGTGGCAGCGTTTGCTGGCACAGTGGCGACAATTGATGGGCACAGTGGCTGCATTTGATGGCACAGTGGCGACAATTGATGGGCACAGTGGCTGCACAGTGGCGACGTTTGCTAGCACAATGGCGACAATTGATGGGCACAGTGGCTGCGTTTGGTACAGTGGCAACAATTAAAGGGCACAGTGGCTGCGTCTGATGGCACAGTGGCTGCGTTTGATGGCACAGTGGCGACGTTTGCTGGTACAGTGGCGACAATTAATGGGCACAGTGGCTGCGTTTGGTACAGTGGCAACAATTAAAGGGCACAGTTCCTGCGTTTGATGGCACAGTGGTAGTGTTTGCTGGCACAGTGGCGACATTTGATGGCACAGTTGCAGCGTTTTAATGGGGGTTTTTTTCTGATTGTTTCAGTTTGCTTGCGCCCCCACCACTGATTTATATATAAATGTTGCGGTTGATTCCTCAAAAGTGGTTATTCCGTGCCAGTGCTAGATACACAAAGTGTATAGCTTCCAAACATGTATCTAGCACTGGCACGGAATAACTACTTTTGAGGAACCAACTGGGACGTTTATATATATATATATATATATATATATATATATATATATATATATATATATATATATAGGACCATAATTTAAAAAATGTTGTCTTGTCAGCTTTTCCTGTGTGTCTGACTTACCAGAAGTCACAGGTGTTCTTCTTCTTCAGCATGTCGGGTTTCGTTGCCTCCCTCTTGGTACACTCGTCCGCAGCAAGCAGATTTCGGTGGGTGTACAAAGATGTCCGCTTGCCGACTTCTAAGTCTAAGCCTTACTGCGGACGAGAGTACCAAGATGGCGGCGACGGAACGTCACTTCCGGCAGTCCCTCCTCTCCAGGAAGTGACATCTCGCTGGCCGAGACGGACGGACTCAGGCAGTAACTTCGGGTCCGTCTCGGCCAGCATCTCGGCCAGCATTCGCGACCCCCTGGAGAATGGGCAATCGACCCCCCAGGGGGTCGCGACCCCCAGGTTGAGAACCGCTGGAGTAGAGGAATCTCTTCAAATGAAGCCACCATCTTTCCCAACAACCTCATGCAAAGGCAAATAGAAGGACCCTTCTTTGCCCTGACCACCTGAATCAGCTCCTTTATGGAACTAGTTTTTGCCTGGGGTAAAAACACCCTCTTCTGGGCTGTATCTATAACCAGACCCAAGTACTCTTATGCCCTGTACACACGGTCGGACTTTCCGACGGAAAATACTCGATTGGAGCTTGTTGTCAAAAATTCCAACCATGTGTAGGCTGCATCGGACTTTTTCCATCGGAATTTCCAACACACAAAGTTTGAAAGCTGAATCTAAAATTTTCCGACAACAAATTCCGTTTGCGTAAATTCCGATCTTGTGTAGACAATTCCAACGCACAAAGTGCCACGCATGCTCTGAATCAAGCAGAATAGCAGAAGAGCAGCACTGGCTATTGAACTTCATTTTTCTCGGCTCGTCGTATGTGTTGTACATCACCACGTTCTTGACGTTCGGAATTTCCAATCAACTTTGTGTGACCGTGTGTATCCAAGACAAGTTTGAGCCAACATCCGTTGGATAAAATCAGATGGATTTTGTTGTCGGAATGTCCGATCGTGTGTACAGGGCATAAGTCTTCTTAATGTTTTTTAAAGAAGATCTCTCTAGGCTGAGGACCCAACCTAGGTATTCCAGGTAGTTGATTGTGTTAGAGAAATTTGACTGTAAGCTTTGCACACAGCCATATCTCCTGTGCTAATAAGCACCCATTTTGGTCTTAATGATATAACGTACCTTTTGATCGTATATCTCCCCTCTGGTTCCCCATTCCCCAGTAAACAGACATCACCACATTCTTACGTTCTCACCTCTGCCTCACCAAAGCTATGACAAACAGGAAGTGATGGCTACAACAGCCAATCACTCCCTCAATACATAATGACATCACAGGAAATGACCATATAAGGACATAACCAAATAAAGACATGACTTTCAACATAGGAAAATACAACAACCAATGAACAATGACTACAGGAGTCTTGTGGGCGTGTCTGAGCAGAGACAGGGTGCATGCATGTTTTTAGAAGCCACATGGCTTTCAAACATGGACTCCGTCTCCGACCATAACAACCCAAAAGACTCCCGTATTTCCATTGACAGGAATCCCTATTATACATTGTTCCAGAGAACAATGTATACCTGGATTATTCTACTGTCTTTGTGGATGAGAGATTATCGGCAGGTGTACACTCATTGGGCCACAAATATGTTGATCAGGCACACAGGGGCAACATGAGTGCACACTCGTTAAACCGATAATGTCTTTGCAGAGCGAACACACCCCCACCAGACGATCATTCTGTGCATTGCACAGGGGCCCTTAGCTGGCAGACATGTCCCCACTCCGCAAACATTTCTCTACATCCCCAAAGAGCTTTTCACTACCAAACGGATCTCAACCAGCATCAGTCTGCCCCAGTAAGCTCTTTAGAGCGGCCTGCGAGAGAACATACACTGGGAGACTCTTATGAAGATACATTAAAATACATCTTCATAAGATTTTCCACAACAATTGTGGTGACCATACTTTGATCTAAGCGGGCTACCGACCTGTCTATCAAGAGCAGGTCCACTAGGTATGCTACAATTGTTATACCTTGAGTCCTTAATCTGGCCAGAGGAAGGGCCAGAAGTTTTGTAAACACCCGAGGTGCAGTAGCTAGACTGAAAGGCAAGGCTACAATCTGAAAATGGAGCCTTTCTACTTTGAAACGCAGATATTTCTGGTAAGCGGGGAAAATAGGCACATGCAGGTATGCATCCCTGATTGAAGCCAGAAGTTCTCCTCCTTGTAGGATGGAGACAACAAATTGCATTGACCCCACGCAAAAAGAGCGGATATTTAGGAACTGGTTTAGATCCTTGAGATCTAGAATGCTTCTGACATCCCCATTTGGTTTTGGCACCGTGAATAGGCTTGAAAAACCCGAACCCCTGCTCCTTCGCGGGTACCGCCATGATCCCCTTTTTGAGACAAAAATTTGGTCTAATGCTTGAAAGAGAGACTTCTTTTTCTCTGGATCCTTGGACATTTGACGAGGAGACGGGCTCGGAACTCTAGTCTGTAACCTAGAGCTATTGTGGAGACCAGCCATCTGTCTTGAAATTCTTCCTGCCAGACCCTTGAGAACTGCAGAAGTCTTTCCCCCACTTGAACGAGCAGGGGTGCCCCTTCATAAAGAGGCTTTAGCATTCTGTCTTGTAGGTTTCCTCCCCCAGGACTTCTTTTGTCCCTGGGGTTGTCCCTGAGGTTTACCTCTTGAACCTGACAGTGGAGGCTGTCGTGACTGCCTGAAGGCTGATGCCCCTGGTACTAGAGAAAGAGCCCGTTTAAATGAGGGACATTTACTCCTTTTCTTAACTGGCAAAAGGGTACTTTTCCCACTTGATATCCTTTGGATATATTCGTCCAAATCATCCCCAAACAGCTTTTCACTGCGGAAAGGAAAACCAGCCAGGAGCATGGCACTTCGGCTGACCAATTTTCAACCATAAGATTCTACGCATATGCACCAACCCAATCATAAGGCTGTTCAGGGAAAATTTTGAGCTCCTCTTTCAAATGGTCTTTCAAGGATTAGCATACCTCAATTGCCACCACTGCAGGTTGAGCTACTGAACCTGCCAAAGAAAAAATGTTTTTTAACAGGAATTACATTTTTTTATCATTTGCCTTTCTAAGCATTTGTGCATTGTCAACCAGACAAGTCAAACCTATATTTACAGAGGATATAGCAGCGTCAATTGCTGGTATACTTTACCTCTTAGTAAATTTTTTCCTCCATAGGATAAAGTGTTTAAAAAAAATTTAGGAGGGAAAAAATGCTTATCTGGGTGATCCCACTCAGAATACATAAGCTTTTCCAGCAATGAATGGACAGGAAAGGCACGCAAGCTTGAGGAGGCTTTTAGTGACCCAAACTTTAAATGTGGAGCGGACTATTGCAGTAAGAGATTACATCAGCAATTTCTCAGTAGGGATGAGCCGAACACCCCCCTGTTCGGTTCGCACCAGAACATGCGAACAGGAAAAAAGTTTGTTCGAACACGCAAACACCATTAAAGTCTATGGGACACGAACATGAATAATCAAAAGTGCTAATTTTAAAGGCTTATATGCAAGTTATTGTCATAAAAAGTGTTTGGGGACCTGGGTTCTGCCCCAGGGGACATGGATCAATGCAAAAAAAGTTTTAAAAATGGCCGTTTTTTCAGGAGCAGTGATTTTAATAATGCTTAAAGTCAAACAATAAAAGTGTAATATCCCTTAAAATTTCGTAGCTGGGGGGTGTCTATAGTATGCCTGTAAAGGGGCGCATGTTTCCCGTGTTTAGAACAGTCTGACAGCAAAATGACATTTCGAAGGAAAAAACCCATTTAAATCTACTCGCGGCTTTTGCATTGCCGACAATACACATAGAAGTTCATTGATAAAAACAGCATGGGAATTCCCCACAGGGGAACCCCAAACCAAAATTTTTAAAAAAAATTATGTGGCGGGTCCCCCTGAATTCCATACCAGGCCCTTCAGGTCTGGTATGGATATTAAGGGGAACCCCGGCCAAATTTTAAAAAAAATGACGTGGGGTTCCCCCTAAATTCAATACCAGACCCTTCAGGTCTGGTATGGATTTTAAGGGGAACCCCGCAAAAAAAAAAAAAAAACGGCGTGGGGTCCCCCCAAAAATCCATACCAGACCCTTATCCGAGCACGCAACCTGGCAGGCCACAGGAAAAGAGGGGGGGATGAGAGTGCTCCTCCCCTCCTGAACCGTACCAGGCCACATGCCCTCAACATTGGGAGGGTGCTTTGGGGTAGCCCCCAAAACACCTTGTCCCCATGTTGATGAGGACAAGGGCCTCATCCCCACAACCCTGGCCGGTGGTTGTGGGGGTCTGTGGGCGGGGGGCTTATCGGAATCTGGAAGCCCCCTTTAACAAGGGGACCCCCAGATCCCGCCCCCCCCTGTGTGAAATGGTAAGGGGGTACTTACCCCTACCATTTCACTAAAAAACTGTCAAAAATGTTAAAAATGACAAGAGACAGTTTTTGACAATTCCTTTATTTAAATGCTTCTTCTTTCTTCTATCTTCTTTCATCTTCTTCTTCTGGTTCTTCTGGTTCTTCCTCCGGCGTTCTCATCCAGCATCTCCTCCGCGGTGTCTTCTACCTTCTTCTCCTCGGGCCGCTCCGCACCCATGGCATGGGGGGAGGCTCCCGCTCTTCTCTTCATCTTCTTCATCTTCTTCTTTTCTTCCTTTTTTTCTTCTCTTCTTCTCTTCTCTTCTTCATTTTCTTCTCCGGGCAGCTCCGCACCCATGCTGGCATGGAGGGAGGCTCCCGCTGTGTGACGGCGTCTCCTCGTCTGACGGTTCTTAAATAACGGGGGGCGGGGCCACCCAGTGACTCCACCCCCCTCTGACGCACGGTGACTTGACGGGACTTCCCTGTGACGTCACAGGGAATGCCACAGGGAAGTCCCGTCATGTCCCGTGCGTCAGAGGGGGGCAGGGTCACCGGGTGGCCCCGGCCCCCGTTATTTAAGAACCGTCAGACGAGGAGACGCCGTCACACAGCGGGAGCCTCCCTCCATGCCAGCATGGATGCGGAGCGGCCCAGAGAAGAAAATGAAGAAGAGAAGAAGAGAAGAAGGAAGAAGAGAAGAAGATGAAGAAGAAGATGAAGAGAAGAGCGTGAGCCTCCCCCCATGCCATGGGTGCGGAGCGGCCCGAGGAGAAGAAGATAGAAGACGCCACGGAGGAGATGCTGGACGAAAACGCCGGAGGAGGAACCAGAAGAACCAGAAGAAGAAGATGAAGGAAGATAGAAGAAAGAAGAAGCATTTAAATAAAGGAATTGTCAAAAACTGTCTCTTGTCATTTTTAACATCTTTTACAGTTTTTTAGTGAAATGGTAGGGGTAAGTACCCCCTTACCATTTCACACAGGGGGGGCCGGGATCTGGGGGTCCCCTTGTTAAAGGGGGCTTCCAGATTCCGATAAGCCCCCCGCCCGCAGACCCCCACAACCACTGGCCAGGGTTGTGGGGATGAGGCCCTTGTCCTCATCAACATGGGGACAAGGTGTTTTGGGGGGCTACCCCTAAGCACCCTCCCAATGTTGAGGGCATGTGGCCTGGTACGGTTCAGGAAGGGGGGCGCACTCTCGTCCCCCCCTCTTTTCCTGCGGCCTGCCAGGTTGCGTGCTCGGATAATGGTCTGGTATGGATTTTAGGGGGACTCCCACGTCATTTTTTTTTTTTTAAATTTTGGTTCTGGGTTCCCCTGTGGGGAATTCCCATGCCGTTTTTATCAATGAACTTCTATGTGTATTGTCGGACCGGCAATGCAATAGCCGCGAGTAGTTTTAAATGGGTTTTTTCCTTCGAAATGTCATTTTGCTGTCAGACTGTTCTAAACACGGGAAACATGCGTCTCTTTACAGGCATACTATAGACACCCCCCAGCTACAAAATTTAAAGGGATATTACACTTTTATTGTTTGACTTTAAGCATTATTAAAATCACTGCTCCTGAAAAAACGGCCATTTTTAAAACTTTTTTTGCATTGATCCATGTCCCCTGGGGCAGGACCCAGGTCCCCAAACACTTTTTATGACAATAACTTGCATATAAGCCTTTAAAATTAGCACTTTTGATTTCTCCCATAGACTTTTAAAGGGTGTTCTGCGGCATTCAAATTTGCCGCTAACACCCCAAATTGTTCGCTGTTCGGCGGACTTGCGAACAGCCAATGTTCGAGTCGAACATGAGTTCGACACAAACTCGATGCTCATCCCTATTTGGGGATATTAAAAGTGTTAATTCTGCACTTAGAGGCGCCTTTTTTTCTTTTATTTGTTTTCTATTAGAGATTGCTTCCCTCTTTGAGTGCAGCCCTTAGTGTTTAAAGACCACTTCATTCATTCAACAAAGACACTAACTGCCTGGTCCTGACATTCTGAGCGCCCTTGACATGCATTTTATCAGATAAGTATTAGGGGGCTGAGGCACATAGAAGGTTTTTTTTATCTTAATGCATTAAGATAATGTAAAATTGTTATCAAATACTTACCATAATTTTCCTTTCCTGGCCCATCCTCAAGTCCGCACTTAACTGGTTAACACCTCCTCTGGAGCCCCACAGGACCACCTATTCCTAGGTAAATAAAAGACAGCCCCTCCCCCAACTAAGGTGTTCAATAACCTAGCCTGCGACAGGCAACTAGGGCGGGAGTCTTGTGCTGAAGTGAGGATGCGCCAGGAAAGGAAAATTACGGAAAGTATTTAATAACAATTTTCCATTTTCCTGGCCCACCTCATATCAGCACACAACGCTATATGCCATAGCTGAATAAATGGGTGGGAGAGAACAAATGAGAAGAGACACTGACAATTGAACTTTGGAGATAGACATGGTATCCCTATCTCTGGTAAAAAAGAAAAAAAAAGGACACCAAAGGGCTCTTGCAAGAAAGTGTTGCAATCTTCAACATCCTTTTCTCTGAAGTAGTTGCTGTCAGAAGAACTCGTTTTGCCGTGATGTACATCAATGGAAATGAAACCATTGGAGCAAAGGGTGCTTTCTGATCCTAGCCTAAGACCCACAGAGAAAACAAGGATTTCCCTCAAGGTCATATTTAGAGTGTCATCTGCAAGAAGCATCTGATCACTGGCTTTTGCACCCATCTGCAGTCTGTGAAAGATAAAGTAGAGATCTGTACCTTAAATGGAGTTTTATGCAAGGCCAACCTCTAGCGCTGACTGTAAAATATCAAGGATATTGGCTAGAGCAGGGAATACGGGAGAGAAAGCATTTGCTGAGCAAACAAAACAAACGTCTTTTATATCCTCTCTTATATAGCATTCAAGGGTGATCTTCTGGTCACCAAGGTCTGAACAGCCTCAGATGAGAATACCTGCACCTCTAGTCTAGCCTATTCCATAGCCAGGCTATTAGTAGTCTCATTGGATTGGGGTGCTGTCACTGACCTTGCCATAAAATATTTAATTTGACCCAAAATGGGTTTGGTGGTGCTGATGATATCTGGGGGAGCAGTAAAAGCCAAAGCCTTCTCAGTAGGTGGAAAGGACCTGTACTGTCCAAATTTTCAGAAGCACCTTTATATTCAAGGACACCAGAGAGAGACCACGATCACACAGGAAATTCCATGGCACTGTGAATTTATCTTGTATGATGGAGTCTTTGCATTGGTATCCTGTTGCAAATATCAGAAGCTGCGTGTTCAGCGAAGTCTCCCTGAGAACTACAGCTCGAACGCCCCATAGGGCCAATATTGGTTTGAAGCACTTGTTGAAAAATATTCCGCCTAACCGAACTAATAGCTGATTTTGCTTCCCTGGCAAGAAGACCAGCCTTAACTGACTGTAAGTGGTTCTCTGTCCTGCGAAAAATTTCTTTGCAAGATGTAACAGTAAAAGACTTTTGGTGTCCCCTTGTCAGGGAATGTAGGCTACTACTGTCTTGTTGTCAATCAACCTTACTCAGGCCCCCTTGAAGATTCTGAAAGGCTTGCAATGCTATAAAAGGCTTCCTTCCATTCAAGATACTTGGGGAGTCTGCACTCCACCGCGCTCCAGTGGCCTTGCATTTGTTTCTTCGGATTGTGGACGCCCCAGAGACTGGCATCTGGCTTCAGAATCATCTCCTGGGCTGTGAGGCATGCCCCAAAAGAAGCACAGTGGTGATGTCCAAAATTCACGTTCTTGCTGAATTTGTATAGGCACAGATTTTCTGATCCATAGACAGTCCAGCTCATAGACTAAAGAAGGTAAATTGAAACACCCTCATGTGCCACCTGGCCCAAGGTACCACCACTGAAATATCTTCAAAAGATTACTGGGGCTGTGCCAATTCTGTAAAAGGCAGACACCTGAACTGGAAGTGACATCTGGCCACTGCAAATCTCACATGCCTCTGGTGCTTAGCATTGATCGGTACATGGATGTAGGTCAATTGATACCAACTGGTCCTCCTGCTGAACGGTCCCTGTGATTGTCTGCATGGACTCCATCTTGAAACTCTTGGTGTGTATGAACACATTTGATTGATTCAAACTGAAACAGGCCAGAAGGCTCCTGCCTTAGGTACTAGAAAAACTGGGGAAAAAACCCCCCAATGATTCAGCATCACTGGCATGATGGCCTTGTAGCAGTATAAATTTTTATACCTAATCTTGCAAACATTTTGTCTTCTGAGATCTGTTGGTCATAAATTAAATGGATTCAGTGGTAAACTTTGTAATTCTCCATTGTACTGCCACCTAACTGTCTTCTGGACCCACTGGTCTTTAGTGATTGTCGTCCAAACCTTCCAGAACGAGGTTACAATCGTGAACTTCACTCAGGCCTCCTGGCCCCAACTCGAAGAGCCTTATTGAATGCACCTTTAAAAGACTTTCCAGCCATCTTAGCAACTTGCTCTGGACTTGATTTCATGTAAGAAAATAACTTTGAGGCACCTCCACTGTGATCTGTTAAACCTGTAGCCTGTCCTATAAGATTTGGCCTCCTGCACCTTAAGTTCAATAGGCTTGAGTGAAAGAAGGTGGCTTCCTCTTACTAGTCTGTGGCCACAGTCCAGACTTTTTCTCCTGTCATTTGTGTAATTGCACTGTTCAGCGTTTGGCCAAACAACCTCCCATCATAGGAAATGTTAAAGGCTTGTTTAGAAGTTCCACCTGCCCTCCAGTGGCATAACCACAACATTTTTATAGCAGTGAGTGCGCCAGCACTTGTGCTAGGTCTATCAAAAGCATCAACCAAAAGTCAGTTGCCAGGTTTAACTCTTCCAGAAATTGTGCCAAATCTTGCAGTTTCCAGTGTTGAATGTAATGCCATTTCTAAAGATTTTATATCGAAGTTAACGCTATTGCTGGTTGACAGGCAAAATCTGTCACTCTATATACTGGTGTATCTGGATTTTGCAAAAGCATTTGACACCGTCCCCCATAAACTTTTACTGTACAAAATAAGATCCGTTGGCATGGACCATAGGGTGAGTACACGGATTGAAAACTAGCTACAAGGGCGAGTTCAGAGGGTGGTGATAAATGGGGAGTACTCGGAATGGTCAGGGGTGGGTAGTGGGGTCCCCCCGGGTTCTGTGCTAGGACCAATCCTATTTAATGTGTTCATAAACGACCTGGAGGATGGGGTAAGCAGTTCAATCTCTGTATTTGCGGATGATACTAAGCTAAGCAGGGCAATAACTTTTCCGCAGGATGTGGAAACCTTGCAAGAAGATCTGAACAAATTAATGGGGTGGGCAACTACATGGCAAATGAGGTTCAATGTAGAAAAATGTAAAATAATGTGTTTGGGTGGTAAAAATCTGAATGCAATCTATACACTGGGGGGAGAACCTCTGGGGGATCTAGGATGGAAAAGGACCTGGGGGGGTCCTAGTAGACGATAGGCTCAGGAATGGCATGCAATGCCAAGCTGCTGCTAACTAGGGATGAGCCAAACACCCCCCTGTTCGGTTCGCACCAGAACATGGGAACAGGAAAAAAGTTTGTTCGAACACACGAACACCGTTAAAGTCTATGGGACACGAACATGAATAATCAAAAGTGCTAATTTTAAAGGCTTATATGCAAGTTATTGTCATAAAAAGTGTTTGGGGACCCGGGTCCTGCCCCAGGGGACATGGATCAATGCAAAAAAAAGTTTTAAAAACGGACGTTTTTTCAGGAGCAGTGATTTTAATAATGCTTAACGTCAAACAATAAAAGTGTAATATTCCTTTAAATTTCGTAGCTGGGGGGTGTCTATAGTATGCCTGTAAAGGAGCGCATGTTTCCCGTGTTTAGAACAGTCTGACAGCAAATTGACATTTCGAAGGAAAAAACCCATTTAAAACTACTCGCGGCTATTGCATTGCCGACAATACACATAGAAGTTCATTGATAAAAACGGCATGGGAATTCCCCACAGGGGAGCCCCGAACCAAAATTTAAAAAAAAAAAAAATGACGTGGGGGTCCCCCTAAATTCCATACCAGGCCCTTCAGGTCTGGTATGGATATTAAGGGGAACCCCGGCCAAAATTTTTTAAAAAATGACGTGGGCTTCCCCCTAAATTCAATACCAGAACCTTCAGGTCTGGTATTGATTTTAAGGGAAACCCTGCGCCAAAGAAAAAAAAAAAACGGCGTGGGGTCCCCCCAAAAATCCATACCAGACCCTTATCTGAGCACGCAACCTGGCAGGCCGCAGGAAAAGAGGGGGGATGAGAGTGCGCCCCCTCCTGAACCGTACCAGGCCACATGCCCTCAACATTGGGAGGGTGCTTTGGGGTAGCCCCCAAAACACCTTGTCCCCATGTTGATGAGGACAAGGGCCTCATCCCCACAACCCTGGCCGGTGGTTGTGGGGGTCTGCGGGCGGGGGGCTTATCGGAATCTGGAAGCCCCCTTTAACAAGGGGACCCCCAGATCCCGGCCCCCCCCTGTGTGAAATGGTAAGGGGGTACTTACCCCTACCATTTCACTAAAAAACTGTCAAAAATAATAAAAATGACAAGAGACAGTTTTTGACAATTCCTTTATTTAAATGCTTCTTCTTTCTTCTATCTTCCTTCATCTTCTTCTTCTGGTTCTTCCGGATCTTCTGGTTCTTCCTCTGGCGTTCTCGTCCAGCATCTCCTCCGCGGCGTCCTCTATCTTCTCCTCGGGCCGCTCCACACCCATGGCATGGGGGGAGGCTCCCGCTCTTCTCTTCATCTTCTTCTTCTCTTCTTCATTTCTTCTCTTCTTCTCTTCTTTTCTTCATTTTCTTCTCCGGGCCGCTCTGCACCCATGCTGGCATGGAGGGAGGCTCCCACTGTGTGACGGCGTCTCCTCGTCTGACGGTTCTTAAATAATGGGGGCGGGGCCACCCGGTGACCCCGCCCCCCTCTGATGCACTGTGATTTGACGGGACTTCCCTGTGACGTCACGGGGAATGCCACAGGGAAGTCCCGTCATGTCCCGTGCATCAGAGGGGGCGGGGTCACCGGGTGGCCCCACCCCCATTATTTAAGAACCCTCAGACGAGGAGACGCCGTCACACAGCGGGAGCCTCCCTCCGTGCCAGCATGGATGCGGAGCGGCCCGGAGAAGAAAATGAAGAAGAGAAGAGAAGAAGAGAAGAAGGAAGAAGAGAAGAAGATGAAGAAGAAGATGAAGAGAAGAGCAGGAGCCTCCCCCCATGCCATGGGTGCAGAGCGGCCCGAGGAGAAGAAGATAGAAGACGCCGCGGAGAGATGCTGGACGAGAACACCGGAGGAAGAACCAGAAGAACCAGAAGAAGAAGAAGATGAAGGAAGATAGAAGAAAGAAGAAGCATTTAAATAAAGGAATTGTCAAAAACTGTCTCTTGTCATTTTTAACATTTTTGACAGTTTTTTAGTGAAATGGTAGGGGTAAGTACCCCCTTACCATTTCACACAGGGGGGGCGGGATCTGGGGGTCCCCTTGTTAAAGGGGGCTTTCAGATTCCGATAAGCCCCCCGCCCGCAGACCCCCACAACCCTGACCGGTGGCTACCCCAAAGCACCCTCCCAATGTTGAGGGCATGTGGCCTGGTACGGTTCAGGAGGGGGGGCGCACTCTTGTCCCCCCCTCTTTTCCTGCGGCCTGCCAGGTTGCGTGCTCGGATAAGGGTCTGGTATGGATTTTTGGGGGGACCCCAGGCCGTTTTTTTTTTTTTTTGGCGCGGGGTTTCCCTTAAAATCCATACCAGACCTGAAGGGTCTGGTATGGAATTTAGGGGGAAGCCCACGTCATTTTTTTAAAAATTTTGGCCGGGGTTCCCCTTAATATCCATACCAGACCTGAAGGGCCTGGTATGGAATTTAGGGGGACCCCCACGTCATTTTTTTTTTAAATTTTGGTTCGGGGTTCCCCTGTGGGGAATTCCCATGCCGTTTTTATCAATGAACTTCTATGTGTATTGTCGGCAATGCAATAGCCGCGAGTAGTTTTAAATGGGTTTTTTCCTTCGAAATGTCATTTTGCTGTCAGACTGTTCTAAACACGGGAAACATGCGCCCCTTTAGAGGCATACTATAGACACCCCCCAGCTACGAAATTTAAAGGGATATTACACTTTTATTGTTTGACTTTAAGCATTATTAAAATCACTGCTCCTGAAAAAATGGCCGTTTTTAAAACTTTTTTTTTGCATTGATCCATGTCCCCTGGGGCAGGACCCAGGTCCCCAAACACTTTTTCTGACAATAACTTGCATATAAGCCTTTAAAATTAGCACTTTTGATTTCTCCCATAGACTTTTAAAGGGTGTTCTGCGGCATTCGAATTTGCCGCGAACACCCCAAATTGTTCGCTGTTCGCCGAACTTGCGAACAGCCAATGTTCGAGTTGAACATGAGTTCATCTCGAACTCGAAGCTCATCCCTACTGCTAACAAAGCAAACAGAATATTGGCATTAAAAAGGGATCAACTCTAGAGATAAAAGGATAATTCTCCCACTCTACAAGACTCTGGTCCGGCCGCACCTGGAATATGCTCTCCAGTTCTGGGCACCAGTCCTCAGGAAGGATGTACTGCAAATGGAGTGAGTAGAAAGAAGGGCAACAAAGCTAATAAAGGGTCTGGATGATCTAAGTTATGAGGAAAGGTTGTGAGCTCTGAACTTATTCTGGAGAAGAGACGCTTGAGAGGGGATATGATTTCAATATACAAATACCGGACTGGTGACCCCACAATAGAAATAAAACTTTTTTGCAGAAGGGAGTTTAACAAGACTTCGGCCACTCATTAAAATTAGAAGAAAAGAGGTTTAACCTTAAACTACGTAGAGGGTTCTTTACTGTAAGAACGGCAAGGATGTAGAATTCCCTTCCACAGGCGGTGGTCTCAGCGGGGAGCATTGATAGCTTCAAGAAACTATTAGATAAGCACCTGAACGACCACAACATACAGGGATATACAATGTAATACTGACATATAATCACAGAGGATTGACTAGATGGACGCGTGTCTTTTTTCAACCTCACCTACTATGTAACTATGAACAAGCCTGATGGCCAGATCTCCACAATTTCTGCTTTCCAGATGTGTTTCTGCATGAGTGTTTTTGATGCATTCTCAATGCCTTTTGCCACTTTCCAGATGCGTTCCATACAGAAACAATGCAACATTCTACTTTTGTTGACTGCACTAGAATGTGCTGCACTGGTGTGAACTAGGTAATTGTTATCAAAGTTAAACACTGTCCATGCGTTCTTGATGCAGAATAAAAACGCATTGGACTGCATCTGGTGTGAACAAGTCCACTTTCTCATCCATAGGATCTCTGAAGGCAACTGAGTTATAAAAAGGCAGACATTTGATGCGACCGACACTAGAGGGCAGCATCCACCCCTGGAAGTGCAGGACATAAACATACATCAGCCATTTTATATGGATAAAACTTAGAGAACCTGTTACTGTAAATTATTTTTCTGATGAAGTCTCTGCCATCCTTCATCTATGAGTGATTTAAGCTCTGTCATTATGGGTGTTGCTTGTAGCAGTGGCGGAATTATAGGGGTCGCTGAAGTTGCCATGGCGACCGGGCCCCTTGCTGCAGGGGGCCCTTGAGGGCCCCCTGTATGCAGTACTTTGTTACGAGGAGCGCAGACAAGCTCCCCGATTCTAAGCCGAACTGTATTCGGCACTGTGCAGGGAGCTGGTGACATTAAGAAAGTGAAAGCACAGTGCTGTGCTCTTTGTCTCCCCCTACAGTGCAGTACCCGGCAGGAAGAGCTAAGGTAAAGGTCTGCCGTTTTTTATCTACTGTATGTGTGTTTATATGTATGTGCATGTATGTATGTGTGTGTGCATGTGTGTGTATGTGTATGTATGTGTGTGTGTATGTATGTGTGTGTGTGTATGTGCATGTGTGTGTATGTGTATGTATGTGTGTGTGTATGTATGTGTGTGTGTGTATGTGCATGTGTGTGTGCATCTATGTGTGTGCATCTATGTATATGTGTGTGTATGTATGTGTATGTGTTTATATCAGTGGCGGTGCATCCCTCTCTCCAGGCACCCCTCTATCACAAATAGATAGATTCATGCATAGCGTGAATCTATCTATGGCCGCCACTGCCCCCCCTATTCAGACGCCTGGCCCCTTTTTGGACACCGGGCGCCTGAATGACGCCGGCGGGGGTGTTTTTAAAGCACTAATAGGCTTCAAAATAGGTGAACTGCGAGTGCCATGCTTGGCGCTCACAGTCCACCCAGGTGTGTAAGAAAAGCGAATAAATATTCGCTTTCCTAACACTGAACCGCCTCTCCACCAATCAGGTGCTCGGGTCTGTTACCCGTCACCTGAATGGCTGAAACAACAGGCGCCGCTATTGGATGCCTATCAGGAGGAGAGGATGGGAGAAGACGCATGGAGGACCCCGCTCGTCGCCGTCACCCGCTTCCCCACCGAGACAGGGTAAGTGCAGGGCAGACTGCGAGCGGGCAGGGGGGTCACAGTGGCAGCATTTGATGGCACAGTGGCTGCGTTTCATAGGCACAGTGGTGGCAATTGATAGGCACAGTGACTGCGTTTGATAGGCACAGTGACTGCGTTTGATAGGCACAATGGCTGCGTTTGATAGGCACAGTGACTGAGTTTGATGGGCACAGTGGCTGTGTTTGATGGGCACAGTGGCTGTGTTTCATAGGCACAGTGGTGGCAATTGATGGGCACAGTGGTGGCAATTGATGGGCACAGCGGTGGCGTTTGATGGGCACAGTGGCTGCGTTTGATGGGCACAGTGGCTGCGTTTCACAGGCACAGTGACTGAGTTTGATGGGCACAGTGGCTGCGTTTGATGGGCACAGTGGCTGCGTTTCATAGGCACAGTGGTGGCAATTGATAGGCACAGTGACTGCGTTTCATAGGCACAGTGGTGGCAATTGATAGGCACAGTGACTGCGTTTGATAGGCACAGTGACTGCGTTTAACGGGGCACAGTGGCTGCGTTTGATAGGCACAGTCACTGAGTTTGATGGGCACAGTGGCTGCGTTTCATAGGCACAGTGGTGACAATTGATGGGCACAGTGGCTGCGTTTCATAGGCACAGTGGTGACAATTGATGGGCACAGTGGTGGAAATTGATGGGCACAATGGCTGCGTTTCATAGGCACAGTGGTGACAATTGATGGGCACAGTGGTGGAAATTGATGGGCACAATGGCTGCGTTTCATAGGCACAGTGGTGACAATTGATGGGCACAGGGGTGGCAATTGATGGGCACAGTGGCTGCGTTTGATGGGCAAAGTGGCTGCGTTTGAGGGCACAGTGGTGGCAATTGATGTGCACAAGGGCTGCATTTGATAGGCACAGTGACTGAGTTTGATGGGCACAGTGGCTGCATATGATGGGCACAGTGGTGGCAGTTGATGTGCACAGTGAGGCTGCAATTGATGCGTTTTTTTTAAAAGAATTTTTCAGTTTGCTTGCACCCACCAAAAATGTTGAGCACCATCTGCCACTGGTTTATATGTGTGTGCATATGTGCATTTTTATATATATATATATATATATATATATATATATATATATATATATATATATATATATATATATATATATATATATATATATAAAATGTGTGTGTGTATTTATGTGTGTGTATGTATGTGTGTTTACATGTATATATGCACATTTTATGTATGCGCTTTTAATCCTGACCCCCTATATGTGTCCCATTAGAACCGTTTTTTTTTTTATGCTTGTCCATAGTACCAGCAAAAAAAATGCTGTTCCTCTGAAAAGTGATCCATGCTCAGATCGCTTTTCAGAGGCATTTGACAGCCGGTAAAGAGGCAATATGTTGCCTCCTGACCGCCTGTTTTAACCCCTTAAATGCATCATCACTATGCTGCAACTGCATGCAATGCACACAGTTGCAGGGTGGTTGCAGTGCAGCCACTTCAAGGGTGCCCTGACTGGAAAAAGATTGAGAAACACCGACATAGAGGAACCCATCTCTCCATTTTCCTCCTGCAGCCGCTGAATGCCTGTGGGAGGGAGAGGAGGAGAAGCGGGGGGGGGGAGAAATCGATTCCTTTACATGCAGCCACCCACTTGCGACCGGACCCTGGTGTTCCGCCATCGGGCTCGGAGGAAAGAGCCCTGTCCGGGGGTCAGGGGGGCCCTTAATGGTTTCTTGCATCGGGGCCCTGAAGATTCTAGTTACGCCTCTGGCTTGTAGCGTGGATATTCGCAGCATACTTTTTGCTATTGCCACCTAACTGCATCCTTGTGAGGCAACCTGTGCAATTTCATTTCTCTGCCAATACAGACTGCATGCAGGCCCAAAATGCACCCCGAGCTGGGCGAGGCATTTCCTAACATGCTGGCATAAACGCATGTGAGCCCGTGCCACATGGAGTGCTTGGCCAATTTCCTGGATGCTGTCCCTTCACAGGGTAAGTGGAAACAACTCCTTTAGAGTGTATTGACCACATGCTTAATGAATGTGACAACCTATTAGGTGTCACCATCCTGGTAAGGATAAGATGATGGTTGGCGGGTTTTTTGGAGCGTTTCCGTTCAGGGATTCTGCTCCTAAAATAATGTAAAACACCTTTGATAAGAGTCAGAGTTCCACTTTACTTGTTTTCATGTTTTAGTAAAAACTAGGAGATGTTGCAATATAAACTGTATGGGTTCAGCTTTCCTGTATTTCTTAATCATCCCGTGACTGAAAGATGTATTTCTTAATCATCCCGTGACAGAAAGATGTTTTATCTTTTTTTGGTAATCTGTTGTACACCGAAGCTTTTGCGTCATCTTTTCTGTACTGTATAAAAGCTTTGCAAAAAATAAAGAAATCAGCAGCAGCAGTGTGACGAGGTGCACATGCTCAGAATTGAACTACAGAGAAGTTTTCTGTGTCTCATTTCTATAAGAGTATAAGATTTGAAATCAGCAGTACAAAGAGGAGAGCGATTAACTTGGAATCGCACCTAACACCTTAATTTGTATATTTTCTTTGAGCACTCTTTTAAAAACCATGTCCCACATTGCCCCCTTCTACCTTTGCTAATCTTCTGTGCCACTAATGCCGCGTACACACGGTCGGACTTTACAGCAGACATTTTTCCTGGCGGACTTTTCAACGGACTTTATGATGGACTTTCTGAATGAACGGACTTGCCTACACACAATCCACCAAAGTCCGGCAGATTCGTACGTGATGACGTACGACCGGACTAAAACAAGGAAGTTCATAGCCAGTAGCCAATAGCTGCCCTAGCGTGGCTTTTTGTCCGTCGAACTAGCATACAGACGAGCGGACTTTTCGTCCGGACTCGATTTCGACGGAAAGAATTAAAACATGTTTTAAATCTAAGTCCGTCCAACTTTTGAGAAAACAAAGTCCGCTGGAGCCCACACACGATCGAATTGTCCGACGAAATCCCGTCCGCCGGGCAAAGTCTGCCGTAAAGTCCGCTCGTGTGTACGCGGCATAGGAGCTGTGGCAAGCTCATATTTACACAAAATATATGGAGAAAAGTGTATTACCTCTCACCAAAAAATAGGTGTACTGTCTCTTTATGACCCATCTGCCCTCATCCACTCACTTCAAAAGCAGCCACAGGTGAGCTCAGGCAATACTTCTGAAGGCAGATGACAGACAGTCAGAGTCTGAGACAAAAACCAGTCAGACTGTCAAACCCACAGAAGTACACAGCATAGCAGAGGAGCCAGAACAGCACATCCAGAGGCAGACAAGGACTCAGTCAGAATCTGAGGGAAGTCCTTTACCTGGCAGGACTGCAGAGAGAGAGGGAGAGAAGCCCTCCCAACTGCAGACCCCCAAGACCATTTATACCATTGCATGGCGACTTGTGATTCCCATCCTGTGCTGCCCGTCTCCTCCCCCCTGTGACATCATTCACAGACGCTCTCAGACTGTCAGAAAAGCCAGGAGAGCAGTGCAGTGCTCTGCATATAAAAAGACAGGAAATTGATGCAATGATGACATAGCAGAGCTTTTATAATACCACACCAGTACAATGGCAATGCTATTTAACCACCTCAGCCCCGGAAGGATTTACCCCCTTCCTGACCAGAGCACTTTTTGCGATTCGGCGCTGTGTCGCTTTAACTGACAATTGCGCAGTTGGGCGACGTCGCACCCAAACAAAATTGGTGTCCTTTTTTTCCCTTAAATAGATCATTCTTTTGGTGGTTTTTGATCACCTCTGCGGTTTTTATTTTTTGCACTATAAAAAAAGAGTGACAATTTTGAAAAAAATGCAATATTTTTTACTTTTTGCTATAATAAATATCCCCCAAAAATATATAAAAAATGTTTTTTTTTTCCTCAGTTTAGGCCGATACATATTCTTCTACATATTTTTGTAAAAAAAAAAAAAAAATTGCAATTAGCATATATTGATTGGTTTGCGAAAAAGTTATAGCGTCTACAAAAAAGGGGATAGTTTTATGGCTTTTTTATTATTTATTTTTTTTACTACTAATGGCGGCGATCTGCAATTTTTATCGGGACTGCGACATTATGGTGAACAAGTCGGACACCTTTGACACATTTTTGGGACCATTGGCATTAATACAGCGATCAATGCTATAAAATTGCATTGATTACTGTAAAAATGTCACTGGCAGTGAAGGGGTTAAGTATGTCCTAGTGTGTGTTCTAACTGAATGGGGGAGGGGACTGTTCAGGGGAGATGACATATCGCTGTTCATATTCTGTATGAACACACGATCTGTCTGTTCTCCTCTCAGAGAACCAGAAACTGCGTGTTTACACACACAGATCCTGGTTCTCCATGTGCCCTGAGTGATCGCGGGTGCCCAGCGGTGATCGTGACCGGCAGGAACTCACATCAGTTCCATGGGCGAGCAGGCACGTGCACGCGCCCCCTATTGGCCGTCTATGTTACCGACGTAACATGACGGCGATTTGTGCAGCCGAGCCATGTTGCCACAGTACAAATGCGGCGGCTGGTCGACAAGCATTATTTTGCCCATGGCCCTGGCACACATGGCACATAGTTTTTAGGAGGGCTTACCATCCAACATTTAACCCTGGTTCACATTGATGCTACTTTGAAATTGCGCTACTTCATTTGAAGTAGCGCGATTTCAAAGTAGCAAGGTCAGTGCGATTTCAGGTGCTACTTGATAGACATCTGTGTCACTTCATACACAGATGTCTATTGAAGTTGTATCTGAAATCAGCAAAAGTAGTGCAGGAACCACTTTTGCAAATCGGTGCGGCGCTCCAAAATCGGTGTGGCACCGATTGGAAAGGTGCCATTGCCGGCAATAGGCTGTGACTTGTCATGCGATTTGATCTCTCAAATCGCATGCAAAATCACTCCAATGTGAACCTAGGCTCAGCAATGGTTCACACTGATATGATTTGACATGTCAAATCACATGTCAAATTGGCGGCAATTGAAGCAATGGGGGGGGATGCGAACTTAGGACTTTAAATGGGATGCAAGGGAAAGTTTGCGCCCCCATCCTTAATATCATGAAAAAGAGGGGGGAATTGGCGGCAATTGCACCGTCCTTATCGGTGTGACAATGCATTTGTAGCACCGCACTGATTTTAAAAATTAGTTTCTGTACTACATTTTGTGATTTTGGGCTGCGATTTACATTGACATCTGTGCAGAAACCTGCACAGAGTCTCTGAAATTGCGGCTGAAATCGGGACTGACATGCGGGAGTGAAATCATGCGAATTAAGCAGCTCAGTGTGAACCTGGGCTCAGGATCTTCCAACTCCATGACTAGTGTAGTCCAGATGTACCCCATTTTTACCCATACTGTTAGCCACCCATACTCTACCCTCTTACTAACTTAAATAACGAGACCACACCTTTCATCTGGAGTATAAATGGCCATAACAGCCTTTTATTAAACAACTGTATAAAATTACCTCCAATATTAACTTCAATATGAATAACATATAAACTCAGATAAAACAACATGTTTTAAACAATCTGTTGGTCAATGACGGAGCTACCCCAGTTTACCACATATCCACAAGAGGGCACTGCAGGAACATGTTTCAAAACTGATAAGGCCTCCAGCTGTACCGCTCGGAGACAACCCCCTCCCGCAGTGCAACATACCGGTATTCCTTTCAGGAATACACAGGAGGGGCCATACTATTGCTGACCCCCCACCCCTTTTAACCTTTTATTTACCGCTACCGTCACCGACCAACAACAACAAACCAGCCACAGCCCGAAAGGATGAAACCTTATCCTTAAGGGCCCCTCCACACCCTCAAGGCCCGTTGTATTCCTTCCTGCAAACCCATGGTCCAAAGATCCGTCCCCACATCTGTGAGGTGGACCCCATCCCTCCTCAAATAGAGGCCTACATTTATCTCGAGCTCTCTGTGCCGAATCACCATGCCCCCTTGTTGAACCAAAAACCTCCCCACCACCTTGTTGACATGTATACGAGCCTTGTTAATCCTTACCACAGACCTAGCATTGCGCCACGAAGTTCGTGCCACAATATCAGACCATAGTAGCAAAGTGTTCGGATAAGTAGTGTGCAAGTGCAACAAATCCACTTTTACATCCTCTATCAGGTCCCTGACCGTCCTCACCCCCAAATCGTTACCTCCAGCGTGTATGACCAACACATCCGGAGGTCTATCTAGCCAGGCAAATCGTTCCACCTCTGAAACCACTCTGCCCCACATCATTCCTGGTCTCCCCAGCCACTTGATAAAAGCCTCCCTTCTCGATATGCCTAACTGGTGCCCATCTGGTCTCGCATCACCTCTCCTTGCCCCCCAACAAACGTAGGAGTGTCCCAGTATCCAGACGAGGCGTGGAGACACTCCATCTGAAACGAAAAGACAACAAGGCAGGGTGATATCACCAACGCAACAAACCAAAAAACACCCACTACCTATATGTGAAAACCAAACTTATACAACATACGGGTTTCATTTATTTTTCATTTATTTATTTATATATATATATATATATATATATTATTATTTTTTATTTATTTTTTTTTTAATTATTATTCCACTACTAATTGAGGGCGAATGTATGAACGGAATCTCTTTGATTCCCATCTACCGATCCTCCGCACCGCTGCTTCATCCAACCCGCATCTGGCAGCTTCTGTGGCCGCCCCAATGCGGAAGGAGTGTGAGGCGTATGCCTTCTCATCCAAACCTATCATCGATAAGCATTTTCAAAACACCGCCACAAATTGAAACTTTGAAAGGTAAGCACCATTCTCATGACATAAAAATGGACCCTCACCTACCGGTCTAATCTTCCCAAATTCACCAACCGTCCTCACCGGACATACTGGCGATCCCGGTAATGCATGCAGCCACACATCTATGCCCTTTCCCAATTGGTCTGTTTTCGACCTCCTCAGCCGTAAACACACACTCCCCATGCATGCCCACACGTCTTGCACCAAAATACCCCCCGCTTCCTTTTTGGATGGGCTGACCAACTCCCCTACCCGAAACGCCCCAAAAAACGCCAGCGAAAAAGCCGCTGTAAACAGTAAACATTTATAACTTGAGCTGCACACCAACCCTAGCTGATCACAAATTGCCAACAGGTTGGCAAAAGTGACCGGTCTAAGGTTATCTTTTTTCTTGTGCCCCTTCCGGTACCCTTTTAATGCCTGCCGTACCCAAAATTCCTTCGTCCAATCCTCCATCCCCTGTAACTTAAACAGAAACGACAGCGCCGCCAATTTCTTACCAATAGACGATACCCCCACCCCATTTTCCATATTCCTGGACACAAAATAAAGGACCAATAATCTCAACTCTCCCCCGTCATCCTCTGCTCTGGATTCCCGTACAAGTCTCAACCATTCACCCCATACCTTCACATAGGCCGACCATGTGGACTCACTCACAGACTGTTGTATCCATCCTGCGATGACTCCAATGCCAGCTCCCAGATCCAACCCGGGCAAGGAATCCCTTCCTTCTCTGCAGCCGGAGCTAATTCCCTGAACTTGTCCCACTGAAAGCGAGACAGTGAATCAGCCAGCGTGTTTTCAATCCCAGGTATATGCACAGCATATATGAAAATATTCAATTGCAAGCACCGTAATACCAACTGTCGTAATAGTCTTATGACAGGTTGAGAAGACGCTGACAAGCGATTGACTACCTGCACCACTCCCATATTATCACAGTTCAGCCGCAACTTTAAATTCTGACAAGCCTTGCCCCATAATTCCATAGCCAGAACTACTGGAAACAATTCCAATAGTACCCAGTTACGAAGGAAACCTGCTTCAACCCAGGATTTTGGCCATGGTTCTGCACTCCATTGACCCTTAAAGAACACCCCATATCCAGTAGATCCCGCCGCGTCAGTAACCAATTCTACATCGAAGTTACTTACCGGACCAGACATCCACACCGACCTCCCGTTGTATTCCGACAAAAATTGATACCATACCTTTAGGTCCTCACGATGATCCTTAGTAAGCCTAATGAAATGGGCCGGTGCTTTTACCCCAGCTGTAGCTGCAGACAGCCGTCGGCAAAAGACCCTACCCATGGGTATGATTCTACAAGCAAAGTTCAACTTACCAAGCAAAGATTGGAGATCCCTCAGCTGTATTTTCTTCATCCCATGGACCCGCCTTATTTCCGTCTGCAGATCCAGTAACTTTCCTTGCGGTAACCTACATTCCATTGCCATTGAATCAATAACAATGCCCAAAAAGCTAATCTCCGTGGTGGGGCCCTCAGTTTTGTCAGCCGCCAGGGGAACACCAAACCGTTCTGCAGTGTGTTGCAACGTTGACAATAAAATCGCACACACACTGGAAGACGGTGGGCCTATGCATAGGAAATCATCTAAATAGTGTATCATAGATTCAAGGCCGGACACCTCTCTTACCACCCACTCCAAAAAGGAACTGAAAACTTCAAACATGGCGCAGGAAATGGAGCAACCCATAGGCAAGCATTTGTCCACATAAAATTGTTCCTGCCACTGGCAACCCAGCAGCCAAAAACTGTCCGGGTGTACTGGCAGCAGCCTAAACGCTGCCTCAATATCAGCTTTTGCCATCAGTGCCCCTTTTCCATAGCGCCTGACCCATCTAACCGCCGCATCAAACGAAGTGTATGACACGGTGCAGACGTATGGGTCAATGAAATCGTTAACCGAACCCCCTTTTGGAAATGATAAGTGGTGAATGAGCTGAAACTTATTCGGCTCTTTCTTGGGCACCACCCCCAGAGGGGACACCACCAAGTCATTCAATGGTTTTGCCTCAAATGGCCCCCCCATCCGTCCTAAAGCCACTTCCTTTTCCAATTTCTCCCCCACCACCCCCGGGTGTTGCAACGCAGATTTTAAATTCCGTGCTACTGGAGGAACCACCGCCAATTAACATGGAATTTTGAACCCCTCTCTAAAACCCTCAGTGATCAGTAACACCGCTTTCCTATCCGGATACTTACCTAGAAAAGGCAGCATCCTTTCCACCTTCACCGGCGTCATCCCTCTTGTGAGCAAACTCCCCGGTACGTTTACCTTTTTTGAAACACCGAGACAGGGTGTGGGCTCCCCCACAGCCTGAACACTCGTGCTTGAATTTGCAGGACCCCCCAAATTTACAGGATCCTTCATTATACTGCCAGCATACCCCCCGTTTTCTGCCGGCCGGTAGTCCTGAGGAGTTAGTACCCCCGGCCCCCCCTTGAAATAACTGAGGCGGGGTCCTAGCCGACGACATCAGCTTCATCCATAGGCTAATATCCTTATGGTCCCAACGCAGAGCCGGACTGCTCATCGTAACGTAACCACGCAGTTCCCCCGTACACTCTATGTGCCTCACCTATAGCATCCATATAACAACCCCGAACAATGCTCAGGGTTCTTTTCGCCAATGACACTAGCCATGATAGCGAACGCTTGCAACCAATTCACTAACGTCCGCGGTATCAATCTATATCTCCTCTTCTCCTCATCCTCCTTCTTGGAATCGTCGGGTTTAACCCTATCCAGGTTAAATTTTTCCAATGGCAACAAGGAGAAAATTTCCACGTACTCACCTTTATGAATTTTTTCTCTCACTTCAGGTTTCAAGTGTGCCCCTAACGGGCCTTCAAAACAAACATATATCTCACATTTTGCAGCATCTGCCAGCCTAACCACATCAGTCCTGCCTTTTGTTTCTGCAGCCCCCTTCTCACCTGCTGTTTCCTTGTCTGCCACCTTCTCTGGCATTGTGGTAGCTGGCACCTCTGTAACCGCAGCCCCCCCTGTCCCCCTTTGTGTGTCCCCTTGCGGAGCCTGCCCTGGTCCCTCTCCAAAGCGACCAACCAGGGCCCTTAAACCCTCCAATAGCTCCTGGAGCTGTCCCCCTGACCCCGAACTGGCGGGTGGCGTACTCGCCAGTTGTTGGTCAGTAACCTGACCCACCCCGCTCTGCGAAGGTGTCACCATCCCTCCTGCAGTTGTTGCTATCCCCCCCAGCAAGCCCTGCAAAGCATTGGTAAAGGAAAAGTTATCACTAGACTTACCGGGCTGACCAGGATTCCTCCCAACAGCCGCTGTGCTGCTCTCTCTTGCTGGTTCCGGCTGCTGTAGCCCATCTTCCTCATCGGACACCTCGTCTTCGGACTGTTCCCCTTGCACTGGGACTGGCGTCAGAGGTAGCCCCCCAGGAGAAGCCCTCCTGGAAGCCGGAAGCCCACACTGGTGTGAGGCCTGCACTGAGACAAGTCACCGCTGATCCCTGCTGCCCTGAACTTCCAGCTACCGGGCCAGCCTGGGCACTGTTTCCATCGCCATCTTGGGACACGTCCCCCCCGCCCGGTAAGCTCCGCCCACCCGCGGTGCCGCTCGATCCACGCGACCCGGACGTTGCTGCTCTTGGCGCCGTTCTCCCCCTTCTGTCCACCCGCTCACACTCATGCAGAGGTACTGAGGGGCTGTTCGAAATCCTCCGTGCAGTGCCAGCATACGGGGAAGTGGCGCCATGTTGGCCCGTGGCCCCGCCCACCGCTCCGTGACCGCAGCGTGTAACCCGCCCGGGCCCCACCGAATCAACCGCGTGGCTCCTCTTGGCCGGCAGTGCCGATTGCTCCCCCCTTGGGCTCCGTGTCAGGTGACCCTGTCCATGTCCTGGCCCGGGTGAATAGCGCGCCGGAGGCGGCGATCTCCGCGCACGTGCAGACGGCTCACCTTCACCCCCTGCATGGCTTGCTTCTCCCCCGAGCATCGCTGTGACCTGGCTGCGAAGCCAGTCGGATCCATTCGCCGCCGCCGCCTGCCACAACCGCGCCAAAATCGCCTCAACGTCTGCCATTGTGTCTGAAGAGCAGAGAAATTCTGCCTCCTCGTGTCTCCTTCCCAGCACACTGTTCCGTTTTTGCTCCTCCCCTCTTTTATAATGCCACTCCTCCTTACTTTCCTGTTATCTCCTCCCACACTTTTCCTTGAAACATTAACCCTATGTGTGTCACTAGACACACTGTCATGCCCGGCCCTGCACTATTCCTCTTCTTTCCATCATTCCGGGCCTCACTTGACAGGCTGAATATAGAGGCAGAGGTTCGGCAGGGGAGGATGCAGCAAACAAATTACTTATCAACTGCAATCAACAGTTGGCCTGGAGCCGACCAAAACAGAACACCTTAGTTGGGGGAGGGGCTGTCCTGTGGGGCTCCAGAGGGGGTGTTAACCCGCTGTGTGCTGACGTTAGGTGGGCCAGGAAAAGCACTTTTTTCACACATGTTAAAATGCACATTTTTAGGCTTGAAGATTAGTTAAGTCCTCACACATTTTGTATGTCATGGAAAAAGAGACTCTGGCAATTAAAGTTGGTAGGTTAATTTTTGTAATGTCACATGATATTAGTCTAACAGTTTATCAAATGCACATTTTCAGTAAAAAAAAAAAAATATTTAGTGAACACAAATACAATATAGTGCTCATGGTAAAATAAAATCTAAAGTTTGTGGTTATGACACCCAATAGGGTGAGCCTTAAAGTTGCCCAACAGCCTAACTTTCACTTTAACTGGTTTGTTTGGACCGAGTTGGCCCAAATGAACTTTCTCCTACACTAGCAGGTACATCCGCTGGGCATGCTGTATAAACTGTACACAGGATATGGGACAAGATCATCCACCCACCTCTCCACTTCAGCCAATCAAAGTAAGCTGTGTATTCATTCAAAGAATACAAAGTTGCTTATGAATGGCTGAGCACCCCTTAGCACTCATTCTGACTCAATTTTGTCCAATGTGTGAAACATGATGTCCATATCTCACAGACAGACTGAACTGCTGTTTATTGTATGTACCTTGTTTATACAGTGCTTCCAGCGGGTGCATCTGTTAGTGTATGAAATGGTTTGATTGGACCAGCTTGGCCCAAATCAACTAGTTAAGGTGAAAGAAAAGCTAAAGATCAGCTTTAAAAGGTTAAAGCGGAGTTCCACCCAAAAGTGGAACTTCCACTCATTGTACTCCTCCCCCCTCCGGTGCCACATTTGGCACCTTTCGGGGGGAGGGGGGACAGCATAACAGCATCACAGGTATGGTTTCCCCACTTCCAGGAGCCTTAGCATGGATATTGATGTCACGGCTGGGGCTCCCTCCTCCTTCCATGGCAACCGGGCCAGTAGGAAAAAGGAGTGGAGCCTTGAGCATGCGCAGTAGAGTTCCCAGCGTGAAGCCAAAAGAATACACTGCCGGGTTCCCTAACTCGCAATGGAGGCGGATTTAACCCAACAGCTGATGGAAACATCAGCTGTGGTGCCGACATTGCTGGACTCCGGGACAGGCAAGTGTCCAACTATTAAGTCAGCAGATGCAGTATGTGTGTAGTATGTGTGTAGTGTGTAGTATGTGTGTAGTGTGTAGTATGTGTGTAGTATGTGTGTAGTGTGTAGTATGTGTGTAGTGTGTAGTATGTGTGTAGTATGTGTGCAGTATGTGTGTAGTATGTAGTATGTGTGTAGTATGTGTGCAGTATGTGTGTAGTGTGTGTGCAGTGTGTGTGTGTAGTATGTGTGTAGTGTGTGTGTAGTGTGTGTGTGTGTGCAGTGTGTGTGTAGTTTGTGTGCAGTGTGTGTGTAGTATGTGTGTAGTATGTGTGCAGTGTGTGTATAGTATGTAGTATGTGTGTAGTATGTGTGCAGTATGTGTGTAGTATGTGTGTAGTATGTGTTCAGTGTGTGCAGTATGTGTGAAGTATGTGTGTAGTGTGTGTAGTATGTGTGCAGTATGTGTATAGTGTGTAGTATGTGTTTAGTATGTGTGCAGTATGTGTATAGTATGTAGTATGTGTGTAGTATGTGTGTATAGTATGTGTGTAGTGTGTGTGTGTGTGTGTAGTATGTGTGTAGTATGTAGTATGTGTGTAGTGTATGTGTATAGTATGTAGTATGTGTGTAGTAATGTGTGCAGTGTGTGTGCAGTGTGTGTATAGTATGTAGTATGTGTGTAGTAATGTGTGCAGTATGTGTGCAGTGTGTGTGTGTAGTATGTGTGCAGTGTGTGTATAGTATGTAGTATGTGTGCAGTATGTGTGCAGTATGTGTGCAGTATGTGTGCAGTGTGTGTGTGTGTGTAGTATGTGTGTAGTATGTGTGCGGTGTGTGTGTAGTATGTGTGCAGTATGTAGTATGTGTGTAGTATGTGTGCAGTATGTGTGCAGTATGTGTGTAGTATGTGTGCAGTATGTAGTATGTGTGCAGTATGTGTATAGTATGTAGTATGTGTGTAGTGTGTGTGTAGTGTGTGTGTAGTATGTAGTATGTGTAGTATGTAGTATGTGTGTAGTATGTGTGTAGTATGTGTGTAGTATGTGTGGCACGGGGCATGACAGTAAAACCTTTACCAATATTAAAAAATCATGACAATGTTGTCACAATAAAAGTGTTATTGTGGCTAATAGCCATACATTATTGGAATTGTGTCTCCTTTCTATGAATAAACTTTGTATCTATGCCGCTGTGAGTTCCATATTGAAGCCCCTTTACAAGCCTGCTTGACTTGTTTTCTTTTCTTTGCATATTCTATTTGGCTTTGGGAACCCCAACCTACTAAGTTGAGTCGGTAAAATAAATCCCATCTAAACTTTCAGTGTTGATATTTTCCCTATTTTATCATGTAATTTTAAAGGTTAAGTTCACCTTTTCTAGAGAATAGTCTATGCGGTCATGGGCTCCAGTACATATTAAAAGGCCTTGCAGCTTTGTAAAACATTTATTATAATTATTGTCCTTCCTGTAGGCCATTTGGATCCCTCCAGAAACCGGGCTGAATACCTTTCAGTTAGCAAACCCCACGTCCTGGCTTGTTGCTGGGATGCAAAAACTGTTGGATTTGCTCCTGTAATGCTATTATGCTAATAATTTTCACATCCTAACATAGCAGAATGTGGGGGTTACTAACTGGGGGTTTTCAGTGAAACCTCTGGGGGGACCCCAATGGCTTATAGACATGACAATAAAGCTCATGAACATTTTATAAAGGTGCTCAGTTTTATAATAACTACTGGGATCCCATGACTGCATAGACTATTTTCTGGAAAAGGGGAACTTAGCCCACTACAGAGAAATGGGAGGGGGGTAATGTGGTCACATTGTTTACAGTCCACAAAAAAGAGACATTAGTAGAAATGACACATTCCAAACTGATAAGGAGGATTTGTATGGTAATATATACAAGAGCAAATCTACCAAAGAGAAAGAGAGATCAATAATAGTGGAGAGGAGTGCTATAAATATGTACTGTGTTTATCACTGATAATGGAGTTACATTTGGGATAATTAGTATCATCATTATTTTATCACATTGTTGTCTGTAAGTCCTGTTACCTGTCTGTGTGATCTCATCCAGAACGGCCAATAAATTAGGATGAGGACGATCTTTCTGTAGTTCATAGAGACATTTCCAGAGTCCAATCACAGCTTCTCTTCCCTGATCCCGAATATCTTGTAACAAGGTGTGAGAGAA
Source organism: Lithobates clamitans (assembly GCA_037952925.1). Classification (NCBI taxonomy): domain Eukaryota; kingdom Metazoa; phylum Chordata; class Amphibia; order Anura; family Ranidae; genus Lithobates; species Lithobates clamitans. The sequence continues at coordinate 226,652 of JBBGZY010001703.1, read as the reverse complement.
GGAAGACGGGTCTTTTTCCATTGATCGGTATTTCTGGAAAATAGATCTTATTATTGTTCCATATCTGCAGGTAAAATATAACTTCAATTTTTTAGTTAAATACATAAAAATCATTCTGGGTGCTTTGAACACTCCATTCAGAAAAGAAAACATTGTCACCAGGAAGTTATGAGTGCTGCTGACACATGCCTGAACTCTGCCTGACTTTTGTGTACTTTTGCTTTTAGTAATAGGACACTACCAGAGCTGCAGGCAAGAGAAAGACAACAGATCTGATTTGTACTATTAACCATGGCTTCAATCTTTACAACTTTGGCATCCAGTGCAGACACTCCCACTGTCAGCCTGAACTAAAATATCAGTTGGTGTGCAGGGGATGATAGGAATTTGAAATAAAAGAGATTTGTGTAATTTCACACAAGACATTTAAAAAAAATTACTTTGAATGTTTTTCAATAAGTGGTCTAATGAGAACTTTTACGGGTTATCTGTTTAGTGCTTTTCTTGAAGAATATTACTCTGAAGTACAGACTATGAAGCACATAATTAGTTTCCTCCAGTGGTTCTTCAGATGTCTAATTTTTTCACTTTTATACTGCAACTCTAATTCATGTTACTGCTGTTCACTTCTCTGAGACCCCCCTGTATATCAGAACTATACCTTTCCAATCTGTAGGGAGGGTCAGCTTTGTTGAGTTCTAGATATGACTCGGCATAGGCTATGCCTGACCTCTGCGGACATACCACTGCTTCCACACAGATTACAGGGGTACTTGTCTGCAGACAAATGTGCAAAGAAAGGTTGTTGTAGAGGGGCTACATCTGCGGTATAAACAAATATGAACAGTAATGCCGCGTACACACGACCGGTTTTGCCGTCGGAATAAACTCCGAAGGTTTCTCCGACGGAACGCCGACAGAATTCCATTCCAGCGGTCTTGCCTACACATGGTCAAACCAAAGTCCGACCGCCCAGAACACGGTGACGTACAATACGTACAACAGGACTAGAAAAAGGATGTTCAATAGCCAGTAGCCAATAGCTTCCGCCCGTACTTGCTTCAGAGCATGCGTCGTTTTTGGTCTGTCTGAACAGCATACAGATGAGCGGTTTTCCCGATAGGAATTGGTTCGGAAATATTTAGAACATGTTCCATTTCTAGGTCCATCAGAATTAAAAAAAAAAGTCCGATGAGGCCTACACACGATCGGAAAAGACGATGAAAAGACTCCGTCTGACTTTCTCTATCGAAAATTCCGCTCGTGTGTACGTGGCATAAGGCTGTGCATACTTATTTTATTTATTTACAGCATTTAATAGGATGGTCCACCTCCCAATGGTCACTTAAAGCGGTTGCATACGCGCACAAAAAAAAAACCTGTAAGGCAAAGGCATAACAAAATACTTACCTTAGAACGAGGCATCGGCAGCTGATCCCGGTCACCGCCAAGGGAGCTGACATTTCCCCCTTGGTGTGTCTTCTGGGTTGGCAGCTCTAGCGCTGTGAGTGCCCAGAGCTGCAATTTTGTCATTTCTGCACATGTGCGCTGGAGACTTCTTTTTGGCAAGGTATGGCAGCGTCCGCCAGACCTTCACAGCACATGCGCTGCTTCTGGGACCACGGAAGAGACAGCTATAACCTAAGATTAATTTCACCAAACACTGCTGACCAATAAGATGATATAGCCAGGCAATCCCAGAACATATGTTGAAAAGTTCCCACCGTGTTTTACATCTAGGGCTGTTGGGGTCCTGGTCTGGGAAAATGTGGTGCAATCTCTGAGGTGTGTAATAGATTCTGTGGAGGAATTTTACCTGGATGAGCTTATCCCTAGAAGAGATGACCAATCTAGGACCCTGATCCAGACAGTACTCCCAGTCCTCCTTGTCTAAGGACGGTATGTTCCCATGCCAGACCTCCCACAACCCATCCATTTTAGGGGAGTCAGTGCCAGGAGTGCAGTGAATAATGTTGAGAGAGGCTTGTCTAGTTTACCACGAGATAGCAGTTCAATAGGATCTGCCTGGAGGAGAGGCACCTGAGGAAATTGTGCCCTAGCAGCATGTCGCAACTGTAAGTATCCAAACCGCATCCACTGGGGTAACTTAAAATTAAGAGAGAGGTCAGAAATTGAAAGTAAAGCACCTTATGGCATCCCCACTTTGGGTGATGTTATGCCTCATCTATCTCACACTTGTGGGTCTGGCAGGGTGCAACACTATGGCAGACTGGGGTTTCTCCACAGGGGATGGGCTAGAGACCATTGGTTAGGGCGTATAAACCGCCACCTCGCCACCACCCACGTAGCCTGTGTTGGACCTGGAACCCCTTAATAAGGCCTCGGGCCTCTGTAGATAAAGTTACTTAGATTAGCCAAGGACCCCAACCAACTCGCTTCCAGGCAGGTAGCAGCATTTGATGTGGAGCCCTCAAACCACCACTGGACCGTCACAATCATTGTAGCCCAGTAGTAGATCTTAAAATTGGGCAAGGCTAGCCCTCCAAGGTGGGCCAGAAGCCACAGGGTGGAGCGTGCCAGTCTAGGAGTCATTCCATGTCACAGAAAGGACCCCACACATTTCTAAATATCTTTAAATAAGGAAACAGGGACCCATGTTGGACAATTTCTGAAGAAGTAATTGAACTTCGCCAACATCACCATTTTGAGATTTATCTGCTCCAACAGATTAAGGGGAGGCTAGTCCAGGAGGAACATTTTGTCCTCAAGGTGGCCATCAGGAGGAGAAGGTACTCCTCCAGGTAGTTAGTTGGATTTTTGGTCACTATAACGCCAAGGTAATGGAATTCATCTACCCAGCATAGAGGGGAGGGGGCGGCAGTTTTGGCAGCATTATCATCAATGGGGAACAGAACTGATTTGGATCAGTTCATTTTTATGCCTGAGAAGTTACCAAAACTATCACAAATCTGCAAAGCAGCCAACAGTGAGAGTCCAGAATCATTTAGATATAGCAATGCATCATCCGCATACAGGGACAGCCTCTCTTCCAGCTTTCCCAGCCAAAGGCCCAGGACACCCAGAGCCTCCCTGATCAAAATGGCCAGGGATTTCAGAGCCAGAGCAAACAAACTGGGGGAGAGAGAAATATATACCCCCTAGCCCAGGATTTAAAGGAGTCCCACAGCACAGGTGGAGAGGCAGCGTCCTGGTTATCTGTCCAGTAGTTACAAATCAAAGCAGTTAGCGGTTCCTGTAGGCGCTCATCATTCGCCCAAAATCTGGATAGTCTCAAGGGGGTGGTCAGGGCAAGGGAAAGTTACACAGGGGGCATGATCAAAGATACCCCTGGGAAGCACAGATCTACCCTGGACATACCGCAGGGCAGCTTTAGACGCAAAAACCAGGTCTATTCTAGACAGGGTCTTATACGTGGCAGAGTGGAAAGTGAATTATCTCAAATTTGGGTGCATGTGTCTCCATATATCCATGAGGGCAAAGGTATCAGCCCACTGCTGAAGGTCAGGAGAGTCATAAGCTGAAGTATGCAATCTATCCATAGCAGCGGAAGGGACTATATTGAAATAACCCATAAGATATACTGCATCGGGATCAAACTTTATCACAAGTTGCATAATAAGCTGTAGAACCTGAACTGAGGCCGGAGGTGGAACATAGATCCCCACTGGCATCACAGTCTTGTCATATATATGGGCATGCAGAATTACATATCTACTAGCCGGGTCCGTGTTGACTTCCATGAGCCTAAATGGCAACATTTTTCTAACCAGGATGCTGACCCTGTGAGCATAGGAGTATGTGGTGTGGTAGTGGAGGCCCACCCATGATTTTTTAAGGCAGATAGTTTTTGATCCGTGGAGACGTTTCTTCTGGAAATCACAAATATGTGGGTTATGCTTTTGGAGGAACTGGAACACCAGGGACCATTTAACAGCGGAGTTCAGGCCCTGGACAGTCCAGGAAATCACAGTGAATTGAGACATCGGAAGTGTGGAAGGATAAAACAGGGTGAAACACCAGCTCGCAAGGGCAGCAGCCCAGTCACTGAATTATAAGAGGCAAATATATAGCACACATTGCACAGCATTATATACCCAAAGCCAAGAGGCATTCTAATGTCAGTTTCATATAAATAGAAACAGAATGAAGCACCTTTAAAAACAGAAAACAAAAAAACCCCAGAACAAAAACATCCCAACCCTCCCCCATCTGCATCCCCCACCCCAACCAAGGAATGCTTGTACCATTAAACATATTACACCCAATGATAGGAGGCATGGACCAGTGGGTGTAGTCTCACAGTGGAGTTAGTCTGTCAACTTGGAGGAAATCTTAACGCCACTGTAGAAGGTTCAAAGCAATAAGAAAAAAAAAATGAAGGGCTTCTCCTGCATTTATAAGGAGAAGAAAGGAGAAAAGAGCAAAACAAAATAGAAAAAATGAAACCGTTGATGGGAAAGTTTCATCCAGGAGAACAAGATAACTTCTGAGGAAGTAGGAACTATGGACGTGCATCCAGAATAAGTGTCCCAATTATAAACAAAATGTCAGAAACCATGAATCAGACCAAGACAAAAGTACAGTTAAATCACACTAGTTTAATAATAATAAAAATAGAACAAACGTAGTCAAAGTTTGGTAACCGGAAAGGGTAGTCAGACAAGCCAGGAAGTCAGGAAGCCAGGAATCAGCGTAGAGGAACAGCAAGCAGGATCCGGAACCAGAAGGGATGTCAGCCAAGCAAGTCTTTAACAGGCACGCAGGAGAGAGTCTCTGTGATGTTGACCAGGCAAAGGCAGAGAAAATCTGGGCTGATGGCTTAAGTAAGCAGGACTGACGAGCAGGATATAATCAACAGGTGAGTCACTGTGGAGAGATAGGAGCTCGCAATTAACCGACAGCTGAGCAGCTCAGAGAAGGAAGGGTTGAGCCCAGCCCTGACAGTACCCCCGCCTCAACAACCCCTCCCCCTGACAGGACCACCAGGCTTGAGGGGAAAATGCCTATGGAAATCACGGAGGAGGACATGGGCATGTACGTCCGAGGATGAGACCCAAGAGCGTTCCTCCGGACCGTACTCTTTCCAATGCACCAGGTACTGTATGCGCCCACGGAACCTATGGAAGTCAACAATGGACTGTACTTTATACTCAAGGTTCTCATCCTGTACAGGGTGGGGACATGGCACCGAGGTGGTAAAGCAGTTGCAGACCAAAGGTTTTAATAAGGAGACATAAAATACATTTCAGATACGTATATTAGAAGGAATGTCTAAAGGGTAAGCCATTGGGTTAATCCTGCAGAAAATACAGAAAGGCCCAATAAACCTGAAGGGAGCCCACCCCTTCTTAAAGGTACAGGAGCACACCAAACACCCAGCAGATAGCACAATGGCTGCAAAGGAGTTGGTGTTGGTGCGTTGCTGGACCAATACACACACCAACGTGATCACAAAACCTTGCCACCACCCTCATTTATAGCTGGCTATCGCAGTAAGAGGCATTGGAAGGCTACAAACAGATATCAACAAAACCTGGGGAATGCCCAGGAAAAAATCCAAGCCTACTTACAACCAGCTCGCAGACAGCCAATTGACCTGTCTAACAGTATGCGTTAAAAACAGGGGTTCATTCCGCATGCATTTGCAAATGCATGCATAAGCCACAGAGCCACGTCATGGCACCCTGTAATCTGTGGTCCTAACACTAAAATTTGGGTGTCCCCACAGTGGAGGCACATGCATTCTATTGGATAAGTGAGGGCAGGTGGACTGAAGGGAGCCCACCCCTTCTTAAAGGTACAGGAGCACACCAAACACCCAGCAGATAGCACAATGGCTGCAAAGGTGTTGGTGCGCTTCTGGACCAATAAACACACCAACGTGATCACAAAACCTTGCCACTACCCTCATTTATAGCTGGCTATCGCAGTAAGAGGCATTGGAAGGATACAAACAGATATCAACAAAACCTGGGGAATGCCCAGGAAAAAATCCAAGCCTACTTACCACCAGCTCGCAGACAACCAATTGACCTGTCTAATGCCCCGTACACACCGTCAGATTCTCCGACAGAAAATGTGTGATAGGACCTTGTTGTCAGAAATTCCGACCATGTGTAGGCTCCATCACACATTTTCCATCGGATTTTTCAACACACGAAGTTTAAAAGCAGGCTATAAAATTTTCCGATAACAAAATCCGTTGTTGGAATTTCCGATCGTGTGTACACAAATCCGACACACAAAGTGCCACGCATGTTCAGAATAAATAAAGGGATGAAAGCTATTGGCTACTGCCCCGTTTATAGTCCCGACGTACGTGTTTTACGTCACCGTGTTCAGAATGATTGGATTTTCCAACAACTTTGTGTGCCCGTGTGTATGCAAGACAAGTTTGAGCCAACATCCATCGGGAAAAATCCTAGGATTTTGTTGTCGGAATGTCCGATCAATGTCCGACCGTGTGTACGGGGCATAACAGTATGCGTTAAAAACAGGGGTTCAGTCCGCACGCATTTGCCAAACGCATGCGTTAGCCACAGATCCATGTCATGGCACCCTGTAATCTGTGGTCAAGGAGTCAACTTCAGAGAGGGAACACAGAGTTGGAGGTTGCGAGATGACAGCCAGACCCTGTCCTCAACCTGATAGGAAGGCGCAGGCAGGCGTCTGCAGTCAGCATGGAGTCTGTACCTATAATTGGCATGTCACAAAGTCTCCTGGACTTGTGCCCAAGTAGAACAAAGAGTACGGAAATCCTCCTCTAACGCAGGAAAGCTCTGCAGAACAAATGAGTCAGGCAACATGGAAGGTTGAAAACCATAGTTCATCATAAACGGGGACAATCTGGAAGCAGAATTCAAGGCACTGTTGTGAGCAAACTTCACCCAAGGTAAGAGGTCTGATCAGTTGTTATGATGGTCAGAAATATAGCAATGTAGGAACTGCTCCAAGGACTGGTTGGCTCATTCTGTGGCCCCATTAGACTACGTGTGATACGCAGAGAGAAAGCAAGCTGAATTCCCAACTGTGCACAAAAGGCTCACCAGAACCAGGACACAAACTGACTACCCCTATCCGAGATGATCACCTTGGGTAGCCCATGTAAGCGAAAGATCTAACAAGCAGAAATGGAAGCCAGTTCCTTAGATGTGGGCAACTTCTTAAGTGGAATACAATGAGATATTTTCAAGAACTGGTCAACCACCGTAAGGATAACTGTTGCCCTGGGAGTTGGGTAACTCCACAATGAAATTCATAAACAGGTGGGTCCAAGGCCTCTCTCCATTGGTTATGGGTTGTAGGAGACCCACTGGAAGGTGTCATGGAGTTTTACTCTGAGCACACACGGAACAAGCAGCTATGAAGGCGGCTACATCAGCACGTAGACTAGGCCACCAGAATTGTTGGGAAATGGCCAAAAAGAGTTGATTCGTCCCAGGGTGACCAGCAGCCTTGAGAGAATTTTAAGTCTGGAGCATGGCAGTACAGACACTCACAAGCTTTCTCAGGGCGAGCATGGACCTGAGCAGCAAGAATTTTGTCACCCAAAGGAGAAGTGAGGCTGGTATGAACCGTAGCCAGAATATGATCAGGAGGAATAACAGGAACCGGAACCGACTCCATCTTGGAGGAAAATTGTTGTAACAAAGCGTTAGCCCTTACATTCTTAGTATGAATGAGACAAAGTAATTGAAACTTGACAAGAAAAGAGCCCATCGCGCCCTTCTGGGAGAGAGGTGTTTAGCCTCAGACAAGAATGGCAGTTTTATGGTCAGTAAGAATGAGAACTGGCACAGTGGTACCTTCGAGGAGATATCTCAATTATTTCAAGGATAAAATGATCGCTAACAGCCCTCTGTCCCCAATCTCGGAATTGCATTCTGCAGGTGACAATTTCTTGGAAAAGTAGCCACAAGGATGCATAGCGCTCTCAGAGGTAGGACATTTGAGACAGAAGGGTGCCAACTCCAGTCTCAGAAGCATCAACCTCAAGGATAAAGGGTAACGTAGGATCAGGATGTGCCAATACAGGAGCAGAAACAAAGGCAGCCTTGAGACTCGCAAAGGCCTTAATGGACTCAGGAGACCAACTCTGAGTTACCATCCCTTGCCATATCAGTCAACTTGACCAGAGAGGAAAAGTTATGAATAAACTTCTGATAATAATTGGCAAAGCCAAGAAAAAGTTGCAGAGATTGTAACCCCATAGGTCGGGGCCACTATAGCACTGCTGAAAATTTCTCTGGGTCCATCGAAAAACCAGCTTTGGAAATAACATATCCCAGGAATTTAAGCTGTTCACAATGGAACTCACACTTCTCCAATTTACAATAGAGATTGTTCTCTCTTGGTCTCTGAAGCACATGACAGACATCTGTGTGGAGAGTCTCTAGGGACTTGGAAAATATGAGAATATCTTTCAAGATAAACCACCACACTAACTGCAACAAATCTCGGAGGACATTGTTAATAAATTCCTGTAAAACTGCCAGAGCGTTACAAAGGCCAAATGGCATTATGAGGTACTCATAATGGCCTGTTCTGGTATTAAACACAGTTTTCCATTCATCACCCTCCTTAATCCTCACAAGATTGTATGCCCCTCTCAAATCAAGCTTTGTGAAAACCGTTGCTCCCTTGAGGTGGTCAAATAACTCCGTAATCAACGGAATTGCATAAGCATTCTTAATTGTGAAATGATTGAGACCCCTAGAATCAATACAAGGTCTCAATTCACCACTCTTTTTCTTCACAAAGAAGAAACCAGCAGGAGATGAGGATTTGCGGATGAAACCTTGATAAAGTACGTTTGCAACATACTCCTCCATGGCCTTATCCTCCGAGACCGACAAAGGGTAAACCCAGCCACAAGGGGGTATGGTACCAGGTTGAAAGTCAATTGTGCAATCATACGACCGGGCTGGAGGCAAACTATCGGCTTGACCTTTGTCAACATCACTAAAATTGCAGTACTCCTCCAGCAGGGAGGAGAGTGAAGAGGTGCACAGGACCTTAGCCATGGTGACCAGGAGAGAACCTCAGCACAAAGTCAATCAAAAGAGGGGTTGTGCCTCTGTAATCAATAACCAGCAGAAATAACTTAGTGGAATGGCACACAGCTGCAGCTGAATCAAGTACTTCAATACAAAGGCAGCATCAATGAACCGGCCTGCAGCCCCAGAATCAATTAGAGCCTGCATCTCTATGGATGAATCAGCCAAAGAAAGGGTAATCAGAACCAGGGGCTTATCCTTCTCGATAACTGGGGATGAAACAATGCCACCTTAGGTCCGTCTCTGACAGGACCTCAAGGTTTGGGTACTCCCTGGACAGTAGGACCAGACTTCAAAAAGTGACCTGCCTGGCCACAATAAAGGCACAATCTCTCCCTCCTCCTAAGGGCTCTCTCATCTGCAGAGAGATGTGTGAAGCCCAAGTGCATGGGTTCACCTTCACTGACCAACTCGGTACCAGGAGGCATGGGAGGTGAGGGAGGCAAAGGGTGGGACTGCAAAGTTTGGAGCCAAAGGTACAGGAGGCTTCCGCAAGCACTCCTTAAAGGAAGGTCTCTCTTGGAGTCTGGAGTCAATAAGAATGGCAAACAAGATCAACCTCTCCAGCTCAGTATGTCTCGGTCTGCTATCTCATCTTTGAGGTTATCCGAGAGACCATGAGAAAAAGCAGCCACGAGGGTCTCATTGTTCCACGCAACCTCTACTGCTAGAGTACGGAAGTTAATGGCGTAATTGGCAACAGTTCTCGTACCCTGTTTGATGGACATGAGGCTTTTGGCAGCAGAAGTGAAGCGTGCAGGAAAGTCAAATACCCCTTAAACCAGGACAATGGCCTGGGGCATTCTTCAGAGCAGCCAGGTGAGCTGGTAGTCAGAGCAACCAGTTGGGCTGGGAATATCTGCACATGTCAGAACTGTGTGAGGTTCTACTGAAGAGACACAATACTCCTGCATACAGTTTTGGAACTTTGTGCTATTTCACTAAAGGGGACTGAGAGCTCCTGGTTCATAAATAACTTTGCCACTGATCCATAGAGATTGTGATTATACCTGAGGAAGTACAGTCCAGGATCTTAATTTTTGTGTACATAGAGAAGGATGTTTGTCCCAATCTGTTGTTCTACACATCAAGTTGGGCATCCCATAATTCTTATATCCTATTCACATTGTTTTCCCTAAGAAAAAAAAAAAAGTCCACAGACTGATTTCTTGTTTCTGGAAGTTGGAAGAGCTTGTTGTCTGGCTGTGAAGGAATAGGGGGACTCAGGATCCAGTGGGGGTAGCACTATATTATTAATCATAAACATTTGATATACACCAATCAGCCATAACTTTATGACAACTGTGACAGGAGTTACATTTGGCGGGGGACTTGTGGAAACCAGCTTACTTTTAGAGAGGTCATAAAAATCCTAGTTCAGCTGCACAGGCCCCCCTTACGTATAAGTCACCCTGTGTCTATTAGACGGTGAATGAGCAAATGATGGACAAACACTTGATGGACACTGAGATGTGGTTTTAATTACTTCAAATGGGACAGTAATATTTGTAAACAATATCCCTCAAGAAATACCGTATTTATCGGCGTATAACACGCGCCAGCGTATAACACGCACCCCAAGTTTAGGAGGGCATTTTAAGGAAAAAACATTTAGGAGGGAAGTTTAAGGAAAAAAACTTACATTTAAATGCCCATCAATGCAGCCTCATCAGTGTTCATCTGCAGCCTTGTCCATTTGCAGCCTTGCCCATTGTCATATGCAGCCTTGCCCAGTGCAGCCTTGCTCAGTGCAGCCTTGCCCAGTGCAGCCTTGCCCAGTGCAGCCTTACCCAGTGTCGTGTGCTGTTGTCGTTGTCTGCTTTAATTGTTTACATTTCCCGCCGAGCCTGTGTACACGGGTTGTCACGCCGCCCCGCCTCCCTGCTGTTTCAGAGAGGATGAGAGGAGCGAGCGCTGCCAAAAAAGACAGAGCCGAGTGTACTGTGTACTCAGCTCAATAAGCAATGAATGCAGCGCTAGCAACTGAATAAATATAAAAATGTGAAGAAAAAAATGTGTTACCGCTGCTGTAAAAAAGTGCTAATACTTTGCATGTATAAAAGAAATAAATACAGCACTGGCATTAGAACAACACTTCAAGAGTAAATGTGCATAAAAAATACCACTAAATTAATACCAGTGTATACATAAATAATTTCCACCTCCTGCATGAGTGTTAGGTTTAAATAAATAACATGGAGATCAATGTGCTGGCAAAATAAAACTAAAAAAACACGATGCCAGCACAAAGTGACAAGAAATAAACACACTAAAATATTGTGCAAATTCCTAAAGACAATCCCACTGATCAACAATGATAGGATATCAACCCTTCAGCCTGGAATGGCAATCAGTCACCTAATATGTTGCAGTTCAAAAAGGCAAATAGGATGGACCCTGGATCATGGTCAATGGGATACGTGCTAAGAGGTGCAGGACATCATATTCCACCCAGAAAAAAGGAGAAGATAATATGGTGAAGTACTGTGGGGAAATATTATCAGATGCGCATAACAGCGCTACTCACAAGATTAAGGTTGCAAATAGGCATTCAGAAACTTCTGCGATCGCCGCTGGTAGCATGCGTTCCATGGGAGACAGGAAACAGCGTCACTGGTTAGAACGTGAGCCGGATATTTCGTTGACGCATTTCGGATGGTCAAATATATATACAGTGTTAGATGAACTCCTCTGAAAGGGAGGAACGAGTGACAGCCAATCAAGGCTAATGAGTGTGAATCACCCACTTTATCCCGATTTATCATATCCTGTTGCAACTGCAATAAACTTTATTGACAAGAATGACAGAAACACAACATTCATGTCATATACACAAAACATTAAAAAATGAAAATTTAAAAAAAGGAATATATATAAAAACAATTGAAAATAGGTATAGTTTGTCTGGAGAGAAATATAAAAAAATATAAAAATGGTAAGAGAAGATAGTCAGTCAATCAGGGACCATGAGTGTAAATTAACCCCTTCTTACTAGCTCATCACATCCCATTAAATTTAATTGGACTCAAAACCACTTCTTACTAGCTCATCATATCCCATCATCTTAAAATTGGACTCAAATTACAAGACAGCAAATACACCACTTGTCATACAACTCATCAAAAAAGACCATACAAATTTCACGAAAGGAAGAATAGATTACCAATTGGATAAAAACCAGTTGAGATCTAACTCAATATTGAGGCCATAAGGGTTCAAAGTACGGAGCCTATGAATCCATTGGGTTTCATTCTGGGAGATGGCTCTCTTGAGATTAGAGCTTCGCCAGTGATCCTCAACCCTATCGATTCCACAGAAAGTGAGAAGGCTTGGGTCACTATTATGAAACAACCTAAAATGATTGGAGAGACCATGATGTTTATATCCTTTTTTTATTCTGTTAACATGTTCTCTGAGCCTAACCCCTAACTGTCTGGTAGTCCTCCTACATACTGTAGGTTGCACGGACAAGACAGTAGGTATGTAACATGTGTAATGCTGCATGTAATAAACTTTTTTAATCCAAAAGACCTTCCTTCAGAAAGAGAACTAAAATTAGTAATTCTCCTCTTACGGAATCTAGAGGTCCTACACACCATACATCTACCACATCTGCCACAGCTGTAAGACCCAGTCCAATCCAAAAAAGTGCATAACATGGGTGGGTTCACAACATTGTGTGCCAATTGGAGCCTGAGCGTAGGTGGCTTGGTATAGATGAACTTGGGCTGAGTAGGTAGGATCTTCTTCAAATCACTATCTTCCAATAGCAAAGGCCAGTGTTCCTTAATGATTTTCTTGAAATCCCGATACTGGCTATTAAAGCCAGTCATGAATGCTATGCCATAATCATGTTCCTTTTTTACTTTCGGTTTGAATAAATCCTTCCTGTCCATCTCACCAACAATTTTCTTAGTCCGTTTTAGATCTTCCAATTTGTATCCCTTAGCATGAAATTGTTCCAAAATCACATTGGCTTGGGAATTGTAATCATCTTCTTTGCTGCAATTTCTTCTGACCCTGAGCATTTGACTTTTGGGAATGCCCCCCAACCATCTCGGATGGTGGCAACTAGTTAACGGAATATAACCATTGCTATCAACATCTTTGAAGAAAGTGCGAGTGCACAACTTATCCCCCTCTCTAAATAATGTAAGATCCAAAAACTTGATCTCTCGGTAACTGAAGCTCTCAGAAAATGAGATACCAAAAGGATTAGCACTAATTTTATTTAGAAATTGACAAAAAGAATCCGGTGATCCTGCCCAAATAATTAAAATATCATCTATATATCTTTTATAGAGTCTAAGTTCCGGTATGTTAGTTTGGTAAATAGCTTCACTTTCCCAAAAGCTCATAAAGAGGTTAGCTACTGTTGGTGCATACTTGGCCCCCATGGCTACACCTTTTACTTGTCTGTAATATTCTTTTTCGTGCCAGTAGAAGTTATGGCTCATTGCCAAATCAAGTGCCTTTAAGAGAAATTCTTTCTGTTTATATTTAATATTAGTACTCCCCAATTCCCACTTAACAGCTATAAGAGCATGCTTCTGCTGAATATTAGTATATAGCGAGTTGACATCCATACTTGCTAATAAACAATCATCATCCACTGTCATTGGACTGATTAGTTCAATTAGATCCTTACTATCTTTGAGATAGGCAGGGTATTTCTTGGTGAGTGGTTGCAAAAAATGGTCCAAATATTCCCCAAGCCTAGAGAACAATGACTCAATTCCACTGATTATAAGTCGGCCTGTAGGTTTCAATGGATTTTTGTGTATTTTTGGTAACTGATAAATCACAGGTACTCGAGGCACACCTGGAACAAGATATCTGGCCTCCTTCTTCAAAATCCCTTTATCCTTTTCTGTTTTTTATTAAACTATTTAATTTGGCCTTAAAATTCTTGTGGGGTTCCCTTTTAGTTTTTCATATGTTTCCTGGTCGCTAACCGGTCTATTCAACTCTTCAAAGTAGTCCGTCTTGTTAAGTATCACTGCCCCCCCTATCAGCTGATCTGATAACTATATTCTTATTTTTCTCAAGTAACTCCAAACCTTTCTCTAGATCTCTCTTGGATCTCTTTGGTTGTATAGCAATCCTGTTCAAATCTTGCTCGACCAAAGATTTGAAAACTCCCACAAAATGGTTATTGGCAATTTTGGGCTTAAAAATTGAATTATTTTTTAAAGATGTGTGTAGATGTGTGTAGATACTCCTCTACATGGGGATGGTCTCTCCAATCATTTTAGGTTGTTTCATAATAGGGACCCAAGCCTACTCACTTTCTGTGGAATCGATAGGGTTGAGGATCACTGGCGAGGCTCTAATCTCAAAAGAGCCATCTCCCAGAATGAAACCCAATGGATTCATAGGCTCCGTACTTTGAACCCTTATGGCCTCAATATTGAGTTAGATCTCAACTGTTTTTTATCCAATTGGTAATCTATTCTTCCTTTCGTGAAATTTTTATGGTCTTTTTTGATGAGTTGTATGTCAAGTTGTGTATTTGCTGTCTGTTATTTGAGTCCAATTTAAAGAAATGGGATATGATGAGCTAGTAAGAAGTGGTTTTGAGTCCAATTACATTTAATGGGATGTGATGAGCTAGTAAGAAGCGGTTAATTTACACTCATGGTCCCTGATTGGCTATCTTCTCTTACCATTTTTTCTTTCAATAGATTTTTATTAGTAGTAACAAATTTTACAGAACCTTTGTAGAAGGCATTACAAAGCAACAAGACATGAAAAAAAAATCATAAGGTGCAAATGAATTCAAGGTAGAACCTCTCAAAGCAAGATGTAAAAAGGCAAGTCCAAACAAGCAAAATTCTGTTTTACAGTTTAAAGTATATCAAGAATATAAACTGAGATAGACATGTCTCAAAAGCTAGAACAATAAATGATGTGTTTTCTGCCGAATCAAAAATCTAGAGGGGACAGATATAACACATTTACCGGGGTAAGGGTGGTGTGGTTGAAAAGAACAAGAAAGACTTTACCCACTTATTTGCAAGGGAACAGGGAGTAGAAGAGACGCCCGCCACCCGCCCCATATGGGAACATACTGCGGGCTTGGGGCCGCTCCCCCCTCCCGGATCCCCAACCTCGGTCGAGTCTTTCCCAAGCAGGATAGCCCATTATCATTATCCTAATTTAGCAGTGTGAAAGGACCTGCCCCCCTAATGACTTTAATCAAGTGGTCAAACCACCATAGGTACATAGATTCTAGCTTAAGGGGAGGTATGTAGTCAGAAAAGTCCTAGGACCAGAGAGACCAGGGAGCCTAGGGGTTGTTAAGGTAATACCATGTCCCTCCAAAGAAAGGCAAAAGAAAAAAATACCTACATAATTAAATAGATATCAGGGTTGAACAGAATACAGAGAAAACAATCAGAGTCTGGGGTAATAAAAGGAAAGGGGAGGAAGGAAGGCTAGTGGGAGGGGAAAAAGGAGGGGAAGAGGACAATCGCACTTGATGAGGATTATCTATGGAGTCACTCAGTGTGCCTGTTGCCCTGGTGGGCTAATGCCAGGGCGTAAGGAAATATGACAAAAATTGGCCCAAGGTTCCCATGTTAACTCAAACTTACTAACTTTGTCTTGTATAATGCTAACTATCTTTTCTTGGGCCATAATCCAGGATATTTTATGCTTCAACGCTGTGAAAGGGACTCTGTGTTTATTCCAACAAGAGGCTATTGTAATTTTGGTGCCCAGTAAGATGAAAAAGATCAGTTGTTGGGTATATTTATCAACCTTATCTAATTTCAGATTCAATAGGGCTATCTCTGGGTTTTGAGAAATCAGAGCGGTGGTTACTTTGCAGATCACTGAGAATACTTTGTTCCATAAGCTCCTTATTCATGGGCAGGTCCACCATATGTGGAACAGAGTCCCTATGTGGTTGCATCCACGGAAGCACAGCGGGGAAGCATCAGGATATATCCTAGCCAGAAGAGAGGGTACCCTGTACCATCTCATTAGCACCTTAATATTGCCCTCTATGAGGGAAACATTAAGGATTCCCTTAAACGAGCGATGAAAGCAGGAGAACCATTTATCACTATCCCAGGAGATATCAAGGTCTTTTTCCCAGGATAAGGCGTACGGAGGCTTGGACACCGCAGAAGCAAGTGAAGCATATATGATGGAGATCCCCCCTCTCTGATCCATTGCACCCGCACACCATGATTCATAGTTAGTTACGGAAGGGGCTCTGGTTTATTTGGCCAAATGGAATGAAGGAAATGTTGGATCTGCATAAAATGAAAATGTTCCGCAGGGGGCATTTCAAGTTTACTTGTACAGAATGCTAAGGAGAGCGGGCCTGTGGAGGAGAAATAGTTCCCTATTCTAAGTAATCCTTTATTCAGCCACCAACTAAACGCTAAGATGTTCATTCCAGGCGGAAAGCCGGGATTATGAAAAATATGTGTCAGGGGTTTGAGGGGGGAAATTAGGGAGGGATTTTTATAGAGTCGGTCACATAATGCCAGAGAGTGTGATAACGTGGGGGCTAGAATGGGTGGTCTCAATTTAGTGGGAGACCAAAGCAAAAAATAAATCGTGTGGCGAGGGATTGCATGACGTTCCATTGATACCCAATCAGGTTTTTGACCCTTTGAATAAACAATGGAGATCTGGGCCAACTGGGCTGCCTGATAATACCACCAAATGTTGGGTAGTGCTAGACCACCTTGTGATTTAGGCCTGAATAAGATGTGTTGTGCGCAACAACTTCCCCTCGAGCCCTAAATGAATTTTATGATTTTGGATTGGAGTAGGTGAAGTTGCGATTTATAGATAGGGATGGGCAAGGATCTGAATAAATAAAGTATACGGGGTAGGAGGGTCATTTTGACTGCGTTAATACGGCCTAGCCAAGATAAGTTATGATTATCCCAGAGGGATAGATCCGTAATCAATTTACTATAGGTGGCCGGGTAGTTGGATGAGTAGAGTGAGGCTATATTTGCTGTGAGATTGACCCCTAGGTATGGAAGTGAGACCTCGTTCCAGGAGAACGGGAAGTGGATTTGAAGGCTACAAAGAACATTAGGTGGGACCGAGATGTTCAGGGCAGAAGATTTGGCTACGTTGACTCTCAGACCCGATATCTCCCCAAACTTGTCAAGCAAAGAGAAAATATTAGAAGTAGAGACTAGGGGGGAAGTCACGAAGAGCAACAGGTCGTCGGCAAAAAGGGCACATTTGTGCTCGCGTTTACCACACAACAGCCCTTTGATGTCAGGATGAGTTCTAACTGCAATAGCCAAGGATTCCATAGCTATGGCAAACAGAAGGGGGAGAGAGGGCACCCCTGTCTAGTTCCCCTTTCTATAGTAAAAGGCTCGGAATAGTAGCCCTGCAGTCTGACCTGTGCACTGGGATCGGAGTACAGGGCTCTAAGGATGTTCATGAAATGTTGACCAAAACCCCAGCGTTCCAGTATATGGAATAGGTAGGGCCAGGTGACTGTGTCAAAAGCTTTTTGCAAGTCGATGGATAATAGATAGCCGTGTTGTGGGGAGCCTCCATCCCATTGAGATTTGAGAAGAGAAATAATGTTAATTGCTCTCCTGATCTGATCAGGTCCTTGTCTCCCCAGGATAAAGCCCACCTGGTCTTTATTGATATAAACTGCTATGCAGGATGCTAACCGGTTGGAAAGAACTTTAGTTAATATTTTTAGATCATTGTTAATTAAGGAGATAGGACGATAATTGGAGACCATAGTCGTGTCTTTGCCACTTTTTGGAATGACCGATATGAAGGCCAGATTGACGGCTTTATCCAGGGGAGAGCCAGACCTGAGAGAGTTAAAGAATTTGACTAAATACGGTGTTAAGATAGGTCCGAATTTTTTGTAATATCCAACGGAAAAGCCGTCGGGACCCGGGGCCGAGTTTTGTTTCAGGTGTTTAATCACCCTGAGTACTTCTGCTTCTGAGATAGGATCATCTAGTAGGTCTGAGTGTTCAGACGATAATTTGGGGAGGGATAAGTTATTTAGGAAATCTGATGTAGAATTATCAGGTGTTGTTTGTTCCTTTTTATATAATGAAGTATAAAAATCGTGTAATGTTTCCATTATGCTTTTTGGGTTTTGAGAAAGTACGCCCGAAAGAGTGCGAATTTTGGGGAAGGCAGCAGATCGAGGTCTCGGCGACAATTTGGCAGCTAATTTAGTTCCTATTTTGTCAGTCTGGTGGTAAAAGCGAGCGCCTGACCACCGGAGCTGTTTCTCAGCCCCGGAGGTGAGGGCCAGGTTTAAAGGAGTCTGCGCATTTTCCAGTGCTTCTAGAGAATCCTTGGTGGGATTACTTTTATGGGCTCTAGACAGGGATTGAAATCTTAACCGAAGATTGTTAGTTTCAGCCGTGCATTCTTTTTTAAGGTTAGTGGAGATTTAAATAATCTTCCCTCTGAGTACTGCCTTATGGGCTGCCCACAGCGTTTCCGGAGAAACTTCTTCCGTGTCATTTAAACGAAAATATTCCTGAATTTCTTTTGCTAGAACCGAGCATTGTATTGGGTCACTAAGGAGTCCTTCATTAAGGCACCATATGAATTTGTTACCCGGGTTGGGAGATTGTTGCATATATAAGAGAACCAAGGAGTGGTCTGAAATGGAGGAGTCTCTAATAACTGATTTGTTAGCCCTGGGGATGTTATGTGATTGGATAAAAATGTGGTCGATTCTGGTGTAGAGGTAGTGTGGGGCGGAGTAATGGGTGAAGTCTTTGGACCTAGGATTCATTTCTCTCCATATGTCCACCAGGCCTAGAGAATACAGTGCGGAAGCTATTTTAGTACTTTGTTTTGGAGGTTTTCTGGAGCGAGGGGGTCCAGCCCCCAATTTGTCTAGGGAAGTATCGAAAGGGAGGTTTGTGTCTCCTCCCATTATTATTTTCCCCTCAAGTTCTGGGCCTAGTGTGGACAACATTGTGGAGAAAAAGGAAGCCTGACCTTTGTTTGGGGCGTAATAAGAAATAAAGGAGTACAACAAACCCTCAATTGTCCCTTTTACCAGTAGAAACCTGCCCGCTTGGTCTTTAATAACTTCGGAGGGTTAAAATTTAAGGTGTTTTGCAAAACAGATGGCTACCCCTTTTGACTTGTTTTCAGCATTAGAAAGAAAAAATTGAGTGTAGTGACCGTGTAAGAAGGAGGGGTTATACGAGAATGGGAAGTGAGTTTCTTGCAAAAGGAGAACTGCGATTTTTTGTGACTTGTAATGATTAAATAATTTACGTCTTTTGACAGGAGAGTTCATGCCTTGTACATTATGCGTGGCTATACAGAGATGGGAAGGAGGAACGTGTGTGTCAGGATGCATAGTTGCATAGTTGGGCTTCTGAGAGACTCTGGGAATAGGTGAGAGGAGGAGGGGAGAAAATGGGGGAGGATCGACCCTGAGAAAGAGAGACATTACATGTCAAAAGCATTGCAAAACAAATGCCATAAGCGATCAAACATACTTAGTGTAGCTAGATAACAATCTAAGAACCCTCCCAGGAGGGAGGGCAGTTAGCCACCCCCTGAAAGGTTTTCCCAAAAATGAGAACCCCGAAAAAAGGGTTATGAAGGTGTTTCTGAGTGGGGGAAAATACCACTCCGAAACTCTTGGAGGCGAAGTGCAGCTACTCCGGCCAAACCGCCATCGAGAAAAACAAAAAATAGAACCATAAAAGCAAACTTGTAGGAGTCCTGAGAGAAATGGGGCAGCAGGAAACAAAAAGAAAACGTCTCAGAGTCCAAAAAAGATCTAGCTAAAATCCAGCCAGAGAAAAATAGGGGCTTGGGAAGTCAGCATCCCATTGCCGGAAGGTTGAAGGGGAGGAGAAGGCACTGTTGATAGCAGACTTTCCATTAAGGAGGGTGTCCATCTTTGGATCTCTTGGCTTGTTGTTTGTGCCATAAGGGTTGGATGGGGCTCGAGGGTGGTGGTCTCTTCGCGGACTGAGGTGTTCTGGAATCCGTACGATCAGATGATGTTGGCGAGTGAGATATAAGGCCCAATTGTAGCAGCAACCGTTCCCCAATCCTTAAAATTTGTGAAGCTGTAGGACTTATTTAAGTAGGCAAAGTTGAGGCGAAAGGGGAACGACCATCTGTAGGCGATCGATTTTTGCGATAGGATGATCAAAAGAGGCTTTAATGATCTCCGTCTCTGAATCGTGAAGGGGGAAAGGTCTGCAAAAATTTGAATCGAGTGTCCTTGGATGGAGAGATTTTCTGATTCTCTAGCTCTGTGCATAACTTCTTCTTTAACTCTGAAGAAGTGGGGTTTAACCACAATATCTCTGGGTAGGCCGTCCTGGCGTGGAGGTTGCAAAGCCCTATGTGCCCAGTCTAATTCCAGCCTGTAGTCTGGTATATCCGGAATTAGATGTTTGATGAAAGAGCGAACGATTTTATCCGTGTCCTTAAACGATTCTGGAAGGCCTCTTAACCTGAAGTTGTATCTACGAGACCTGTTCTCGAGGTCATCGAGTTTTGAGTATGCCATATCCAGTTGGTCATGTAGTTCTTGGATCCTGTCAGTGTTCTGGTTGGCAACTGCAGCAATTTGATCAGTCTTAGATTCGATTGCTTCAATACGTGCACCCAGCTGCTGCAGGTCAGCCTGTATAGTTGTGGTGATTTGTGAGGCATTGTGTGCTAACCCAGGCAAACTCCAGGCAAACTATACCTATTTTAAATTGTTTTTATATATATTCCTTTTTTAAAATTTACATTTTTTAATGTTTTGTGTATATGACATGAATGTTGTGTTCCTGTCGTTCTTGTCAATAAAGTTTACTGCAGTTGCAACAGGATATGATGATTTGGCATAAAGTGGGTGATTCACACTCATTAGCCTTGATTGACTGTCACTCATTCCTCCCTTTGGGAGGAGTTCATCTAACGCTGTATATATATTTGACCATCTGTGGGCTGGATGTTATGTCTTTGATGATGCCCCGGAGGAGGTACGAAACGTGCAATATCCGACTCACGTTCTAACCAGTGATGCTGTTTCCTGTCTCCAGTGGAAAGCACGCTACCAGCGGCAATCGTGGAAGTTTCTGAATGCCTGTGTGCAACCTTGATCTTGTGAGTAGCGCTGTTATGCGCATCTGATAATATTTCCCCACAGTACTTCACCATATTATCTTCTCCTTTTTCTGGGTGGAATATGATGTCCTGCACCTCTTAGCACGTATCCCATTGACCATGATCCAGGGTCCATCCTATTTGCCTTTTTGAACTGCAACATATTAGGTGACTGATTTCCATTACAGGCTGAAGGGTTGATATCCTATCATTGTTGATCAGTGGGATTGTCTTTAGGAATTTGCACAATATTTTAGTGTGTTTATTTATTGTCACTTTGTTTGTGCTGGCATCATGTTTTTTTAGTTTTATTTTGCCAGCATATTTATCTCCATGTTACTTATTTGAACCTAGCACTCATGCAGGAGGTGGAAATTATTTATGTATACACTGGTATTAATTTAGTGGTATTTTATGTGTACTCGGCTCGGCTTGTAGTCCCGCCATTGGACCTGTGTTATGTCCATCATAGGAGCTGGGCAGGACTGCTAGCAGAGCCGAGCTGAGCCGAGCCGAGTAAACAGTACACTCGGCTCAGTCTTTTTTGGCAGCACTCGCTCCTCTCATCCTCTCTGAAAAAGCAGGTAGGAGGGGCGGCGTGACTGCGAGCGGAGCACAGCACTCGGCGGCACTCGGTCTTTTTCGGCGGCGCTTGCTCTTTTTTGGCTCAGACAGTGGGGATCGGCGTATAATATGCACCCTCTATTTCCCCCTGATTTTAAGGGGAAAAAAGTGTGTGTTATACGCCGATAAATACGGTATATAAAGACTATTGCTGGTTTGTTTGATTCTGAACTATACATGTTCATTGAAAGAGCTGGTCACATTGGCCTCTGTTTATTAAGGTATTATGTGTTTTCTGCTAAGCATGTCTGTCCCATTGTTAATTGTGTCACCTATTGTCTGATTAATAACAACATTGTCTGCGTGGGCATTGAGTCACCTAGGCTGGTTTAACCACCTCCCGCCCGGCCTATAGCAGAATGACGGTCGAGAAGTGGTTCAGTTATCCTGACTGGGCATCATATGACATCCAGCAGAATAGCAGCTGCTGCGTGCCCGTGGGGGCGCGCATCATGGCAATTAGTGTTGCGGTGTGTCAGTCTGACAGACCGCTACACTAATCGCAGTAAAGACCCTCTGACGGAGGCTCTTTACCACGTGATCAGCTGTGTCCAATCATGGCTGATCATGATTTAAACAGGCAGAGACATTGATCAGCTTTTCCTCACTCGTGTATGACAGACGTGAGTAGAGGAGAGCCGATCGGCTGCTCTCCTGACAGAGGGGGTCTGCGCTGATTGTTTATTGTTTTGACCGCCCAAGACCACCAGGATGCCACCAGGACCACCAAGGATGGCCACCACACGGGACCACCAGGTATACCACCCTAGACCACCAGGCAGCTGCTAATCAGTGCCCAGGCAGCTGCCAATCAGTGGCAATTAAAAATCCAGTGCCACCTGTGATCAGTGCAGTCACAGTGCCACCTTTCAGTGCCCAGCAGTGCCGTCTATCAGTGCCACCCATAAGTACCCATCAGTTCAGCATTTCAGTGCCCATCAGTGTCACCTATCAGTGCCACCTATGAGTGCCCAGTGCCACCTATCAATGCCCATCAGTGCTGCATATCAGTGTCACCCACCAGTGCCACCTATCAGTGCCCATTGTCACTGCCCATCAGTGCCACCTCATAAGTGCCATCTCATTGGTGCCACCTCATCATTGTGGCCTTATCAGTGCCGCTTATCAGTGCCCATCAGTGAAGGAGGAAATGTACTTATTTACAAAATTTTATAACAGAAACAAAGAAAAACTTTTTTTATTCGTTTAGCAAAAAAGAAAACCCGCAGAGGTGATCAAATGCCATCAAAAGAAAACTCTATTTGTGGGGACAAAATGATAAAAATTTAGTTTGGGTACAGTGTAGCAATTGTCATTTAAAAAGTGACAGCGCTGAAAGCTGAAAATTGGCTTGGGCAGGAAGGGGCAAAAGTGCCTGGTATTGAAGTGATTAACTAACTAATTAATTAGCTCATCATGTTAATTATGTTTCTTGGTTACAGTTTGTGTTGTTCGGGTAATATAATCAGGAGGGCATGTCCTCCTGTAGGGTATAAAGTTGTGTCCGAGTTTAAATAAACAGTCCTTTGGGAGTTTACCTCAACACCTTGTCTGTGTACGGTGATTGGGGTAACAGGGCTGGTATTAGCTCTCCCTTTGCTCGGAACTTTGTTTGTTTGCACCTCCTTTGTTTGGAGGGCAGGAAGCATTGATTGGTGAAAGGAAGCACCTAAGTGGGGTGCCCAAGTGGTTCTATCACAACAACCCACCCATAGGTGTGCGCATCACAAAAAAGGGACCCAGGGGAAAGGAACGGGACAGATGCCAGTTCCACCCAGGGAAAAAGAATTCATCAACAAGGAACCAGCAGATTAGCAAAAATATGAAAAATTTAATATTAAGTTGAATAATTCCACATATACACCAAACACAAAAATCAAAAATTATGACAATAAGTGAACCAAGACCTGACACTAAGAAAATAAAATAGACAACGTTGTCTAGGAACAGAACAACACACAGATGGCCACCACTAAACACACACAACAGGGACGCCCAGCTGGATTAATGAATGAAAAGATACACAGCAAAACATGAAACGTCTCATAAGTATCTCAGAAGGTTGTGGATCAAGGCTGGGAGATTGGTGTGTGCAGCCGTATGGTTGGGGGGAAGTCCGCCTTGTAGGATGCCAATGCCAGGCCTTAGGTGAGCCTTGAGATGTATTGCATGGACATAGCTGATTGAGACACTGACAGCTGAGTGTCATACAATGACTGGTGAAGTAGATGAGCAGCTAAGTGGGGATGGTACATAGATCAAGATGTAAGTGTGCCTGCATCGGTAATAATCACTGTAAATGAAATTGACAGTGGGTGGGAGACAACTGTGTAACTATGGTGACATCAGTCACGATTAGAATATGAACAGATACAGTCTCACCAGTCCCGGGGTACCGAAATTAAGCAGGCTAGTGGATCATTCCAATCCCACTTGGATCATCTCAGGTGGTACGAAGCAGCTGCATCCAGATCGGGTCAGCTGGATGGGGCTTCGTAGATCCGTGTGCTCGGTTTGCCAGCAGCGGTGATGAGGAGCGGAGGCGTGTTAGGGCTTGCCGTCTGAGTGCGGCGTAGGTCAGCGTCCACTTCCTGGTTCCATGCTGTGAGGCTTCACACGAGGGCGGACGGAATACCCAGGGCTGATGGGTGGGTCTGTGTGTGACGCTAGGTGGAGCGTGATGGCGTCATGCTGACGCGTTTCATCCGTCACAGGGATTTCTTCAGAGCATGCCCTGGGTATTCCGTCCGCCCTCGTGTGAAGCCTCACAGCATGGAACCAGGAAGTGGACGCTGACCTACGCCGCACTCAGACGGCAAGCCCTAACACGCCTCCGCTCCTCATCACCGCTGCTGGCAAACCGAGCACACGGATCTACGAAGCCCCATCCAGCTGACCCGATCTGGATGCAGCTGCTTCGTACCACCTGAGATGATCCAAGTGGGATTGGAATGATCCACTAGCCTGCTTAATTTCGGTACCCCGGGACTGGTGAGACTGTATCTGTTCATATTCTAATCGTGACTGATGTCACCATAGTTACACAGTTGTCTCCCACCCACTGTCAATTTCATTTACAGTGATTATTACCGATGCAGGCACACTTACATCTTGATCTATGTACCATCCCCACTTAGCTGCTCATCTACTTCACCAGTCATTGTATGACACTCAGCTGTCAGTGTCTCAATCAGCTATGTCCATGCAATACATCTCAAGGCTCACCTAAGGCCTGGCATTGGCATCCTACAAGGCGGACTTCCCCCCAACCATACGGCTGCACACACCAATCTCCCAGCCTTGATCCACAACCTTCTGAGATACTTATGAGACGTTTCATGTTTTGCTGTGTATCTTTTCATTCATTAATCCAGCTGGGCGTCCCTGTTGTGTGTGTTTAGTGGTGGCCATCTGTGTGTTGTTCTGTTCCTAGACAACGTTGTCTATTTTATTTTCTTAGTGTCAGGTCTTGGTTCACTTATTGTCATAATTTTTGATTTTTGTGTTTGGTGTATATGTGGAATTATTCAACTTAATATTAAATTTTTCATATTTTTGCTAATCTGCTGGTTCCTTGTTGATTAATTCTTTTTCCCTGGGTGGAACTGGTATCTGTCCCGTTCCTTTCCCCTGGGTCCCTTTTTTGTGATATGCCTTTAATTCAGAGGAACACACCCTACTATCTCAATTAGATTCCCCGGGTGTCATGCAATTAGCTTTATTCACATACAGATGTAGTTAGGGTACTTCCCTCATCTGTTATTACTTTTCATATTGAATCAATTTGAGTCTCTTGGATCATAAATTCCCTCCCCTCCTTGTTGTTTTCATAGGTGTGCGCAGCCTATTGTATTAGGGTGTGCACCTCACAGTACCAACACATATGCCTTTGTGACACATTAACCGGCCTCTTACCCACTTGTCATCCTAAAACAATGGGGGGAGCAGGTGCAGCACATCAGGGGACCTGGGCAGCAGAAAGAAAAGGAACTGGGACAAGAGGGGTGGCATACATTGGTACCAATCCCCTGTATTTTCCTCCCGTGGCAGCTGAATATCGGCGAGAGGAAGAGGAAGAGAAGCCTACTTTCGGCTGCTGCAGAAGAAAATACAGATCGGTCCCTTCATTTCCACTCCAGCCGCCTATCCTGTCCATGTTCTGGTGGTCGGCAAGTAAAGATCGCGGCTTACCTTTCATCTGCCCACAATTGATGGGTTGCCAACTCCAGGATTAGGGTGTGCCCAGGCACACCTGGCACACCCCTTGCGCACGTCTATGAACCCACCTAATATTGAGTAGATTTTGCCAACAAAACAGCCATGACCCATTGAGGCATGGACTCCACTAGACCTCTGAATGCATGCTGTGGTATCTGGCAACAAGCCATTGGTAGAAGGTCCTTTAACGCCTGTAGGTTGTGAGGTGGGGCCTCCATTGATTGGACTTGTTTTTCCAGTACATCCCACAGATGCTCGATTGGATTGAGATCGTCAGAATTTGGAAGCCAAGTCAACACCTAAAACTTGTTGTGTTCCTCAAACCCTTCCTGAACCATTTTTGCTGTGTGGCAGGGTGCATTATCCTGCTGAAGAAGGATATTACCATCAGGGAATACCTTTTCTATGAAAGGTTGTACTTGATCACTAGAGATGGTCCCGATGTTTGAGTCAAATGTAAGTTCGACTCGAACATCGGGTGTTCGTTAGGGATGAGCCGAACACCCCCCTGTTCGGTTCGCACCAGAACATGCGAACAGGAAAAAAATTCGTTCGAACACGCGAACGCCGTTAAAGTCTATGGGACACGAACATGAATAATCAAAAGTGCTAATTTTAAAGGCTAATATGCAAGTTATTGTCATAAAAAGTGTTTGGGGACCCGGGTCCTGCCCCAGGGGACATGGATCAATGCAAAAAAAAGTTTTAAAAACGGACGTTTTTTCAGGAGCAGTGATTTTATTAATGCTTAAAGTCAAACAATAAAAGTGTAATATCCCTTTAAATTTCGTACCTGGGGGGTGTCTATAGTATGCCTGTAAAGGGGCGCATGTTTCCTGTGTTTAGAACAGTCTGACAGCAAAATGACATTTGGAAGGAAAAAACTCATTTAAAACTAGCCGCGGCTATTGCATTGCCGACAATACACATAGAAGTTCATTGATAAAAACGGCATGGGAATTCCCCACAGGGGAACCCCGAACCAAAATAAAAAAAAAAAAATGATGTGGGGGTCCCCCTAAATTCCATACAAGGCCCTTCAGGTCTGGTATGGATATTAAGGGGAACCCCAGCCAAAATTGAAAAAAAAAATTGACGTGGGGTTCCCCCTAAATTCCATACCAGACCCTTCAGGTCTGGTATGGATTTTAAGGGGAACCCCGCGCCAAAAAAAAAAAAAAAAAACGGAGTGGGGTCCCCCTAAAAATCCATACCAGACCCTTATCCGAGCACGCAACCTGGCAGGCCGCAGGAAAAGAGGGGGGGACGAGAGTGCGGCCCCCCCCCCTCCTGAACCGTACCAGGCCACATGCCCTCAACATTGGGAGGGTGCTTTGGGGTAGCCCCCCAAAACACCTTGTCCCCATGTTGATGAGGACAAGGGCCTCATCCTCACAACCCTGGCCGGTGGTTGTGAGGGTCTGCGGGCGGGGGGCTTATCGGAATCTGGAAGCCCCCTTTAACAAGGGGACCCCCAGATCCCGGCCCCCCCCCTGTGTGAAATGGTAAGGGGGTACTTACCCCTACCATTTCACTAAAAAACTGTCAAAAATTTTAAAAATGACAAGAGACAGTTTTTGACAATTCCTTTATTTAAATGCTTCTTCTTTCTTCCTTCATCTTCTTCTGGTTCTTCTGGCTCTTCTGGTTCTTCCTCCGGCGTTCTCGTCCAGCATCTTCTCCGCGGCGTCTTCTATCTTCTTCTCCTCGGGCCGCTCCGCACCCATGGCATGAGGGGAGGCTCCCGCTCTTCTCTTCATCTTCTTCTCTTCTTCATCTTCTTCTTCATCTTCTTCTTCTTCTTCCTTCTTCTCTTCTTCTCTTCTTCCTGTCTTCTGCGGGCCGCTCCGCAGCCATGCTGTGGCATGGAGGGAGGCTCCCGCTGTGTGACGGCGTCTCTTCGTCTGACGGTTCTTAAATAACGGGGGGCGGGGCCACCCGGTGGCCCCGCCCCCCTCTGACGCACGGTGACATGACGGGACTTCCCTGTGGCATTCCCCGTGACGTCACAGGGAAGTCCCTCAAGTCACCGTGCGTCAGAGGGGGGCGGGGTCACCGGATGGCCCCGCCCCCCGTTATTTAAGAACCGTCAGACGAAGAGACGCCGTCACACAGCGGGAGCCTCCCACCATGCCAGCATGGCTGCGGAGCGGCCCGGAGAAGACAGGAAGAAGAGAAGAAGGAAGAAGAAGAAGAAGAAGAAGATGAAGAAGAAGATGAAGAAGAGAAGAAGATGAAGAGAAGAGCGGGAGCCTCCCTCCTCATGCCATGGGTGCGGAGCGGCCCGAGGAGAAGAAGATAGAAGACGCCGCGGAGAAGATGCTGGACGAGAACGCCGGAGGAAGAACCAGAAGAGCCAGAAGAACCAGAAGAAGATGAAGGAAGAAAGAAGAAGCATTTAAATAAAGGAATTGTCAAAAACTGTCTCTTGTCATTTTTAACATTTTTGACAGTTTTTTAGTGAAATGGTAGGGGTAAGTACCCCCTTACCATTTCACACAGGGGGGGGGCCGGGATCTGGGGGTCCCCTTGTTAAAGGGGGCTTCCAGATTCCGATAAGCCCCCCGCCCGCAGACCCTCACAACCACCGGCCAGGGTTGTGAGGATGAGGCCCTTGTCCTCATCAACATGGGGACAAGGTGTTTTGGGGGGCTACCCCAAAGCACCCTCCCAATGTTGAGGGCATGTGGCCTGGTACGGTTCAGGAGGGGGGGGGGGCCGCACTCTCGTCCCCCCCTCTTTTCCTGCGGCCTGCCAGGTTGCGTGCTCGGATAAGGGTCTGGTATGGATTTTTAGGGGGACCCCACGCCGTTTTTTTTTTTTTTTTTTTGGCGCGGGGTTCCCCTTAAAATCCATACCAGACCTGAAGGGTCTGGTATGGAATTTAGGGGGAACCCCACGTCAATTTTTTTTTTCAATTTTGGCTGGGGTTCCCCTTAATATCCATACCAGACCTGAAGGGCCTTGTATGGAATTTAGGGGGACCCCCACATCATTTTTTTTTTTTTATTTTGGTTCGGGGTTCCCCTGTGGGGAATTCCCATGCCGTTTTTATCAATGAACTTCTATGTGTATTGTCGGCAATGCAATAGCCGCGGCTAGTTTTAAATGAGTTTTTTCCTTCCAAATGTCATTTTGCTGTCAGACTGTTCTAAACACAGGAAACATGCGCCCCTTTACAGGCATACTATAGACACCCCCCAGGTACGAAATTTAAAGGGATATTACACTTTTATTGTTTGACTTTAAGCATTAATAAAATCACTGCTCCTGAAAAAACGTCCGTTTTTAAAACTTTTTTTTGCATTGATCCATGTCCCCTGGGGCAGGACCCGGGTCCCCAAACACTTTTTATGACAATAACTTGCATATAAGCCTTTAAAATTAGCACTTTTGATTTCTCCCATAGACTTTTAAAGGGTGTTCCGCGGCATTCGAATTTGCCGCGAACACCCCAAATTGTTCGCTGTTCGGCGAACTTGCGAACAGCCAATGTTCGAGTAGAACATGAGTTCGACTCGAACTCGAAGCTCATCCCTAGTGTTCGTTTGTTCACAAACATAATTTTTGGGGTGTTTGTGGCAAATTTGAGCATCGCGGATCACCCCATAATGCACTGTGAGATCGCAGTGCATTGACAGATGCTGATTGGCCAAAGCATGCACCTGACCTGCATGCTTTGGCCAATCACAGCGCAATCTGCTATGAGAGCCATGATTGTTCAAAGGCAGGGTGCCTTTGGCCAATCATGGCTCAGGGGGCTAAGTCCACGTCCCACACTATATAAGGCTGCCTACATGGCGGCCGTGTATAGTGTTATGAATTAAGAGAGATTAGGCAGGTTTATTAGTGGTGTGCAGGCAGTTCAGTATATATATATATATATATATACACATACACACACACACACGCATACAGTGTAGCCTATATATACAGTGCAGGCAGTGTATTTATATATACGGTATATATATATATATATATATATATATATATATATACCCTGTTTCCCCAAAAATAAGACCTAGCGTGATTGTCAGTGATGGCTGCAATATAAGCCCTACCCTGTTTCCCCGAATATAAGCCCTACCCTGAAAATAAGACCTACAAGGACTTTTTCACTCTTTGTTATATTGCAGCCATTTTCTAAAATGATTTAAGTTCTTTTTTTTTAACTCATTAATGTACACACAGCACCCCATATTGACAGAAAAACACAAAATTGTTGACATTTTTGCAGATTTATTAAAAAAGAAAAAGTGAAATATCACATGGTCCCAAGTATTCAGACCCTTTGCTGTGACACTCATATATTTAACTCAGGTGATGTCCATTTCTTCTGATCATCCTTGAGATGGTTCTACACCTTCATTTCAGTCCAGCTGTGTTTGATTATACTGATTGGACTTGATTAGGAAAGCCACATACCTGTCTATATAAGACCTTGCAGCTCACAGTGCATGTCAGAGCAAATGAGAATCATGAGGTCAAAGTAACTGCCTGAAGAGTTCAGAGACAGAATTGTGGCAAGGCACAGATCTGGCCAAAGTTACAAAAATTTCTGCTGCACTTAAGGTTCCTAAGAGCACAGTGGCCTCCATAATCCTTAAATAGAAGACATTTGAGATGACCAAAACCCTTCCTAGAACTGGCCGTCAGGTCAAACTGAGCTATTGGGGGAGAAGAGCCTTGGTGAGAGAGGTAAAGGAGAACCCAAAGATCACTGTGGCTGAGCTCCAGAGATGCAGTCGGGAGATGGGAGAAAGTTGTAGAAAGTCAACCATCACTGCAGCCCTTCACCAGTCGGGGCTTTATGGCAGAATGGCCCGACAGAAGCCTCTCCTCAGTGCAAGACACATGAAAGTCCATATGGAGTTTGCTAAAAAACACCTGAAGGACTCCAAGATGGTGAGAAATAAGATTCTCTGGTCTGATGAGAACAAGATAGAACTTTTTGGCCTTAGTTCTAATGCCGTGTACACACGAGTGGACTTTTCGTCACACTGAACTCCGAAGGACTTTTCAACGGAGTTCAGATGAAATGGACTTGCCTACACGCGATCACACCGAAGTCCGAATGATTTGAACGTGATGACGTATGACCGGACTAGCAAAGGAAGCTCAATAACCAGTAGCCAATAGCTGCCCTTGCGTAATTTTTGGTCCATCAGACTAGCATACAGACGAACATTTTTTTCGATAGGTATTGAGTCAGTCGGAAAGATTTGAAACATGTTCTATTTCTAAGGTCCATCAGATTTTTCAACAGAAAAGGTCAGTTGAAGCCCAAACACGATCGAATTGTCCAACGGATTCGTTCCATTGGACCTTTGCTGCTGAAAAGTCTGCCCATGTGTACGCGGCATAATCGGTATGTGTGGAGAAAACTAGGCACTGCTCATTACCTGTCCAATACAGTCCCAACAGTGAAGCATGGTGGTGGCAGCATCATGCTGTGGGGGTGTTTTTCAGCTGCAGGGACAGGACGACTGGTTGCAATCGAGGGAAAGGTGAATGCGGCCAAGTACAGGGATATCCTGTATGAAAACCTTCTCCAGAGTGCTCAGGACCTCAGACTGGGCTGAAAGTTTACCTTCCAACAAGACAATGACCCTAAGCACACAGCTAAAATAACGAAGGAGTGGCTTCACAACAGCTTTGTGACTGTTCTTGAATGGCCCAGCCAGAGCCCTGACTTAAACCCAATTGAGCATCTCTGGAGAGACCTAAAAATGGCTGTCCATCAATGTTTACCATCCAACCTGACAGAACTGGATCTGCAAGGAGGAATGGCAGAGGATCCCCAAATCCAGGTGTGAAAAACTTGTTGCATCTTTCCCAAAAAGACTCATGGCTGTATTAGATCAAAATGGTGCTTCTACTAAATACCTAAATACTGAGCAAAGGGTCTGAATACCTAGGACCATGTGATATTTCAGTTTTCCTTTTTTTAATAAATCAGCAAAAATGTCAACAATTCTGTGTTTTTCTGTCAATATGGGGTGCTGTGTGTACATTAATGAGGTATATATATATATATACAGTGCAGGCAGTGTACAGTATATAAGTTCAGTCAGTATACAGTGTATTGAAGTGGTAAGGGGGAACCCTATGACAGAATTAAGAAAAAAACTGGCATGGGGTCCCCTCTAAAATCCATACCATGCCCTTTGGGTTTTGTATAGATTTTAAGGGGAAATCCACGTCAATTAAAAAAAACAGCATGGGGTCCCCCCCAAAATCTATACCAGGCCCTTTGGGTCTGGCATGGATTTTAAGGGAATTCCATGCTAAAATGCAAAAATAAAATGGTGTAGGGTTCCCCCAAAATCCATATCAAACCCTTATCTGAGCAAGCAGCCTGGCAGGCCAGGAAAGGGAGGGGACGAGTGAGCGCCCCCTCCTCCTGAACCATGGGGAGGGTACTTTTGGGTCCCTAGTGACAGCGAAATTTGGTTGTACACAGAGCACACAGCCAAATCTCCTGTTAATAACAATTTTGTCTAATGATATAAATGCATCTCAACTTTTGATCGTTTATTTCTCCTTCTGATGTAGCCCCTCCTCTGGTGTGTGCCTCATGCTCACAAATAATCACATCCTCACGCTTCCAGTTCTAAGATCACACTGACCCCTCAGCCATGTGCTCACTCTTTATTAGCATAACAGGAAGTCCCCAAAGCTCGAGGGTTCGGCCTCCAACAGGCAATAACACCTCTTACAAAGTTTGTGACCTCACAGAATATCAATGACCATATAAGGATTTAACAACACAGGAAAATGCAACAACCAATGAACAATGACTATAGGAGTCTTATGGGTGTGTCTGAGCAGAGACAGGGTGCATGCATGTTTTTAGAAGCCACATGGCTTTCAAACATTAACCCTGTCTCCAACCAGAACAACCCAAAAGACTCCCGTATTTCCATTGATAGAAATCCCTATTATACATTCCAGAGAACAATGTATACCTGGATTATTCTACTGTCTTTGTGGACGAGAGATTATCGGCAGGCGTACACTCATTGGTCCACAAATGTGTTGATCAGGCACACAGGGGCAACATGATCGCACACTCGTTAAACCGATAATGTCTTTGCAGAGCGAACACAACCCCACCAGATGATCGTTCTGTGCATCGCACAGGGGCCCTTAGCTGGCGGACATGTCCTCACTCCACAAACATTTCTCTACATCCATAAAGGGCTTTTCACTACCAAACGGATCTCAACCAGCGTCAGTCTGCACCAGTCAGCTCTTTAGAGCGGGCTGCGATTGAACAGACACTGGGAGACTCTTATGACAATACATTAATATAAAATTTTCCACATCACTAGCCAGTGGTTTTCCGGTCTGTAGGCAGGGGGCTTATCGGATTCTGGAAGCCCCTTTAACAAGGAGAAACCCAGATCCCGCCCCCCTATGTGAATGGGTATCAGGGACATTGTACCCATTTACCAAAAAAAGTGTCAAAAAGTAAAAACCACAGCAGACAGTTTTTGACAATTCCTTTATGTAAAAAAAAAGTGTCCAACAATGTAAGTTCATTGTCACTCATGGCGCCCGATGGTCCCAAAACTTTTTTAAGAAAAGAAAAAGCTCCGCCTCCATGGGAGGCCTCCCGGTGGATGACGTCTCTTGGCTGTGAAAGCTGTTATATAGG
Organism: Lithobates clamitans; assembly: GCA_037952925.1. Classification (NCBI taxonomy): domain Eukaryota; kingdom Metazoa; phylum Chordata; class Amphibia; order Anura; family Ranidae; genus Lithobates; species Lithobates clamitans. Next base: position 193,007 of record JBBGZY010001703.1, on the reverse strand, counting down.
CAAGGGTGGGGCCACCCAGTGATATAACCAAGTGATCCCGCCCCCTCTGGCATCGTGTGATGTGTCAGCAGGTGGCCCGCCCTTGCCTATATAACAGCTGTCAAACAGAAAAGGCAGCTGTCGCTGGGAGGCCTCCCATGGAGGCAGAACTGTTTGGTTGTTTTCTTTTATTTTTCAGGTCCGTCGGTGCCGGGATTTATCTTGCAGGACACTTTATTGTTTTTTTTTTTTAAAAATGAATTGTCAAAAACCGTCTGCTGTGGCTTTTACTTTTTAACACTTTTTTTAGTGAATGGGTACGGGTACAATGTACCCGATACCCATTTACATAGGGGGGTGGGATCTGGGGTTTCTGATAAGCCCCCCTGCCTTGATGGGGACAAGGTGCTTTGTGGTGGGGGGCGCAGAGCCCCCCTGCCCCAAAGTGCCCACCCTCCCCATGTTGAGGGCATGTGGCCTGGTATGGTTCAGGAGGGGGAACCGAAGGAACCAAATGGCCTGGTATGGACTGGGGGGAACCCATACCATCTGCAATACATTACAGCAGTGAGCAATTTTAAATTACATTCTTTCTTTTAGAAATGTCATTTTGCTGTTGTACTGTAAGACACATCATAAAGAAGCGCTACTTTACAGGCAGACTAATGACACCACCCAGGCATGATATTTAAAGAAACATTTCATTTTTATTGTTTCACTTTAAGCATTATTAAAATCACTGCTCCTGAAAAAAACGATCGTTTTAACAACTTTTTTGCATTGATACATGTCCCCTATGGCAGTACCTAGGCACCCATACACTTTTTATGGCAATAACTTGCATATAAGCCTTTAAAATGAGCACTTTTGATTTTTCATGTTCGTGTCCCATAGACTTTAACGGTGTTCGCATGTTCACTAAAACTTTTTGTCTGTTCGCGGAGTTTGAGTGCAAACCGAACCGGGGGATGTTCAGTCCATCCCTATTGATCACCAGCAATGTTTAGGTAGGTGGTACATGTCCAAATACTTCCACAAGAATGCCAGAACCAAGGTTTCCCAGCAGAACATTGCCCAAAGCATCACACTGCCTCAACCAGATTGCCTTCCTCCCATACGGCATCCTGATACCATCTCTTCCCCAGATAATAGATGCACACACACTATAAGATCTGTTGGGCTGGTGGTGCTGAGTAATTGTTCTTTACCATTCAGACATTGGTCAGAGTGGGACCCATGGTCAGTGACCCATGCGAGGCATTATAGAGCTACCTGCTCCCTGTTCACACCTATGATCACATCATCTGCAGGGGGAAGTCAGCCATCATTAACTTAATTTGCAGCTCTGAGATCTCATGTGATTACATGCCAAGAACCACAAGGGAAGTTGAAGGTGAAGGACATAAAGTGTTGTGTCACAATAAGCCATTTCCTTTAGAACCCCCACCTTTTACCACGGCCACCAATCACTGCAACACAATGGTACCCTGTATTTTACACTTTCTTTAGCTCACAGAAATCTGTCCCTACAAGTTGGTTGTATTTTCCCAGCCCAAGAGTTCCCATGTCTCCCCCAATGTCACCATATCAAAACTTTATTACATATGGGCGGCACAGTGGTGTAGTGGTAGCACTCTCGCCTAGCAGTAAGAAGGGTCGCTGGTTCGAATCCCAACCACAACACTACCTGCTTGGAGTTTGCATGTTCTCCCTGTGCCTGCGTGGGTTTCCTCCGGGTACTCCGGTTTCCTCCCACACGCCAAAGACATGCTGGTAGGTTAATTAGATCCTGTCTAAATTGTCCCTAGTATGTATGAATGTGAGTTAGGGACCTTAGATTGTAAGCTCCTTGAGGGTAGGGACCAATGTGAATGTATAATGTATATGTAAAGCACTGCGTAAATTGACGACGCTATATAAGTACCTGTAATAAATAAATAATAAATAACTATGGTACATAAACATTTAAACATCCAAATATTTTTAAATAACTGCCCCCCATTATAAAATAGAATGATCTGAAATTGCTTCTACCAGTTTGTCCTGCTGTATGTATATTATAATCACCTTATTTTTTTAATAAATGTTATTCACATGAAAGATGCGTCCCAACTGTGTCATCCATCATGTCTATCGTATCTGTCTGTATTCACAATGTCTCCTCTACAGCATCTAATCATCACATCTGCAAGATAATTCCTTTTACATTAAAAAAATCTATATTTTGATGTTTGTTTTAATTTTTGTAATAACTTTAGACACTACACAACATCCAATAAATATTACAGGCTAAGAAAGGACATGTGGGACACATTAGCCAATTGTGCTCTTAGCTTTCAAAAGAAAACTTTTTAAAATGAAATGACACAAGTTTGTAAATTTCACTACAAAATCAATCTGTTCATAATTTGCTGCTCATCCCCATGTGACATACAGCTATAGGAAGATGGTATCATGTCTGATATGTATATGGAGTTAGGGATGGGAGAGTTTAATATGTGGAAAGCTACAATGTAACATTGAGGATAATGTATTCATACAGCCATCATTGCGGTGATAACATTGTCATATTACTGGAGCTCATATAGTACATTGTAGTCCAAATGGACATTTATTGTCATGTTCCATGATTGTGAAGTCTATATGGTGCCATATGATAGACCACTATGGTGAAGTCAAATTGTAACACATTCACCTTCAACTTTATTAAAACACTGTAAACAATGGCTCAAAAGTGATATGGTCCAGAAATATTTAGACAGAAAAAAGGTGGATAAAGCCCCTGGACCAGATGACATCCACCCACGGATCCTTAAGAGAATTGAGCTCTGTCATTTCAAGGCCATTGTTTCTAATATTTAGGGACTCGTTAATGACTGGAATGGTATCACTGGATTGGCGCAGGGCCAATGTGGTGCCCATATTTAAAAAGGGATCAAAGTCTTTACCAAGTAAATATAGACCTGTTAGTTTAACTTCTATAGTCGGGAAGATACTGGAGAGTTTAATAAAAGACCACATAGATTCTTGCCGGAAAAATATATTTTAAGCAACAGACAGTATGGAATCATGAAAGACAGAAGTTGCCAAACAAATCTGATTTCTTTTTATGAGGAGATAAGAAAACCTTGGACAGAGGGGTGGCTGTGGATGTGGTATACTTGGACAGAGGGGTGGCTGTGGATGTGGTATACTTGGACAGAGGGGTGGCTGTGGACGTGGTATACTTGGACAGAGGGGTGGCTGTGGATGTGGTATACTTGGACAGAGGGGTGGCTGTGGACGTGGTATACTTGGATTTTGCAAAAGCGTTTGACACAGTTCCCCACACACGGCTCATGTGTAAAGTAACTTCTACAGGCTTGGAAATATCAGTTTGTAAATGGATAGAAAACTGGCTAAAAGACCGATATCAGAGAGTAGTGGTAAATGATTCTTACTCTAAATGGTCTAAGGTTATCAGTGGTGTACCCCAAGGTTCAGTGTTGGGACCCTTACTTTTTAATATCCTTATAAATGACATTGGGTCTGGAATTAAAAGTACCATTTCAGTCTTTGCAGATGACACTAAGCTATGCAGTGGAATAACATCCTTACATGATGTCTCCAATTTACAAGCCAACCACAATGCACTGTCTAATTGGGCAACTAAGTGGCAAATGAGGTTTAACCCTTTCATGACTAAGCCTATTTTTGACATTTGGTGTTTACAAGTTAAAATCCCTATTTTTTGCTAGAAAATTACTTAGAGCCCCCAAACATTATATATATAGTTTTAGCAGAGAATCTAGAGAATAAAATGGCGATTGTTAGAATATTTTATGTCACACGGTATTTGTGCAGCGGTGTTTTAAACGCAACTTTTTGGGGCATGCATCATACATACATACATACTAGGGAGAGTGCAACTGGAGGAATCAATGGTGGAGAAGGATCTGGGGGTTTTGGTAGATCATAAGCTCAATAATAGCATGCAATGCCAAGCTGTGGTCTCCAAAGCGACCAAAGTCCTTTCCTGTATTAGGAAAGGTATGGACTCCAGAGAGAGAGATATCATGTTGCCCCTGTACAAATCATTAGTAAAACCTCATCTGGAATATGCAGTTTAGTTTTGGGCACCATTTCTCAAAAAGGATATCGGGGAACTGGAGAAAGTGCAGAGAAGGGCAACCAAACTAATAAGAGGCATGGAGGAGCTCAGCTATGAGGAAAGATTAGAGGAACTGAATCTATTCCCTCTTGAGAAGAGGAGATTAAGGCCTCATGCACACAAGACACTGTTAAACACGCGTTCAGAGGCAACTGCCCCTGAACCCATTCAATGTTATCCTAGGTGTCCATGTACACAGTCTAGTTTTTTGGCGTTTTTAGGCAGTTGCGTTTAACCTCGTTTTTCCAGAAGCAAAAAAATGGGTTTAGACACAAAAGTTTTCCACATTTCAGATGCCAAACGCGGCTAAACATGGCTAAATGCCGGTACCACATTTAGCCGCGTTTGCATTTATAAGTGTTTTTAAAGGAACATTTTACGACTGACTTTGGGGCCCCATATCTCAGGGCCAATTGGTGCTATGACCCCAAATTTGGTGTGCAAACACAGTTGAACCAGCACTACAGCATATCCAAATTCGGGGTTCCTAGCACCAGGTGGCCCCGAGATACGGGGCCCCAAAGTCGGGTCACAAAATGTCATTCTCTGCTGCAGAAAAGTGCTTGACATTTTGTGACCCCAGTTTGGGGCCCCATATATATAACATATCCAAATTTCACTGCAAAATCAAGCTGTTCATAATGTGCTGCTCATCCCCATGTGACATACAGCTATAGGAAGATGGTATCATGTCTGATATGTATATGGAGTTATGGTTGGGAGAGTTTAATATGTGGAAAGCTACAATGTAACATTGAGGATGATGTATTCATACAGCCATCATTGCGGTGATAACTGTCATATTACTGGAGCTCATATAGTACATTGTAGTCCAAATGGACATTTAGAATATTTGTTGTTCAAAAGCAAAAATGTTCCATGATTGTGAAGTCTATATGGTGCCATATCATAGACCACTATGGTGAAGACAAATTTTAACACATTCACCTTCAACTTTATTAAAACACTGTAAACAATGGCTCAAAAGTGATATGGTCCAGAAATATTTAGACAGAATAAAGGTGGATAAAGCCCCTGGACCAGATGACATCCACCCACGGATCCTTAACCGGTTCAATACAGGGCATTTTCATCCCCTTCCTTCCCAGACCAATTTTTCGTTTTCAGCGCTGTCGCACTTTAAACGACAATTGCGCGGTCGTGCCACGTTGTACCCAAACAAAACTGACATCCTTTTTTCCCACGCATAGAGCTTTCTTTTGGTGGTATTTGATCACCTCTGCGGTTTTTATTTTTGCGCTATAAACAAAAGAAGAGCGACAATTTTGAAAAAAACACAATATTTTTTACTTTTTGCAATAATAAATATCCCAATTTTAAAAAAAAAAACATTTTTTTTCCCTCAGTTTCGGCCTATACGTATTCTTCTACATATTTTTGGTAAAAAAAATCACAATAAGCGTATATTGATTGGTTTGCGCAAAAGTTATAGCGTCTACAAAATACGGGATAGATTTATGGCATTTTTTAAAAAAATACTTATTTATTTTTTTACTAATAATAGCGGCGATCACATTTTTTTTTCTTGACTGCGACATTATGGCAGACACATCGGACACTTTTGACACATTTTTGGGACCATTCACATTTATACAGGGATCAATGCTATAAAATTGCATTGATTACTGTATAAATGTGACAGGCAGGGAAGGGGTTAACCACTAGGGGGAGACAAGGGGTTAAATGTTTCCTAGGGGAGTGATTCTAACTGTAGGGGGTGGGGACTCACAAGGGGAGGAGACCGATCAGTGTTGTTCTGTACTGGGAACACAGATCGGTCTTCTCTCAACTGACAGGACGTGGATCTGTGTGTTTACACACAGATCCACGGTCCGGCCCGGTTAACGGGCAATCGCGGGTGCCCAGTGGACATCACGGCCGCCGGACACACGCACCGGGTCCCGAGCAACGTGGCGGGCGCGTGCACCCCCTAGACGGCCAGGAAGCCCAGGCCGTCATATGACGTCCACCCAGGATGGGAGATCCCATCTGTGGATGTCATTTTACTATGGCCGGGTAGCAAAGTGGTTAAGGGAATTGAGCTCTGTCATTTCATGGCCATTGTTCCTAATTTTTAGGGACTTGTTAATGACTGGAATGGTATCACTGGATTGGCGCAGGGCCAATGTGGTGCTCATATTTAAAAAGGGATCAAAGTATTTACCAAGTAACTATAGACCTGTTAGTTTAACTTCTATATTCGGGAAGATACTGGAGAGTTTAATAAAAGACCACATAGATGAGTTCTTGCTGGAAAAAAATATTTTAAGCAACAGACCGCATAGATTCATGAAAGACAGAAGTTGTCAAACAAATCTGATTTCTTTTTATGAGAAGATAAGAAAAACCTTGGACAGAGGGGTGGCTGTGGACGTGGTATACTTGGACAGAGGGGTGGCTGTGGACGTGGTATACTTGGACAGAGGGGTGGCGGTGGACGTGGTATACTTGGATTTTGCAAAAACGTTTGACACAGTTCCCCACACACGGCTCATGTGTAAGGTAACGTCTACAGGCTTGGAAATATCAGTTTGTAAATGGATAGAAAACTGGCAAAAAGACCAAATTCAGAGAGTCGTGGTTAATGATTCTTACTCTGAATGGTCTAAGGTTATCAGTGGTGTACCCCAAGGTTCAGTGTTGGGACCCTTACTTTTTAATACCTTTATAAATGATATTGGGTCTGGGATTAAAAGTACCATTTCAGTCTTTGCGGATGATACTAAGCTATGCAGTGGAATAACATCCTTACAGGATGTCTCCAATTTACAAGCCAACCACAATGCACTGTCTAATTGGGCAACTAAGTGGCAAATGAGGTTTAACCCTTTCATGACTAAGCCTATTTTTGACATTTGGTGTTTACAAGTTAAAGAGGAGTTCCACCCAGGGGGGCCGTCAAAAAAAAAAAATTAAAAGTCAGCAGCTACAAATACTGCAGCTGCTGACTTTTAATTGGACACTTACCTGTCCCTGGGTCCAGCAATGTGGGGGATCGAAGCCCCGCTCGTCCCCCCCCCCTCCGCTCGTCAGCGCCGGCATTTCAACTGTGGGCGCCGGGCTGTGGCTTCACAGCCTGGCACCCACTGCGCATGCGCGAGCGGCGCCACGCGCCGTGATTGGCCGCTCAATCACCTGGGACCTGTAATGGGTCCCAGATGATTGACAGGAGGGAGGGAGCAGAGCGGAGCCCTTCCTGTGCCGAGGGGGAAGTGATGTCACCAGCCCAGGCAAAGGAACAGGCAGACTACGAGGGACCACCTAGCAACAGGCATTTAGAGGTAAGTGAAAAAAAAAAATGTCCAAATGTTTTTTTTGTTTTTTTTTTTAGAATTTTTCCAGGTGTTTTAGTTTTTTTTGGGTGGAACCCCACTTTAAAATCCATATTTTTTGCTAGAAAATTACTTAGAGCCCCCAAACATTATATATATATTTTTTAGCAGAGAATCTAGAGAATAAAATGGCGATTGTTGGAATATTTTATGTCACACAGTTTTGTGCAGCAGTGTTTTAAACGCAACTTTTTTGGACAAAGGGACACTTTCATGAATTTTAGAAAAAACAAACAGTTAAATTAGCCCAATTTTTGTATAATGTGAAAGATGATGTTACGCTGAGTAAATAGATACCAAACATGTCACGCTTTATAATTTCACGGACTCGTGGGATGGCGACAAACTACGGTATCTAAAAATCTACATAGGCGACGCTTTAAATTTTTTTAATGGTTACCAGGTTAGAGTTACAGAGGAGGTCTAGTGCTAGAATTATTTCTCTCGCTCTGAAGATCGCAGCGATACCTCACATGTGTGATTTGAACACCGTTTACATATGCGGGCGTGACTTCCGTATGCGTTTTCTTTGCTGCGCCAGCTCACAGGGACGGGGGCGCTTTAAAAAAATGTTTTTTTCTTATTTATTTTATTTATTTTTATATGAATAAATTGTGTTTTAAAAAGAAAAAAAATTTTGATCACTTTTATTGCTGTCACAAGGAATGTAAACATCCCTTGTGACAGTAATAGGTGGTGACAGGTACTCTTTATGGAGGGATCGGAGGTCTAAAAGACCCTTGATCCCTCCTTTGCACTTCAAAGTATTCAGGTTGCCATTTTCGGTGATTCTGAATACTGTGTATTTTTTTACAACAGCTGAGCTAATGGGAATGACGTTGCTTCCATGTTTACGATTAGGAGGCTGGAAAGAAGCCGATCACAGCTTCGTTCCAGTCCATCCCCAGCCACTGGAGGCAGCCGATTGGTCATCGGGTCTCCCAATAGAACGGGAGGCCCAGTAAGAGCAGCGGGAGGTGGCGGGATGCGGCGGGAGGGGTGGTCCCTCCCGCTCCTCCGGTATAACAGGCGAGCGGCTTTTAGCCGCATCGCTTGTTATACCTGGATAGCCGATCGCCGGCTCTAAAAAACAGTACCAGGATAATGCCTGCACCTGCGGGCATTATCCCGGTATACAGGGGCGGGCTGGGCCAGGGGGCAGGGTGGAAATTTCCCCCCAGGCTGCCACAATTTACAGGCAAAATGGCCGGCGGCCGCCAGCTGATTTTTTTTTTTCTCTGAGGAAGTTGGGCCAGGGGCACGGCCGCACGCTGTGACATTGAGTGCAGACTGAACTCCCTGCACTGCTAGTTCCAGTGCTGTCTGCACTGCAGAGTACCATTGCTGGGGGGAGTGGGCAGGGGGAGTGCAGGTGAAAACAGCCTGCCTGCATGACATCCCCAGGACTGAAAAAGGCCATGCAAGGACCTGCTGAACTAGCGCGGGCAGCTGCCATCACTGTGGTGAGAGACCCTGACACCCACAGCTGAACCCCACATCCCATTCCTCCCCCCATACACCCTATTTACCCTGCCCCAGGCCAGTGCCCACCCAGTAACCTCAAAATAGCCATTAACACTGTAAGTCGTGCTGGGAGCTGTTGATCATGCTGGGTTCTGGCCATGGCCAGCAGGATCAACAGGCCATGGTAAGCTCTCAGCAGGATCCACAGGCCAGCGGCCAGCAGGACCCATAGGTCCGCGGGCAGCTCCCAGCATGACCCACAGCGCCTGCTGGCCACTGACCTTTGGGTCCTGCTGGCCGCTGGCATTTGGGTGCTGCTGGCCGCTGGCATTTGGGTCCTGCTGGCCGCTGGCCTGTGGGTCCTGCTGGCCGCTGGCCTGTGGGTCCTGCTGGCCTGTGGGTCCTGCTGGCCGATTGCCTGTGGGTCCTGCTGACCATGGCCTGTGGGTCCTGCTGGCCTGTTGGCCTGTTTTATTTATTTTTATATGAATAAATTGTGTTTTAAAAATAAAAAAAATTTTGATCACTTTTATTGCTGTCACAAGGAATGTAAACATCCCTTGTGACAGTAATAGGTGGTGACAGGTACTCTTTATGGAGGGATCGGAGGTCTAAAAGACCCTTGATCCCTCCTTTGCACTTCAAAGTATTCAGGTTGCCATTTTCGGTGATTCTGAATACTGTGTATTTTTTTACAACCGGCGCCATTGACAGCTGAGTTAATGGGAATGACGTTGCTTCCATGTTTACGATTAGGAGGCTGGAAAGAAGCTGATCACAGCTTCGTTCCAGTCCATCCCCAGCCACTGGAGGCGGCGGATTGGTCATCGGGTCTCCCAATAGAACGGGAGGCCCGGTAAGAGCAGCGGGAGGTGGCGGGATGCGGCGGGAGGGGTGGTCCCCTCCCGCTCCTCCGGTATAACAGGCGAGCGGCTTTTAGCCGCATCGGTTGTTATACCTGGATAGCTGATCGCCGACTCTAAAAAACAGTACCAGGATAATGCCTGCACCTGCGGGCATTATCCCGGTATACAGGGGCGGGCTGGGCCAGGGGGCAGGGTGGAAATTTCCCCCCAGGCTGCCACAATTTACAGGCAAAACGGCCGGCGGCCGCCAGCTTTTTTTTCTCTGAGGAAGTTGGGCCAGGGGCACGGCCGCACGCTGTGACATTGAGTGCAGACTGAACTCCCTGCACTGCTAGTTCCAGTGCTGTCTGCACTGCAGAGTACTATTGCTGGAGGGAGTGGGCAGGGGGAGTGCAGGTGAAAACAGCCTGCCTAGGTGTCTTCTCATCTCCCGCGTGACTCCTCCTTCCCCCGCCGCTGCTTTTATCCAGAAGGTAGAAGACAAAACATCCAAGCAGAGAGTTGTTCAACTTTTTAAGTTAAATCGCCTGTAATTGGTTGCTAGGGGTGGTCCTAGCAACCAATTATCTGTCTGTTAAATTGAAAGTTGGAAAACTCCTGTCCTCTGATCCAGCATGCCGCATCCTCTGTCTTCTACCTGTAGGTAAGAGAGGGGGCAGTGACATGTTGGACTGTGTTGCAAGGAAAGAAGTTGGCTGTGGAGGAGACTGGGATACAAGGAGGGGGGCTGTGTGGAGGAGACTTGGATACAAGGAGGGGATCTGTGTGGAGGAGACTGGTATACAAGGGGGGGCTGTGTGGAGGAGACTGGTATACAAGAAGGGGGGGCTGTGTGGAGGAGACTGGGAAACAAGGAGGGGGGCTGTGTGGAGGAGACTGGGATACAAGGAGGGGGGCTGTGTGGAGGAGACTGGGATACAAGGAGGGGGGCTGTGTGGAGGAGATTGGGATACAAGGAGGGGGGCTGTGTGGAGGAGACTGGGATACAAGGAGGGGGGGGCTGTGTGGAGGAGACCGGTATACAAGGAGGGGGCTGTGTGGAGGAGACTGGGATAAAAGGAGGGGGCTGTGTGGAGGAGACTGGGATACAAGGAGGGGGGGGCTGTGTGGAGGAGACTGGGATACAAGGAGGGGGGCTGTGTGGAGGAGACTGGGATACAAGAAGGGGGGCTGTGTGGAGGAGACTGGGATACAAGAAGGGGGGCTGTGTGGAGGAGACTGGGATACAAGAAGGGGGGGATGTGTGGAGGAGACTGGGATACAAGGGGGGGGCTGTGTGGAGGAGACTGGGATACAAGAAGGGGAGGCTGTGTGGAGGAGACTGGGATACAAGAAGGGGAGGCTGTGTGGAGGAGACTGGGATACAAGAAGGGGGGGCTGTGTGGAGGAGACTGGGATACAAGAAGGGGGGGCTGTGTGGAGGAGACTGGGATACAAGGAGGGGGGCTGTGTGGAGGAGACTGGGATACAAGAGGGGGGGGCTGTGTGGAGGAGACTGGGATACAAGAAGGGGGGGCTGTGTGGAGGAGACTGGGATACAAGAAGGGGGGGCTGTGTGGAGGAGACTGGGATACAAGGAGGGGGGCTGTGTGGAGGAGACTGGGATACAAGGAGGGGGGCTGTGTGGAGGAGACTGGGATACAAGAAGGGGGGACAGGTCCAGAGACGCAGGTGGAGACCAAGGCTGAAGAAATAGGTGGAATTAGTAGGAGGAATAGTATTCCATCATTGAATCGGTGGAGGATAAAGTGTGTGCCTCATTGTTGGTGTCAGTGGAAGGAATTGTGCCCCAAGGGCCCAATAAAGGCTAGCAAAGGGCCACATCTGGCCCGCGGGCTGCAGTTAGGAGACAAGCCAAGGCTAACGCTGTGCACTGCGCTAAAACAAAGAGGTATGGAAATTCAGCTGCCAGCATCTAAAGTCAGAATACAGACTCCACAGATGATAGTAAAATAAAAAAATGCAGCGCTAGAACAGTAGCATAAAATAATAACAGAAAATCAAGCAGTGATAGAACTAATAAAAGTCCAATATCACAAGTCCATATATTGAAGAATGGATATACTGTAGTAGCCAACATCTGTGCTCTGTGCAGATAAAAGGGCTATAAGTGAAGATAGGGTAATATTCCTCCACACCAGAGAGAATCTCGTTCCACAAACAGTGAGAGTAAGTAAGCCTGCTTACCAGTTATCTGTGACCACAGATAAAAGTGGTCTCACAAAGCTTAGGGAAATGGTTCTCCCCAGAAACCTCATAGGCTCTCTTCAATTCTCACCAATCACTCGATACTCCTCTGCTGCCAGAGGAGGAATATTACCCCATCTTCACCTATAGCCCTTTTATCTGCACGGAGCACGGATGTTGGCTACTATACCCATTCTTCAATATATGGACTTGGGATATTGGACTTTTTTATTAGTTCTATCATTGCTTGATATTCTTTTATTTTATGCTACTGTTCTAGCGCTGCATTTTTTTAAATGTAATTGTAGTTTGGAGATCCCTGGCCTAGGGTGTCAAAAATCCTTACACCAGCCCTGATTTTGGGAGTTGTAGTCCACGCACGCTCCCGGTTGGTGGAGAACTGAGAGCAGGGAAACGCAGCCAGGAACTACAACTCCCAGATCCAGGATGGAGGCAGCAGGGCGCACCAGGGAGTCAGCACCCACATGACTGGCTCGGGCTGCATGTTTAGTTGACCCCAGGACAGGAGCATGACATCCCCAGGACTGGAAAAGGCCATGCAAGGACCTGCTGAACTAGCGCGGGCAGCTGCCATCACTGTGGTGAGAGACCCTGACACCCACAGCTGAACCCCACATCCCATTCCTCCCCCCATACACCCTATTTACCCTGCCCCAGGCCAGTGCCCACCCAGTAACCTCAAAATAGCCATTAACACTGTAAGTCGTGCTGGGAGCTGTTGATCATGCTGGGTTCTGGCCATGGCCAGCAGGATCAACAGGCCATGGTAAGCTCTCAGCAGGATCCACAGGCCAGCGGCCAGCAGGACCCATAGGTCCGCGGGCAGCTCCCAGCATGACCCACAGCGCCTGCTGGCCGCTGGCCTTTGGGTCCTGCTGGCCGCTGGCCTTTGGGTCCTGCTGGCTGCTGGCCTGTGGGTCCTGCTGGCCGCTGGCCTGTGGGTCCTGCTGGCCTGTGGGTCCTGCTGGCCGATTGCCTGTGGGTCCTGCTGACCATGGTCTGTGGGTCCTGCTGGCCTGTTGGGCCTGCAGGTCACTAGCCTAGGGTGAACAGACGTCTCTGGTTCCTGGGGACAGTCCCCGGACTGAGGACACTGTGCCTGGACCGAGTTTGTCCCCGGTTTTGTCCCCAATTTGCAAGACCAATCCGGGATGGGTGCACTGCAAGCTGGGACAGTGGTAGGGCGCCCAGGGCCCACCCTACCAAGGGTCCTGCTGGGCCCAGCGCCACCAGATCACACAGCGAGCATCTCCCACTTACCTGGCAGCCGCTGTCATACGAAGTCCCTCCTCCTGGGCTGGCTCCTATGATAGACAGCACACTGGTGACGTCTATCATAGGAGCCGGTCCAGGAGACAGGACTTCGTATGGCAGTGGCTGTGCCGGGTAAGCGGGAGATCTCCGCTCTGTGTAATCCCGTTGACTCTTCTCTCTAATCCCCATGCACTGAACAGACTGCATTGATGGGCACTGGCAAGGCTGCATTGATGGGCACTGGCGAGGCTGTGTTGATGGGCACTAGCGAGGCTGCGTTGATAGGCACTGGCGAGGCTGCGTTGATGGGCACTGGCGAGGCTGCATTAATAGGCACTGGCGAGGCTGCATTAATGGGCACTGGCGAGGCTGCATTAATGGGCACTGGCGATGGTGAGCTGATTCGGTGGTTCAATAGGCCACTTGACTGGACTTGCCCCCCAGGCCTAAGGCTGCCAGCCCTCCCCTGCCGGTATAACCCCAGAAAGCCGAGTACGCACATCTGCGTATGCTCAGCGGGAAGGGGTTAATGTTGATAAACCTAAAGTTATGCACTTGGAGGCTAAGAATATGCATGCATCATACATACTAGGGAGAGTACAACTAGGGGAATCAATGGTGAAGAAGGATCTGGGGGTTTTGGTAGATCATAAGCTCAATAATAGCATGCAATGCCAAGCTGTGGTCTCCAAAGCGACCAAAGTCCTTTCCTGTATTAGGAGAGGTATGGACTCCAGAGAGAGAGATATCATTTTGCCCCTGTACAAATCATTAGTAAGACCTCATCTGGAATATGCAGTTTGGTTTTGGGCTCCAGTTCTCAAAAAGGATATCGGGGAAGTGGAGAAAGTGCAGAGAAGGGCAACAAAACCGATAAGAGGCATGGAGGAGCTCAGCTATGAGGAAAGATTAGAGAAACTGAATCTATTTCCTATTGATAAGAGGAGATTAAGGCCTCATGCACATGAGACGCTGTTAAATGCGCGTTCAGAGGCAGTTGGACACTTTTTTCAACTGCCCCTGAACCCATTCAATGTTATCCTATGTGTCCATGTACACAGTCTAGTTTTTTGGCGTTTTTAGGCAGTTGTGTTTAACCTCGTTTTTCCAGAAGCAAAAAAATGGGTTCAGACGCAAAAGTTTTCCACATTTCAGATGCCAAACGTGGCTAAACGCCGGTACCGCGTTTAGCCGCGTTTGCGTTTATAAGTGTTTTTAAAGGAACATTTTACGACCGACTTTGGGGCCCCATATCTCGGGGCCACTTGGTGCTATGACCCCAAATTTGGTGTGCAAACACAGTTGAACTAGCACTACAGCATATCCAAATTCGGGTTTCCTAGCACCAAGTGGCCCCGAGGTACGGGGCCCCAAAATCGGGTCGCAAAATGTCATTCTCTGCTGCAGAAAAGTGCTTGACATTTTGTGACCCGAGTTTGGGGCCCCATATCTGGGGGCCACTTAGTGCTAGGAACCCCAAATTTGGTTTTCTAACACAGTTGGACTAACACTATAACATACCTAAATTTAGGGTTCCTAGAACCAAGTGGCCCCGAGATATGGGACCCCAAATTCGGGTTGGAAAATGTCATTCTCTGCTGCAGAAGTGCTTGACATTTTGCGACCCAACTTTGTAGTGCTATTTCCACGGTGCTAGCACACCAAATTTGGGGTTCCTAGCACCAAGTGAACCCGAGATATGGGGCCCAAAAGTTGGGTCGCAAAATGTCATTCTCTGCTCTGCAGACGCTTCTAGATGCAAACGCGGTAAAAGTGCCGGTTTCAGCTTTTAAGAACATATGTTCAGCAGAGTTTGCACTGGCGTCTCGTGTGCATGAGTCCTAAGGGGGGATATGATCAACACGTACAAATATATAAGTGGTCCATATCGTGAACTTGGTGTTAAGTTATTTACTTTAAGGTCATCACAGAGGACAAGGGGGCACTCTTTCCACCTAGAGGAAAAAATATTTCATCTCCAAATATGAAAAGGTTTCTTCACAGTAAGAGCTGTGAAAATGTAGAATAGACTCCCTACAGAGGTGGTTCTGGCCAGCTCAGTAGATTTCTTTAACCACCTCCCTACCGCCCACATCATATGACGTTGCAGACTTTGAGCGGGCATATCTGAATCATGCCTGTAGTTACAGACATCATTCAGATGTTGCCGGTTTCAGCCGGCGAATCTCTACACCATAGGAATGATCATAGCGGCCGTTCCGCCGCGTGATCATTCTTATAGGAGCCGAGAGGGGACGTATTTCAGGCTTCCCAGCCTAGTGGTGAGATATGGGGTCTTATTGACCCCATATCCCACTATTAAGAGGACCTGTCATGTCATATTCCTATTACAAGGGATGTTTACATTCCTTGTAATAGGAATAAAAGTGATCAAATTTTTTTTTTTCAAAAAAATGTCAAAATAAAAAAAGAAAATATAATTAACAATAAAAAACAAAAAAAAATTTAAAGCGCCGCTGTCCCCGTGTGCTCGCACGCAGAAGCGAATGCATACGTAAGTCCCGCCCACATACGAAAACGGTGTTCAAACCATACATGTAAGGTATCGCCGTGAAAGTTGGAGCGAGAGCAATCATTTTGTCTCTAGACCTCCTCTGTAACTCAAAACATGTAACCAGTAAAAAAATTTCAAGCGTCGCCTATGGGGATTTTTAAGTACCGAACATTGGCGCCATTCCACAAGCGTGTGCAATTTTGAAGCGTGACATGTTAGGTATCTGTTTACTCGGCATAACTTCATCTTTCACAATATGCAAAAACATTGGGCTAACTTTACTGTTTTGTTTTTTTTAAAAACACAAAACTGTTTTTTTCCCAAAAAAAAACGCGTTCGAAAAATTCCTGCACAAATACTGTGTGAGATAAAAAGTTGCAACAACAGCCATTGTATTTTCTAGAGTCTTTGCTAAAAAAAACATATATAATGTTTGGGGTTCTATGTAATTTTCTAGCAAAAAAATGATGATTTTTACATGTAGGAGAGAAATGTACGAATTGGCCTGGTAGGCAAGTGGTTAAAAAAGGCCTGGATTCTCAACTGTGGGTGAAGGATTGTGTATATGGGATTGTATTTTTTTTAGTTATTTTTTAGGTTGAACAAGATGGACTTGTGTCTCTTTTCAACCTGACTAACTATATAACTATGTAAATATTGTATAAGCCATCTCTAATGACATTTACACTTACATATAAATTAGCCATACAAGGAGCAGGCACACTTTAACAAGCAGCAAGTAATCTCTGATTTCCATTATGATAAGATTCACCTACCTCTCTGATATACAATAAATAACATTTATAATTGTGTGCATAGTTACATTCTGATGGGAGCAGTTGTGTAAATGGTTTTAATAGATTTATGACATGTAATGAAGTTTTGATATGGTCACTTTTCTTGGGTAGAGTTATTATATGTTCAGTGTTTTATGATCAGTCTGGAGTGATTTGGTGTTCTATTATAAAGGACTGGGGTAATCCATCCAACTACAACATGTATTTACTCGGAGTTCCCTTTGCATATTTTGCTGTAGATAAGTTGGAGATATCTTTTTTTTACCTCTGTGTTTAAGACTTCCTGAGATTTTAGTTCTACCAGGACAGTATGAGGATCCATGTTCTCCAGGATGTAGATCAGATCATCTTTATAATACTCATATATCCTCCTCAGTGATGGATCATCATATGACGACAGCTGGAGGTGGAACTCATTGTTATCCTCTAGAAAAAAAAAAAAAGAATACATTTTCTGTTTTATAAATGTTGTGACTTAAGTTCAGCATGGACTTTTGTATTCCTGGATCAACCCTCTGCAATTGGGGAAAGGAGCACTGGAGGTTAGAATCCCTATACAAATCAATACAATAATACTCCTGTGATTGGGGATTTATATTTGCGCATACAAGCTAACTTGCTTTAAAGTGGAGTTCCAGGCTTTTTTCGTTTATTAAAAGTCAGCAGCTACAAAAAGTGTATCTCCTGACTTTTAACAAACAGACACTCAGCCTGTCCCATGGTCCAGAGATGGAGCCTCCCTCCTCTCTGCGGCGCCTCCATTGAAACTGTGGGCACCCGGCAGTGACAGCTTGTGGCTTCACGGCCAGGCACGCACTCCGCATGCACAAGTCGCGCTGTGCTCTCCGGGTGGACAGGCAATCTTCTCGGACCTGTGATGTGTCCCAGAAGATTGCAGAGAGGGAGGGGCCGCCTAGGAGAGAGGAGGAGTCACCTCGGCGGCCCATAGTCGGAAGTGGGACAGGAAGTCCCACTCAAAACTATTCACCCACTCCCCCCCTGAGGAGTGCTTAAAGGGAAAGTTCCACTTTTGGGTGGAACTCCGCTTTAAACCTCGCTGAGAACAAGCCTAACTACGGATTAATAAGAAAAGGAAAACAAAGTTAACCACTTCAGCCCCAGAATATTTTCCCTCCTTCCTGACCAGAGCACTTTTCACAATTTGGCACTGCATCGCTTTAACTGACAATTACGCAGTTATGCAATACTGTACCCAAACAAAATTTGCATCCTTTTTTTTACACAAATAGATTTCTTTTGGTGGTATATGATCACCTCTGCATTTTTTCATTTTTTGCACTATATACAAAAAAGAGCGACAATTTTGAAAAAAAAAAAAACAATATATTTTTTACTTTTTGCTATAAGTACCCCCAAAAATGTTTTTAACCACTTTAAGATCGGGCCTATTTTTCAAACTTGTTGTTTACAAGTTTAAATCATTTTTTTGCTAGAAAATTACTTAGAACCTCAATTTTTTTCCCCTAATAACCTAGAGAATAAAATGACGGTCATTTCAATACTTTCTCTCACACCGTATTTGTCTTTGTCTTACAAGCGCACTTTAAAAAAAAAAAAATACATTTTTTGAATTAAAAAATAAAACAACAGTCAAGTTAGCCCGAATTTTTTTTATATTGTGAAAGATAATGTTACGCAGAGTAAATTGATACCCAACATGTCACGCTTCAAAGTTTTCCCTGCACATGAAATGGCGACAAACTTTTACCCTTTAAAATCTCCATATGCGACGTTTAAAATATATTCTACAGGTTGCATGTTTTGAGTTACAGAGGAGGTCTAGTGCTAGAATTATTGCTCTTGCTCTAACAATCACAGCGATACCTCACATGTGTGGTTTGAACACCGTTTTCATGTGGGGGCACTACTCACGTATGCGTTCGCTTCTGCACGCGAGCTTGGCGGAATGGGGCGTGTTTAAAATTTTTTTTTTATTATTTATTTTACCTTTTATTTTTTATTTTTACACTGTTCTATAAAAAAAGTGTCACTTTTATTCCTATTACAAGGAATGTAAACATCCCTTGTAAAAGAAAAAAGCATGACAGGACCTCTTAAATATGAGATCTGGGGTCAAAAAGACATCACTCATTATTACACTAAAATGTAATCAAAAAATTAAAATAAAATGTCGTTTGAAAAAAATAAAATAAAACATTTTGCTTTAAGAGCTATGGGCGGAAGTGATGTTTTTTCCATCTTCCCTTCACTCATCCCCATACCACAAAGGACACAGTATCCAATCACCTCCGTCACTTCCGGCGGCTCCGGTAAGCGGCAGAGGGCACTGGAGCGTGGCGTGAGTGGGGGATAAAAGTGATCTTGCAGCAAATCCACCACAGAGACCACTTTTATCTGAAACCGGACCTCCCGCTGAAGAAGAGGATACCGGGGTTATGGTAGCTAGCTGCTGCCATAACAACGTTACTCTTCAAGAGTATAATGACAGCGGGCGGTCCGGAAGTGGTTAAAAAACAAATTTCTTCATCAGTTTAGGCCAATATATATTCTTCTACATATTTTTGGTAAAAAAAATCGTATATTGTAAGCGTATATTGATTGGTTTGCGCAAAATTTATAGCGTCTACAAACTATGGGAAAGATTTATGGCTTTTTTATGGCATTTTTTTTTTTACTAGTAATAGCAGTGATCTGCGATTTTTAGCAGTAATGTGACATTGCGGCGGACAGATCACACACTTTTGACACATTTTTGGGACGATTGACATTTATACAGTGATCAGTGTTATAAAGATGCACTAATTACTGTATAAATGTCACTGGCAGGGAAGAGGTTAACTAGGGGCGATTAAGGGGTTAACTGAATGAGGACAAGAGGTTATGTAGTGAGGGTAGGGACAATAGCGGATTTGTGATAGTAAGCAGAATGTCATCCGCAAACAACAATAGCTTATACTCCCTTTGTCGCATCACCACCCCACGTATGTCAGGATGTAGATGGATTTACTTGGCAAGGCGTTCCAAACACAAGATAAAAAGTAATGGGGATAGGGGACACCCCTGCCGAGTGCCATTAGTCATGGCGAGACTAGGCGACAAAAAGGATGACATCTGAACTTGAGTCATGACTTGTGAGTATAGAGCCTCCAAAGCTTTGAAAAAAGGGCCTTTTAATCCATACGCTCGCAGGGTGGAGAACATATAAGACCAGCTTAACCTGGCAAAGGGCTTTTGTGCATCCAGGCTCAGAACAAGAGTCTGACGGGGAGATCTATTCAGTAGATCGATCTAACTTATAGTGCGACGAGTGTTGTCCCCAACGTGTATATTTGAAACAAAACCCACTTGGTCCCTGTTAATCAATTTAGGAATATGTTTGTAGAGTCTAGACGCAAGAATTTTTGTGAGTATTTTGTAATCTGAGTTTAGGATGACTGAGATATATGAGTGTGAAAAATGGGGATTGTCCTTTGAGCAGAGTGCCATACAGAGTTAGCATATGAGGGGATAGGATATCCAGGAAAGTCTTATAATAAAAATAGGGCAGCCCATCTGGGCCTGGTGATTTATGGAGTGGGAGATACTTAATTGTATTTTGAAGTTCTTTTGCAGTTATGGCTGTGTTTAGGTCAGTCAGGTCGGAGGGGGACAATTTTGGAAGTTTAAGACCAGAAAAGAACTTGTCAAATTTTGCCTGGGTAAAGTTAAAATGGTTATCAGGGGTAAGGCAATTATACAACTGTCGGTAGAAGTTGCCAAAAATCTTGGACATCTCCATTGGGCAATGGATTCTAGACCCATCAGCCCAAAGGAGATAATCAGGAAAAGAATTAAAGGGGCACGGACACAATTTATTGACCAACATCCTGTGTGGCTTATTAGAAAATTCATAGAATTTTTGTTTCGCCCAGAGTATGGATTTTGCCGCCTTACCAAGGTGCAAGAATTTTATCTGTTCCCTAAGGGAGGTGACCATACGCAGTTTCGACACTGTGGGCTCGCGCAACAGCTGGCACTCTGCTTTCTGCAGGGCAACCATCAAGGATTGTAAAAGTCTGTTTCTGTCTTTTTTTATGCGGGAACCCTTCGCGATACAAGCACCATGGAAGACCACCTTGTGCACCTCCCACAGTGTGGAAACAGACCCCAAATTGAGTTGAAAAGACTCCTTTAGGTCTGTAGCCAATTTTGTGGGTGAGATCTCGGATTGCAAAAGATGGTCATTAAGGTGCCAATGACATGTCCTGGTAGGGGTCTGAGATAACATAACATTCAATACAATAGGGACATGGTCTGACCAAGTGATGGGGAGTATGTCAGAATCTACAATGCAAGGTATGAGTGGGGCAGAAATAAGAAAATGATCAAGGCAAGAGTACATTTTGTGTACCACGGAGTAGAAAGTATACTGTTTAGCCATAGGGTGCTTAATCCTCCAGGAGTCAAAAAATTAGTGGGATATAATGCATTTGCGAAAAGAATTGGCTTGAGAGGTGATTCTTCGTGAGGGGGCGTCTCTTATTATGGCTTGTCTGTCTCTAGTGGGGGACATGATCAAGTTGAAGTCTCCTCCGACAATCATAAAGGGTTAAGAGTGATATTGAGGTGAGTCAAAAACATTGTTGAGGAAATCAACCTGTAAAGTGCTGGGAGCATATAAATTGACTAGGGTGAAAGAAGAGGTCATGTAGCCACACTCCAGGATAAGATACCTCCCGTGGGGGTCAGCATATACTTTTTGGACCCTAATGGGACTGGATTTTTTAATTAAAATTGCCACCCCAGCTTTGCCCGTGAAATTTGAGGCCAGGTAGGAGATGGGAAAAAATCTGGAAGCAAATTTCAACGTACCTCCCCCCCGGAAGTGCGTCTCCTGGAGCATGACCACATCCGCACCCGAGGATCTGAACTCCTTCAGAGCCATCCAACGCTTCCGAATGGAGCCCAGACCCTTTACATTATACGACATGATTCTCAACATCATGAAGACAGAGCATCAATAGTCCCTAGCATTAGCATGAAAACCCTGTGGAGAGACATAACATAGAAGGCATGATAACTGTTAGATGAATAATTATGAGCATAGCAAAAGGAACTAGCCCTATGGTATCTGTGGAAAAACATATATACCTCATGAGAAGAAACCCATAACAATAGAGGTAAAACAAAATCTTGAGACCTCAACTTACAGAGCTGGCATATAAGCATGGACATGTTGGAAAAATAAAAAAAACATATAAAAATAAAAACAAAAACATAAAAAAAAAGAAAACCAAGGTTTAAAAGCCTGAGATCCATTTGCATCTCAGGAGGCCTTGCACCATGGCAAAGGCTGGGTAGGGGCACATGGGGGTCTCCAGCAAGGGTGTCAGGTCACCAGGAGGCTAGGTGACAGATGCACACCATTGGGATCAGGAGTGCACCGCAAGGCAGTGGACCCTACGGCTGACTGCTGCGGATGGGAGTCCGGGTATAAGGAAGGCAGGGTCACTGGAACACCAACACGGATCCCACTGGGGTTATAGCGTAGGATTCCCTGGGGCGCGGAGTCTAAGAGCCAGCAGGTTTTCACCAGAGCCTCTGATGGTGAGGATGGACTGGGCTGCAACTGGCTCCAGGCCACGACCCCCAGGGTTCCCCAGCTCACACCCACAGTAGGCAACAGAAGGATAAGGATAGTAACGGAATAAGCCAAGGTCGGGGCCACAAGCAGACAAGGACAACAGAGTACACTCCAAGGTTCAGGGTCACAGGCAAACAGGGATGGTCGGGAACACACCAAGGTCAGGGTCATGAGCAGACAGGAATCGTTAAGAACAGGCCAAAGTCGGTAACAGGAATCAGATGTAGGAAACACAGCAAGTATACACAGAGGCTAACACACAATGGTTGATCAGCACTGCTGGCTTGCAGTGCACAGGTTAATATAGGGTTCCCTGATAGGGCCTGGGGTGGGGCCATGCTTAGAGGAGAGGTTACAAAAGCAGTTGGGTGAGGGTCAGCTGGTCTCTAGAGATGAACACATGGAGACAGGTATGCTGATCACCAAACTATTGCATAACCATGACAGTACCCCCCTCTTAAGACCTCCCTCTCCCCCGCCTGTGCCCAGGTTTAAAGGGAAACTCCAGATGGAACCTCCTCAATAGACGAGGAGCAAAGACCTCAGATGCAGTGATCCAAGACCTCTCCTCAGGACCAAACCCTTTCCAATGTACGAGGTACTGAAGAATGCCTTTACGGAGCCGGGAATCCAAAACTTGACTAACCTCGTACTTTAGATTATCCTCAAAGGCCCGGAACCGAGGTAAGGAGAGGATGAAAGGACTTATTGAGGACTAAAGACTTTTTATAAATGGGTAAGGGCACGAGAAGATCATCAGAAGTCCGAGCAGGGTCCCCCAGACCCTTAAAGATGTGCTGGACATCCAACACAGGACCATCAGACTGGGTAGAGGTCAGTGGATCCCTGAGGTCAGGTTGGTTAAAAGGTGATGTGTCACAAGAGTTAAGCTGGATAGCTGAAACACAAACAGAATGCAGAGAGCCCTGAACAAAAGATTGAAAACCCCACCTGGCCGAATGAGGCAGTCTATCCAAAGGATGGATTGAGTCTCTTAAACAGGTTTGAACGGATGTAGTAGCAGTAGGGCGAGGCCAGGTTACAGAAGGTCCTGAACAAGAAGCAGGAAGCTCACTGGGCATAGGCTGGACTGGTGCAGAGGCCGACTGAACGGCATTGCCAGGTGCAGCAAACAACCAGAATTGCATCGCAGGGCGTAGCGACTGTGGAACTGGTGGACGAGTCAGCCTGGGTGTGTGTCCAAGGGGGTCCAGGGACAGGCAAAGAGAAATGGCCATGCAAACTGGAGTGACTGATTGGCTCAGGTTCATAAGTAGGCTTCTCATCTAGAGTACCACACGACCCAGAGAGTGCCTCAGCCCGACTATTGCAGGAGACATTCCAGAAATCGCTATACGCAGCGGGAAGAGCAGAAGATACTGGGGTGGTGGCAACAGGAGTATTCTCTTTTGGGGTAACCTTGAGTAGGCAGGAGGAGGAACAGGAGGAACCCCAAGTCAAGATCTGTCCAGCAGTCCAGTCAACATGTGGAGAATGGAGCCGTAACCAAGGAAGACCTAATATGATAGGAGACGAAGCCTTAGGTAAGACAAGGAAGGATATCCACTCCTGGTGGTGTGTTTCTACCGACATCTTAACAGGGAGGGTCTGGAAGCGGATAGGGCCCCCTGGGAGAACAGTGCCATCAATCGCCAAGACCACCAATGGCGTAGTAAGGGGCAAAAGGATAAGTCTCATGGAAGACACAGTTCCACAGTTCCATGAAATTGCCAGCGGCTCCGGAATCCAGATGTGCCAAGACCGAACGAGAGGAAGCGCCGACATGAAGGAACACAGAAAAAAGAAGACGAGAAGGTGAAGGTGATACTTCAGGGTCTAATACTCCACCTTCCAGATGTATTAGCCCCCATCGTTTTTCTGGACGAAGAGAACAAGTGTCACGAAAATGACCTTTGGCCCCACAGTAGAGGCACAGGCCCAGAGTTCTGCGCCTAGTGCGTTCTTCGGGAGACAACTTGGTCCAGCCCAGCTGCATAGGTTCCTCAGCGGGCAGGGGGTGCTCCTCGGATCGAAGAGAAGGGACTGGGAGCTCAAGTTGCCTAAGGAATGGGGAGTGCTGGCGTCTTTTTTCCAGGGACCTCTCCTGAAAGTGAATATCGATCTGGTTACACAAGGTAATGACACCGTCCAGATCAGCAGGAAGGGATCTTCCTGCTAATTCATCCTTCACTCTATCAGTGAGGCCATGTAAAAAGGTTGCAACTAGGGCCTCATTATTCAAGCTCAATTCAGCTGTGAGGAAACTGAAGAGCATACTGTCCCACAGAAGCGGACTCTTGACGGAGACGTAAAAGAGCGCTAGCCGCTGAAGAGACACGACCCGGTTCCTTGAAGATATTCCGAAAGAGTTTCAAGAAATCAGACAGGCTAGAAACCACTGGATCATTCAGTTCCCACAGAGGGGCAGCCCAAGCTAGCGCCTCACCGGACAAGGGATATAATATAGGCTACTTTTGCCCGATCAGACAGGAAGTTTTGGGGCTGAAGTTTAAAATGAATCGTGCACCGGCTAAGGAACCCCCTGCAAGCCTTTGAGTCCCCAGAGAAACGGGCCGGAGCTGGCAGTTGTAATGAATGTGTGGCTGCGACTGGTGCGATAGGTGCAGCTGCTGATTGCACTTGAGGCTGCAGGTTCGGGTTTCCCAAGGAGGCCTGGAGCTGCTCGAAGCGGGAAGCCAGATCCTTAAGGAATCGCATCACCTGAGTCTGATTAGATTGCTGGGCCTCGAGTCTGCGAACTATGCCCTGCAATGGATCGGCTGCAGGAAGCGACACGTCAGTCGGGTCCATGGCTGATCAAACTGTCAGGTCACCTAGAGGCTAGGTGACAGATGCACACCGTTGGGATCAGGAGTGCACCGCAAGGCAGTGAACCCTACGGCTAACTGCTGCAGATGGGAGTCCGGGTATAAGGAAGGCAGGGTCGCTGGAACACCAACACAGATCCCACCGGGGTTAGAGCGTAGGATTCCCTGTGGCGCGGAGTCTAAGAGCCAGCAGGTTTTCACCAGAGCCTCTGATTGTGAGGATGGACTGGGCTGCAACTGGCTCTAGGTCGCGACCCCCAGGGTTCCCCAGCTCACACCCACAGTAGGCAACAGAAGGATAAGGATAGTAACGGAATAAGCCAAGGTCGGGGCCACAAGCAGACAAGGACAACAGAGTACACGCCAAGGTTCAGGGTCACAGGCAAACAGGGATGGCCGGGAACACGCCAAGGTCAGGGTCATGAGCAGACAGGAATCGTTAAGAACAGGCCAAAGTCGGTAACAGGAATCAGATGTAGGAAACACAGCAAGTACACACAGAGGCTAACACACAATGGTTGATGCACTGCTGGCTTGCAGTGCACAGGTTAATATAGGGTTCCCTGATAGGGCCTGGGGTGGGGCCATGCTTAGAGGAGAGGTTACAAAAGCAGTCAGGTGAGGGTCAGCTGGTCTCTAGAGATGAACACATGGAGACAGGTATGCTGATCGACAAACTCTATTGCATAACCATGACAAAGGGGACTTAGGAGAGAGAGGGGACTGCCCACTTTCCTTATGAACTTGGCAGTCACGATAACAGTCTGGCAAAAGTTAGCTCATCAAATAAAACAGTCATTAAAGAGCAACAGAACAATAACAGAAACTTTACCTTTAATACCCCACGGGTATGGGAAAGGAGTACCCCTAAAACAGAATATCAGGGTAACTCATATTACCTGAAATCCAGCACACAGCACTGTGCACCCTGTAAAGTACAGGGGGAAAAGACAAAACAGTGAGCCCAAAGATCCGACCAGGAGGATCAAGGAGGTTGCTTGGAGTAACGTGAGAGTTGAGATGTGGAGACCTGCTTCCTTGATTGACCCCTTACAGGGGTCCAGACGCGGCTGGGAGTAGTAGGAAATGGACGGGCTTGTCCAGGGGGGTAGCAAATCTTCTTCAGGCAATGAGGGGAGATTTAAACTTTTCACAAAGGCTTCTCCTTCCTGAAGATCTCGAAGGCTGTATTGGACACCATCCCTGGACACGATGAGATGAAAAGGTAATCCCCAGTAATACTGGGGATATCACCCAGTGATGTTGCAGGTGTGCTGTTATTGGTCGCAGGTTTCTCCGTTTTGCTAATGTGATGGGGGAGAGGTCAACTAAAAATCTGCAGCTTAGCCCCCTGGTACGTGATTTGGGATTTATTGTGTGTGGCCAAGGTCAGGGCTTCCTTGCTATCATAAAAGTGAAACCTCACAGTTACATCTCTGGGCCTAGCTTCAGCCGGAGGTTTCAGACCCAGAGAACGATGAGCCCTGTCCAGGCGCCAGTCCACGTCCAAGGTGTTAAAGAGCCCCAGGAGATAGGGGCGCAAAGCGGAGTCACCCACCTTTTCAGGGATACCACAGAATCGTAGATTTTTTCTTCTTTCCCTGTTCTCTATGTCCTCCTGCTGTAGCTGTAACTGGGAGACTGAGTTTTAAGGCAGGAGTTCTCATCTTCTATGTCCTGCACATAATTTACCATTTCATAAAATGTATGCTCTAGCGTGTCTGTGCATTCCCCAATTTATGTGATTTCCTACCTCAGTTCTGCAGATATTTTGCTCACAGCAGCTGAAATGGATAGGGTGATTTTCTGAATCAGAAGCTGCAGTTTAGCATCCAATTTGGCATCTAGGATGTCCGGGGTTAGAACTGCTGGCACAGGAGAGGGTATGAGACCCAGAGCCTGTATTGCAAGGGGAGGGGGATTCCCAGCCTCCTCCGTCCCCAGCGAGGGATCCATCATTGCTATGGGATCAGCGGGGGAAGTTGAGGCCGAGGATTGCGGCCTAGTAACATACCGGTCCATGTCAGATCTCTGGCGCGGCCCAAATAAAGTATTATAGCAGTGCTGCTGCTGGCCAACTGACATGGACATTCATTGTACTGTTCATTTAAGCACAAGAGAATCCATTTTGTTCTCACTGTTGAAATGTGTTCTGTAACCTTCACCTAACACACAGACACTTCTCCTACTAAACGCTCTCTACTCCCCCCTCCCTTTTCAAGGTTTTACTTTTGCAATTGTTCTATTCGCTAGTTTTTAATAATATATTTCTATTTGTTAGCTTTTAATAACATATTTCTATTTGTTAGCTTTTAATAACATCTCACACCACCCCTTTCTTATCTATGTATAAAATAACATGTAATAATACATTTTTTCACCGAACGGACATTTTAAACACAGTGATTGAGTCCTGTGAATCTGTTCCTGCAGCTGCAGTATTAACTTTGTTTTAGAGTCCCAATCAGAAATCAGTCATATCAGTCTTGGCGAGCCATAACAGGAGTTTGGCAGAGTCTCCAGAAGGAACCGCGCTTTCATCGGGATCAGCGGGAAACGCAGACCTCAAATGCCGGCTAGGTAAGCTGCCCTTAAGCTTGCTATATTTCTGCCTTTTCCTATGTATCCTATCTGTCGGTTCTCAAGGAAACCAGACCACTCTCGGACCTTTCTGGTTGGGTAACGTGTGTGTGTGAATGTGTTTGTGTCCCCCTTCACGGGTTGGACTATGTGTGGATAGGGAAAATCCTCTGCAGTTCCCTGCGTTGACTCCTTGTGGGCGACCTGGGTCAGAGGCGCATGGTAGGGTCAGATAAAACTCACAGAGAAGAGAAGAGACGAGGAGGGTCTC
The DNA here is from genome assembly GCA_037952925.1 of Lithobates clamitans. Lineage (NCBI taxonomy): Eukaryota > Metazoa > Chordata > Amphibia > Anura > Ranidae > Lithobates > Lithobates clamitans. The sequence goes on along the minus strand of JBBGZY010001703.1, from coordinate 165,137 downwards.
TTAATGAGTGTTTTGTCTATTGTCATAAACCCCTTCTATCCACGTAGATAAGTGGAGACTATTCTTGTAAATCTGCAGATTTGCTGTACTATTTGTTTTAGAGGCAAGAGGGTATAGGCACAAGTAGAGAAGAGAGAAGACTGGCCAGTCATTATGGGCATTAAATTAATTAAGGGAATGAAGGGAGAGAGGCCTTCAGAAAATGCCCAGCGCAAGATGAGCGCTAGAGAATATATGAACCGAAGGTACGGTTCTGCCTATACTGAGCCCCTAGATACATGGGTAAAATGGACAAAGGGAACAGCTAAACCTTTAAAATCTGAAGGGACTTTTGATTTAAAAGTATGGCAAACTTTTCTGCACGATTATGGCCCACTACTGTGCAGTGAAGGAACGTGGAGAATAGCACATGGGAGACAGAAGCTAAAGTAGCAAATCAAACTGGCTTGACGGAGATATTTAATAAAAGTACTGCCCAAATTTACTACGTTTGGCCAGAAGACTCTGTAGAGGAGGACCCCCCACCTTATGTGGCTGCCAGTTTGGCTTTAAGGGGTCCACGCACAAAAGCAAAAGAATTAGATTACATGGAACACACAAAAGATGAGCTATGCAATATAGTGGAGAGCAGAGGTTTAACAGCCCTATATCAACCTACAAAGAGGGATTTGGCTCGTATCCTAGAAACAGATGATTGGCATAAATCAAAAGGCACATATGCAAACCTAGATCTCTCTGAACTTAAGGCTTTGGCCAGAGAAAGAGAGATAGAGTCTGAACTTCCAGAGCAAACCATAATTTCCAAATTGTGGCAGCAAGATGAAGAGAGAAGGAAGGGAGATGCCAGCCCTTCTGCCCCTGGCATAGAGAAATCTGTTGCAGTTTATCCTGTCAGAACCCAATTAGTTTTTGAAGGTGATGCTGTTGACAGTAAGTCTCAAATTAAATGGCATGTACCTTTTAGTCCCCAAGATATGAGAGCCATATTAGAGGGATTGGGAGATCCTAGAAAGAATCCAATTGGGTTTGCAAACAAACTTAGTGCTGCACAGGAAGCATATGAGGCTTCTGCTACTGACATTCATCAGCTTCTTATTAAAGCAGTGGGAAGCAACATGTCTGGCTATGTACTTAAAGAATGTAGTGTAGACGTCAAAAATCTAGGTAAGATGGTTAGTGGATGGGAGGTTTGTGAGAAATTGAAGGAAAAATTGCCCCAAATATATGGACAAACCAGACATGCTGAATTTATGAATGCTAAGCAAGGGAAAGAGGAAGCAGCAGGGGCTTATTGGAGGCGGTTAAGTGATATGGCTGAGGAAGCAGGCATTAAAATAGAGGAAGAGAAGGCGGGAGAAACTGCAAGTCCATCTACACAACTGGTGAAACAAAGGTTTCTTGATGGTTTAATACCTCAGTTGAAAGAAAAGTTGTTCACAGCAAGGCCTGAGGCAGGCAATATGTCTATTCGAGACGTCCTGCCTATCCTGTTATCCATAGAAAACAGGATTAACCAAAAAGACAGCAAACCCAAGGTAATGTACATGGGGAAGCAGAGAGGAAAAGGAAGAGGAAGAGGCAAAGGAAATTTCAGAAATCATGGCAATCGGGGACCAATTATATGCTACAATTGTGATGGGGAAGGACACATAGCCAAATTCTGCCATCTTCCTGACCGTAGACTAGAAAAGAGCTTAGAGGCACCTCACGCTGATCCCAGTTCTCTGCCAAAAGCAGTGGATCAGGCATAGGAAAATGGCATGCCAGTATCAATCATGTTAAATAGGGGAGACAATGGTCCCGAGGCCAGAGTAAAAGTATTTTTACAAGAACTCCCCTATCCTGGAGGAGAAACAGAATTAACCTGTTTAATTGATACTGGTGCAAGCCGAAGTGTTTTTAATATAGAGGACTTACCTCCAGGATTATTATCTACAAATGTTATCTCTGGTGTTGGCCTAACCGGGACCACTACTGATTTGGTTGAGTCCAAGCCACTTAAACTCAGGCTAGGACAGCAAACAGAAATTGTCACTAAAGTGTTAGTTTCAGACACAGTTCCTACCAATCTTTTGGGAGCTGACATTTTGAACCAAATTTTAGCAAACATAGACTACACTCCTACAGGAGTCCAAATGGTCAGTAGTTTATCAGGAGAAGTTTTAAATTCTGCCTGTGGAGTATTTTTAATCCAAGACTCCACTCTGCCATTTCCACCAGAATTGAAAGTGATTCCCACTGAATTATGGGCCACCAACAAATATGATGTAGGTCTGCTGGATTGCACCCCAGTCATGATAAAAATTAAACCAGGAGCCCATCTCCCACAGATTAAACAGTACCCACTGAGTATTGCTCAGACTGAGGGGATAAAGGATCAAATCACTCAACTGAAAGCAGCAGGGGTTGTTGTACCAATTAAGTCCCAGGTCAATACACCCCTGTTCCCAATTGCAAAGAAGCCAGACAAGAAGGGTGGGCAGGTGACATATCGCATGGTGCATGATTTGAGAGCCATTAACAATATAATAGAGGCAGATACCCCGATCGTGCCCAACCCCCGCACTTTACTAAGTGGAATACCTGCATCCAGCACCTGCTTTACAGTGATTGATCTTGCAAATGCTTTCTTTTCAGTGCCCCTGCACCCAGATTTCTGGCACCTTTTTTCATTTACCCATGATGCCCAAAAGTTAGCATGGACAAGATTGCCCCAAGGCTGTGTGAGTAGCCCCTCTGAATATAATACTGCGTTAAAGCAAGTATTGGACCAATGGTCCCCCTCACACCCAAACACAGTTTTGCTTCAGTACATAGACGATTTGCTTATTTGTTCTGATACAAAGGACATTTGTAGCAGAGAAACAGTAAGCCTTCTCCTGTTTCTCTATAACAGTAACAACAAAGTTAGCAAAGATAAGCTACAATACTGCCAAGAGAAAGTGATCTTCCTGGGTCACTGCATTTCACATGGAACCTGTCACCTAACCCCAGATCGAGTTAAAACTCTACAAAACTTTGAAAAGCCAAGAAATGTCCGGCAACTACGTGCCTTCCTGGGGTTAGTGGGATATTCTAGGGACTGGATTCCAAATGCATCAGAACTTATGGCTTCTCTATATGAGGCTACCACTAGAAACCCTTTCAAACTCGCATGGGACAATGTATTGCAGATGAAGGAGCTTATTAAAATTTTGTCTGAAGCTCCCGCCATTGGACTTTCTGACTATACTAAGACTTTCTCGTTGTTCTGTCATGAAGTCAATGGATTTGCTGCAGGTGTACTCACCCAGCTACATGGAGACAAACAGAGGCCTGTGATGTATGTATCAGCCTCATTAGACCCTGTCATCAAAGGCTCCCCCAGTTGTATGCGAGCCATAGCAGCCTGCATTTTGCTGCTAGACAAAGTAACGGAGCTTGTACTAGATTCTGCTCTGATCCTGTATGTGCCACATGCAGTGCAGGAAATCATGAATCAAGTAAATACTAGACATGTGTCTGCCAGTAGATTTGACAAGTACCAGTCTGCTCTTTTTGCTCCATCGAATTTAACAATCAAACGATGTGTTACTTTAAATCCGGCTACTCTTCTTCCTATAATTGATGAGGAAGATGCAACAAATAGTACTAATGTAGAACCTGAGAGTTTTTTTCATGATTGTATGGCTCTTATGGAGGTAGAAAGGGCCTCTGTCACACCAGCAAAAGATGAGCCCTTATCAGATTGTGGCACACACTTATTCGTAGATGGTTCCAGATTTTACACTGATGATGGTCAGCCACACACAGGGTTTGCTGTAACCACTACAGACACCATTTTACATCAGGAAGCATTGAAACCCCAGATGTCAGCACAGGAAGCGGAGTTGTATGCTGTAGTCAAAGCATGTCATCTCCTAGAGAATCAAAGGGGAAATGTTTACACTGACAGCAGATATGCATTTGGAATAGCCCACGATTTTGGGCCTATCTGTAAAGCACGGCACTTTCTGACTAGTGCAGGGAAGCCAGTGAGACATGCAAAACTCATAGAGCGGCTATTTGAGGCCTTTCAGAAACCAGCAGAAGTTGCCATCTTGAAGGTAAAAGGGCATGCAAGGGGAAGTGACATGACAGCCAGAGGAAATGCTTTAGCAGACCAAGCGGCAAAGGATGCTGCCCTTATGGCATTTGGAGTCACATCCACTGTAGGGGTCGCCCAGGTAGCGGGGACAGATTCCCCTCATCAAGAGCAGTGGGATGTAGAAACTCTAATTCAGTTGCAGAACCAGGCCCCTGATGAAGAGAAGGATAAGTGGATCAAATGTAATGCTACCCAAAATCAGCAGGGCCTGTGGAGCGCTGACAACAGGTGGTGTCTACCCAGGAGTTTGTACCCAGTTTTAGCACAGCTGGCACATGGCGTCAGTCATCTTGCTAAGGGCGCGATGGTGGCACTTACTGACTGCTATTGGATAGCACCTGGATTTAGTGCATTTGCAGCCAGGTTTTGTGCTTCATGTCTCACTTGTGCTCTGTACAATGCAGGGAGGCCTGTTCATGTTCCCCAAAGGCATTCTCCAAAGCCAGATTTCCCTTTCCAAAGAATTCAAATAGATTACATTCAGATGCCCAGAATAGGCACCTATGAGTTTGCTTTAGTGTGTGTTGACATGTTTTCAGGTTGGCCCGAGAGCTGCCCAGTAGCCAAAGCAAATGCAAAAACAACAGCAAAGAAAATTTTGAATGAAATAGTTTGTAGATATGGAGTTCCTGAAACTATTGAGAGTGACAGAGGAACCCATTTTACTGGGGAAGTAATGAAAGAGGTAATGGAAGCACTTCACATACAGCAAGCTTTCCATACACCTTATCATCCACAAAGTAGTGGTAAAGTTGAGAGACTTAATGGAATTTTGAAAAACAGATGTGCAAAAATTAAAGCAGATACAGGAAAAGAATGGGTGGAAGCTTTGCCATTAGCCCTATATTCTGTACGAACTACCCCTAAACAACCACATGGGCTGTCCCCCTATGAGAATTTATTTGGAGGGCCACCCAAAACAGGGCTAAATTTTCCCCAACAGTTGCAGGCTTCTCACTCTAATCTGTTAGAATATGTTCAGATTTTGCAAAGAACATTGAATAAAATACATGAAGGTGTTTATAAATCTATCCCCGACCCAGATTCTGTTTCAGGTATTCACAGAATCCAAACAGGTGACTGGGTGGTGGTCAAGCGACACGTCAGAAAGCCACTAGAACCAAAATTTGACGGACCACATTTGGTGCTTTTGACAACCGGTTCTGCTGTCAAGTTGGAAGGAAAGCCCACCTGGATTCACGCCAGTCACTGCAAGAAAATCCTGAAGTGATGATATCCTTTGAAAAAAAGATGATAATGTTTCTTTTCTTTTTGTTGTTTGTGAGAACTGAGACATGGAAAAATAACCCTTTCATCCAAATGTTAAAATTGTATGCAACCCATAGCAATGCTAGTAACTGCTGGGTGTGTTCTCACTTACATCCCCATACAGGAACAATACCCATGATAGCAATGCCTCTCAATTTCACTGATCTAAACAGGACCAGAATAAATGGCTCATACATCGTCTCCACAGCTAATGAGCACAGATCAGTAACTTTGATGGTTTCGAAACAGATAAACACTCCACAGATTTGTTTAAACATTACATGCCCGTTTAACACTAAATGTACACGGTTTCCTGAGATTCCATGTTATTGCTTCCAGTTTTTTAGGAGCAGGCATACCGTCCATACGTAGAGGGTTATATTATATATGTGGAAATAAAGCTTACGCCTGGCTTCCTACTAATGTTACAGGTACATGTTACATTGGGAAGTTAGTACCTGCTTTGGCTGTTCGCAAAGATACAGTGCGACCAGATCAAAGTCCAGAATACCCTTTAGTGTTCAAAAGAGAGCTGTTCACTGAAGGTGACATGGCATGGTCATGGTTCTCTTCCTGGACAGGATGGGGAATTGAAGCAATGAAAAGACTAAATAATTACACTAGAATTGTAGATGAGATTATTAACCTTACTACCACTGATATAGGTTTATTAAATGAAGAAATGGCTCAGCTTAAAAAAGTAGTATTAGAGCACAGATTAACGCTAAATTATCTCACTGCAGCTCAAGGTGGGATGTGTAAGATATTTCACACTGACTGTTGTATATACATTTCTGATAATGAGGACATTATTAAAGGGCATCTTGCTAAGATAAGAGAACTACAGAATAAGGCCAGAGATATTGCTAAAGATGGATGGAACCCCTTTCAGGGTTTAGGAGGTTTTGGTGATTTTTTTATATGGCATAGCAACATGGTTACAGAAACTAGGTGCTTACATTGTGATGTTCCTATTTCTCATGTTTGTTATTTACTTCCTCATCAGGCTATGCCTCTGTGTGACTACCCGCTGTACCACCAGCCCTGATGAACCCATTATTGTGAGAAAGCTAGGAGAGAGCTGAACAGGACGCCGTCTCTCTGCGCCAATGTAACAGGAGTTACCAGCAATCAGCTGAACGTAACGCGGAGAAGAATGGTGTCAAATAAACAAAAGGGGGGAAATGACATGGACATTCATTGTACTGTTCATTTAAGCACAAGAGAATCCATTTTGTTCTCACTGTTGAAATGTGTTCTGTAACCTTCACCTAACACACAGACACTTCTCCTACTAAACGCTCTCTACTCCCCCCTCCCTTTTCAAGGTTTTACTTTTGCAATTGTTCTATTCGCTAGTTTTTAATAATATATTTCTATTTGTTAGCTTTTAATAACATATTTCTATTTGTTAGCTTTTAATAACATCTCACACCACCCCTTTCTTATCTATGTATAAAATAACATGTAATAATACATTTTTCACCGAATGGACATTTTAAACACAGTGATTGAGTCCTGTGAATCTGTTCCTGCAGCTGCAGTATTAACTTTGTTTTAGAGTCCCAATCAGAAATCAGTCATATCACCAACCTTTCCCATGGGGTGCCCAAGGAGATATGCGTGTGATCAGGCTTACCCCGATGCTTCTGCTCTCTAATTGCACTGAGCGGAGGTCATGGAGAGCGGACGGAGCCCGGAGCTCACTCAGAAGATGTCCACCATGAACGAGAGCCGTGCATGTGCCATTGTGGTTTGCAGTCTTGAGTCTTGTGTACTTCTGTTCACCGGTTCAGGTGCAAATGTTTCCCTGAATTTGCACCTGAACCGTACCTAAGAAAGCACAGGACCACTTTTCAAAACCGCACCATGGCTGTCCCGCCCATGTGTGAACTGGCTTCATTAAAAGCTGGTCACATTCCTGCTTCTAAATTTGCTACTGTGTGGAGGAGAGGAGGGAAGCGAGCAGGAGGAGAGGAGGGAAGTGAGCAGGACTGCAGGTGGTGCAACACAGGGGGAAGCCCAGGCAGTAAGGGAAATCAGCATTGCACAGAGTAATTAGGGTGTGCCCAGGCACACCTTGCACACCCTGTGCATGCCTACGGATTTACTTTAAATTATAATCTAACATAAATTTCCATGCAGGGTCCCTCTATTAAAGAATTTGATTCTCAGTCAGGAATTTATCATGCATTAGACTCAATTCACAAAGCGCTAACACAAGGATAAAGCTCTCAATTCTAGCCATGGACTCAGCTGAAAATAACTTGCTTTTTAAAAATCAGCGTATAACACGCTGTCCCGCCCATGTGTGAACTGGCTTCATTAAAAGCTGGTCACATTCCTGCTTCTAAATTTGCTACTGTGTGGAGGAGAGGAGGGAAGCGAGCAGGAGGAGAGGAGGGAAGTGAGCAGGACTGCAGGTGGTGCAACACAGGGGGAAGCCCAGGCAGTAAGGGAAATCAGCATTGCACAGAGTAATTAGGGTGTGCCCAGGCACACCTTGCACACCCTGTGCATGCCTACGGATTTACTTTAAATTATAATCTAACATAAATTTCCATGCAGGGTCCCTCTATTAAAGAATTTGATTCTCAGTCAGGAATTTATCATGCATTAGACTCAATTCACAAAGCGCTAACACAAGGATAAAGCTCTCAATTCTAGCCATGGACTCAGCTGAAAATAACTTGCTTTTTAAAAATCAGCGTATAACACGCACAGGCGTATAACACGCACATTCATTTTAAGAGGGTTTCAGGAAAAAAACTTAAATTTTAAATAAGGAACTTTGAAACAAAATAAGGGTCAGTGCCCATCTGCAGCCTCACCATTGCCATCAATGCAGCCTGATCAATGCCCATCTGCAGCCATCAATGCAGGGAGGGGGGCGGGACGAACGCCAACAGATTACATACAGTGAGAATCTCCTATGATAGACAAAACAGTAGTCCAATGGCAGCCCAGGAGACGGGACTTCCTATTATAGAGGCCACCAAGTAAACAGAGGATTCTCACTGTATGTAACCTGACGGCGCTCGTCCCACCCCCTCCCTGTCCCCTTCGAGGCAGCTAAAATTGAAGTATTGGCGTATAACACGCACACGCTATTTGCACCCGATTTTCATGGTGAAAAAGTAAGTATTATACGCCAATAAATACAGTAAATCTACTTATCTGGTTGTTTTAGCTTTGAAAATTTAACCTATTGTGTCCCTGTGGGGAAGACTTGCCCTCAGTTTCACCCCAACAGAAGAGTTAGGACCTCTCTCAGGTTTTTATCAGTAGCTGATCATTGCTCTCTGTGTCCCTATTTACTACACTTTTTAAACTTCCTTTTCTAATGACTTGTGGTCCCTTGGACAGGGAGTCCAATCACGGGGTAAGTGAGTGGGATATTCAAAAACAAAGCCAGGAGAAACAAAGGGTGAAAACAATATGCACTAATACAACGCTAAGAGGCGTATACACAAATGCTAGGAGTCTAGCTAACAAAATAGTGTATCTGGAGCTGCTATTACACAAGGAGGACTTATGCCCCATACACATGGTCGGACAATGATCGGACATTCAGACAACAAAATCCATGGATTTTTTCCGACGGATGTTGGCTCAAACTTGTCTTGCATACACACGGTCGCAAAAAGTTGACGGAAAATCCGATCGCTCTGAATGCGGTGACGTAAAACACGTCCGTCGGGACTATAAACGGGGCAATAGCCAATAGCTTTCATCTCTTAATTTATTCTGAGCATGTGTGGCACTTTGTCCATCGGATTTGTCCACACACGATCGAAATTTAAAGGATCGGATTTTGTTGTTGGAAAATTTGATAGCATGCTCTCAAACTTTGTGTGTTGGAAATTCCGATGGAAAAAGTCCGATGGAGGCCACACACGGTCGGAATTTCCGACAACAAGCTCCGATCGCACATATTCCGTCGGAAAGTCTGACCGTGTGTACAGGGCATTAGACTTTGTGGGAATAGCTGAAACTTGGTTTGACAGCTCACACGATTGGCTGGCCAATATACAGGGGTAATCCTTGTATCATAAGGACAGGGAAGGTAGAAGAGGGGGAGGGGTGTGTCTATATGTCAAAAGTGATTGTAAGGGTGGTAGAGAGGAGCAACATTATGTATGGCTAGGGGGAGGTGGAATCAGTGTGGGTAGAACTTCAAAGAGAGGAGATGAGTGGAAAACTAATAGTGGGGGTATGCTATTGGCCACCCAACATGAAGGAGGAGGAGGAGCTGGAATTACTATCTAAGTTATAAATGACTGGGAAACAGGATAATGTAATCATAATGGGGACTCCAATTATCCTGATATCGACTGGGCAGAGGGAACAGCTCGCTCACTAAAGGCCTATCATTTCATTAATGTTTTACAGGACAACTTCATGTCCCAAATGGTGGATTCCCCTACTAGAAAAAATGCCCTGTTAGACCTGTTAATTAAGAATGATCCAAGTCTGATCTCAGATGTTGAAATACGCGACAACTTGGGATCTAGCAATCATAGGATGATCGCGTTTACTATAAATCACAGGAAAAGGAGGGATATGGTAGTACAAAAACACTAAATTTCAAACAAGACAATTTTCCTGAACTACGGTCATTGCTACATGACATTAATTGGGACCAAGTTCTGGGGACATTGAACACAGCAGAGAAATGTGAATGCTTTAGGAGCATATTAAACAAAGTTATCAAACAGTGCAATCCAATGGGCAATAAATATAGAAGAGCAAAAATTAAACCTGGGTGGTTAAACTGTAATGTGAGACATCAAGGAGAAAAGTATGGCCTTTAAAAAGTATAAAGGGAATGGGTCACCAACAGCATTACTGCACTACAAGGAATGCAATAAGAAATGTAAAATCACAATCAAGGCGACTAAAAAAGATTACGAGCGACACATAGCGGAAGAAAGTAAAAATATCCCAAAAAAGTTTTTTTTAGATATATTAACAGTAAAAAGACAAAAACGGAGCACATTGCACATTTAAAAGATGAGGATGGGAGGATGGTTACATATGACACAAAGAAGGCAATTGTACTAAATGCATTTTTCTCCACATTTTTTACGTAAGAAAAAGAAGGGTTTATGAACAGCGACTTTAGTGTTAGTAACACAACACAAGACATATCCATGTGGCTAGGAGGCCGGAGTCAATGATAGACTTCGCAAACTCAACACAAATAAATCACCGGAACTGGATGGCTTACACGTGAGTCCTCCGAGATCTCAGTCAAGTTATAGCCAGACCATTGTTCCTGATCTTTATGGCCAGCATAATGACAGGATTAGTACCAGCTGATTGGAGAAAAGCCAACATGATACCAATATTCAAAAAAGAGCAGAGACATGTTCCTGGGAATTATAGGCCAGCCAGCCTAACATCAATAGTTGGTAAATTATTGGAGGGGATGATTAGGGACTATATCCAAAGTTTTACTGAAGAAAAGAATATCATTATTGGTAATCAGCATGGGTTTAAGAGAGGATGTTCCTGCCAGACCAATCTGCCTATGGAGGCAGATTGGATTACTGACTCAAATATACCTATCCTGTGGGTTACCCCATGCTTGTGATCCTGAAGACATCAGACCGGGAGTATCACTCCTCATGCTGCAGCCTGTTTTGCAACGTATAACCGTCCTCCTAGTTGTGGGAGCCCTTGCGAGTCCTGCTATTTCCCATACCAAATGCAACGCTAAGTATTTAGCACAAGTTTTGTTTCCCTGGTCAGCCCGGTTTCAGCGGAGCTCTCAGGGAGATTACCCGGGGCACCATCTGTCTGGGCGGTTCAGAGTGTTAACGTTTAACATGTTAATGTTTCATTGTTGGTTTAAAGATGTACAGACCATTTCAGTTGATAAATGCTTTATTTGCAGGTATTCAATTAGTGGCATTGAAAATGTGCGGCATGTGGGTGTCCTGCGGGTGATTACGTGTTATAGGCCCTGGCGTGTCGCACAACAATATCTTTTCTCCCCTCCCCTATTTGGGGTGGACTGGGGTAGCCCGCGATGGGCCTGGGGTATTGGGGACAATGATATCTACCTGACCGCAATATGCCTAAGGTAAAATATATTACATGAAATGTGAGGGGCATCAGAGCTAAGCCTAAAAGAAATGCAGTCCTAGCATACCTCAAAGCTCAGCGTGCGGACCTAGTGGTCCTGGTGGAGACACATCCTACAGGCCAATTACTGGTGACCCTAAAGAAGCCTTGGGTGGGATGGCTTTACCAGGCCCCCCCATACTGCTAATTCCAGAGGAGTTGCTATTGGTTGCCAAGACAGTACAATTTACTTTACTTTCACTTAAATCTGACCCTCAGGGGAGATTTGTATTCTTGCATGCTAAGATTCATGGCTTGGAAATTCTTATAATGGCAATCTGGATACCTCCCCCTTTCCAGTTTGCAGTATTAATGGAAGGTTTATCCTTCATGTCTCAATCCCCCACTGTTCCGGCAATTTGGTTGGGGGATTTTAATAATGTAGCTAACAGGGAACTAGACAGGCTGACACTGACACCTTCAGACCATTCCACCAATCCACAGACTAGATTTGGCAAATTTCTAACTGAACTTTCCCCCATAGACACGTGGAGGCATCGCCATCCAACTGATCAGATGTTTTCCTGTTTCTCGGCATCGCACAACTCGATGTCGCAAATAGATTTAATTCTAATATCCCGTTCTCTTCTCCCACTACTTGGAGAGGTAGATGTCAACCCCCGCATACTTTCTGATCACGCTCCCTGTTGGGCTGAGATTAAGCTGGATTCCCCTCCCACAACCTACTCCTGGAAATTCAATCCCTTCTGGCTGTCAGTGGTTCCGGATATATTGGAGTTGGGAAATGAATGGAGTTTCTTCTTTCAAGCCAACAGGGACTCAGCACAATTCGATGTTGTCTGGGACTCCTTCAAATCCCACGCATGCATGATGTTAGCCCAGCGCATAGCTAGATATAGGAAGTCCTCCTCTCAGGCAATTAGAGTAGCGGAGCAATCTTTAATGGCTATTGAGAAAGAGTTCACTGATAACCCCTCACCTTCCATGGCCGATCAGCTAAAACTACAAACCAGAGTGGTGAATAGTCTCCATTTTGAAAAGGCGGAGAGGAAAATATTCTACTGCAAACAAAGAGTGTATGAGTGTGGGGAACCGGTGGGATGTCTCCTTGCCTACCTGGCTCACATGGAACACAGACCACCAACGGTGGTGTCTCTTTGCGACACTAATGCCGCGTACACACGAGCGGACTTTACGGCGGACTTTTCGACGTACTTTCCGACGGACTTTGTGAATGAACGGACTTGCCTACACACAATCCACCAAAGTCCGTCGAATTCGTACGTGATGACGTATGACCGGACTAAAACAAGGAAGTTCATAGCCAGTAGCCAATAGCTGCCCTAGCGTGGCTTTTTGTCCGTCGAACTAGCATACAGACGGCGGACTTTTCGACCGGACTCGATTTCAACGGATAAATTTTAAACAAGTTTCAAATCTAAGTCCGTCCAACTTTTGAGAAAACAAAGTCCGCTGGAGCCCACACACATCGAATTGTCCGACGAAATCCAGTCCGCCGGGCAAAGTCCGCCGTAAAGTCCGCTCGTGTGTACGCGGCATAAGGATAGATTGATCTCTGATCCTGACATGGTGGATGAAGGGTTCCTCTCTTTTTTCGCAACCCTATATACTTCCTCTATTAATAACACCAGAGAAGAAGTAGAGACACTTCTAACTGATATAGACTTACCCACACTTACTCAATCACAAGTTGAACTACTGGAAGCGTCTATCACTGAAGATGATATAGTAGAGGCAATGTCTCACCTCAACCCCTCAAAAGCACCCGGGTCAGATGGCCTTCCTCTAGAATTTTACACAGCATATAACGTTACTCTGATCCCCAGATTACACAAGCTATTTTCCCATATTTTTAAATCAGGCTCCCTGTCTAAATCCATGAGCGAGGTCTACATAGTACTTATACCTAAGCCGGGCAAAAACTTAGAGCTCCCTGAATCCTATCGTCCCATATCCCTGCTTCAAATGGACATTAAAATTTTGGCCAAGATCCTGGTCCTGCGCCTAAACAAAGTCATTCTTACTCTGATCCATCCAGACCAAACAGGATTTATGCCCGCAAAAAACACAGCATATAATCTTCATAGATTATATATGAATTTACAAGCCGGGCATGACCAGGTGGGATCCAGAGTCGTGGTCTCTAGACGCCGTCAAGGTGTTTGACTCAGTTGAGTGGGATTACCTCTGGGCATGCCTGGCGCGGTTTGGATTTGGACCCAATTTTATCAGGTGGATCCGGCTCCTATATCAAAACCCCAGCCCCAGGGTGTTGGTCAATGGGAGGGTTTCTGATGCCTTCCCACTCACAAGAGGGACACGACAGGGTTGTCCCCTATCCCCTCTTCTCTATGCCCTGGCAGTGGAACCTCTTGCGTCGTCACTGCGCTCCCACCCAGGAACTGAAGGGCTGAGATGCGGGAATTTAGTAGAAACGTTGAGCCTTTATGCCGACGATATGCTGCTGTACCTGACAGACGCGGGCCCTTCACTGACAACTGCTCTTCATGTAATACAAACATTTGGTACTTATTCTGGGCTAAAAATAAATTGGGACATGTTTCAAGTCCTTCCCATGGACATAGGGGCCCCCACTGAATCCCAAGCCTCCTCTCCTCTCCTTCGGGTTAGCTCTATGAATTACTTAATTATAGTCATTACACGTTTCCCAGAAGACTTTGTCAGACTAAACATAGAACCTGTGATTGCTACCCTGAAAATTAAAACTCAGACATGGGCCAAGTTACCCCTGGGAGTAATGGGCTGGGTGAATTTAATAAAAATGGTAATACTCCCTAAATTCCTTTACGTACTGTGGCATGCCCCGGGCTATCTTCCCCTCAGAATCTTTAAATCCATCAAAGCTATTCTTAATTCCTTTGTATGGGGCAAGAGCTGACATAAACTGTCTTGGCAAGTACTGAAAAATCCCACAGAGTTGGGAGGCATGGCACTCCCAGACTTTAAGTTGTACTATCTGGTGGCACAATTATCTCACCTTTACTATATAGACAAACATGATAAAGATTGCTATCTGGCCCTAGTATGCTCCCCTTATGCTCGATTATACACCCACCCATTCCAAATCATTTTTAGAGAACCAACGGATGCCTGGACATTGGGCAGCCGCGGGGGGCTACTGTATCACCATTGCAAAATTTGGGCAGTAGTGAGACATAGACTATAAACACCAGCGACGCACTCACACACACACCACTCTGGGACAACCCAGGCCTGAGAGAACTGTTACTATTACCAGACCATAACCTGTTGAATGTTTATAATGGTAATATTCTGAAATCATTCCAACAGCTGAAGGAAGAATTTAATCTCAGCAATTCCATGCACTTACGTTACCTCCAGCTCCGCCATGCTCTACAGGCCCAATTCCATAATGATCCTCCTACATTGGACCATTTAGACGTCTTGTGCACAATAATAGGACAAGACCACTCAAAACTTATTTCTATATTCTATAATACTCTCCTTTGCCCTACAGCGACAAAACTTGCCTATAGATTGAAAGACTGCTGGGTGGGTGATGTGGCGGAGCTGGAGGATGATGAATGGGAGGATGCATTTGACACATATAGAAAGGTCTCCACTAGGCTCTCAGACCATCTCACGCAACTTTATATACCACACAGATATTAAATGACTCCCCTCCGCCTGTCCAAATACAAACAAGATCATCCTCCATTATGTCCCAGATGTGACAGCCCTTCTGGTTCCTTTTTTCATCTCATTTGGTCCTGCCCTGCAGTGCAAGGCTACTGGTCACAAATAGTAAAGTTCATACAGGACGAGATGGGGTCTCCCCTTACACTATGCCCTAAACAATGTCTACTGGGAATTTTCCCAGATCCCGGCTCAGATAAATATCATATTATATTTTTGCAAGAGTCCCTGTTCATAGCCAGGCTACTTATAGCAAGAAAGTGGATGAAGGCCTATGCACCTACATTACAGGAATGGATCTCCGCTATTAACAATGTATTACCATACAAAATGGAGCTTTACATTCACAGAGGCTGCCTGGCCAAATATGGAAAGATTTGGGATTAATGGCTGGAAAATGCAGCCACTTGTAATGATATAAATGAACATTCTCCTGTATAGTGAACAATGAGTAATACTTCTGTTGAGCAATACAGTATTACAATATACTAAAGAATATGAATATGCTGATATCTGATTGTCAGTGCCCCTTATATGTGGTGTACGACGAACTGTATGGTATGACTACATATGTTACCGCTTTGAAAAACAATTTCTTTTCCCCCCCTTTTTTTCTTTTTTCATTTTCATTCTAAAGTATGTGATATTAATATTCATGACCTGTAAATGTGCATTCTTCTCAATAAAACCAAATTATTTGTAAAAAAAAAATATATATATATATATAGGTTCACTGTCAGCTTTTTATAGCGTCAGGGACCCCCATATACTACCTAATAAACCCCATTGATTGCCTCCTAGTTAAACCTTCCACCAGTGATCACCGTATAACTGTTACGGGTGATGCTGGTTAGTTAGTTTATTTTTTATAGTGTCAGGGCACCCGCCGTTTATTACCTAATAAAGGTTTAGCCCCCTGATCGCCCGGCGGTGATATAACTCAGGTTTTAGGGTCAGATAGGGTCTGCGTCGCCCCAGGCAGCATCAGGTTAGCGCCAGTACCGCTAACACCCACGCACGCAGCATACATCTCCCTTAGTGGTATAGTATCTGAACGGATCAATATCTGATCTGATCAGATCTATACTAGCGTCCCCAGCAGTTTAGGGCTCCCAAAAACGCAGAGTTAGCGGGATCAGCCCAGATACCTGCTATCACCTGCATTTTGCCCCTCCGCCCGGCCCAGCCCACCCAAGTGCAGTATCGATCGATCACTGTCACTTACAAAACACTAAATGCATAACTGCAGCATTCGCAGAGTCAGGCCTGATCCCTGCGATCGCTAACAGTTTTTTGGTAGCATTTTGGTGAACTGGCAAGCACCAGCGGCCTAGTACACCCCGGTCGTAGTCAAACCAGCACTGTAACAGTAACACAGTAACACTTGGTAACGTGGCGAGTCCCATAATTGCAGTTCAAGCTGGTGAGGTGGCAAGAACAAGTAGTGTCCCGCTGCCACCAAGAAGAAGACAAACACCAGCCCATCGTGCCCATAATGCCCTTCCTGCTGCATTCGCCAATCCTAATTGGGAACCCACCACTTCTGCAGCACCCGTACTTCCCCCATTCACATCCCCAACCAAATGCAGTCAGCTGCATGAGAGGCATTTTCTTTATGTCCTCCCGAGTACCCCTACCCAATGAACCCCCTCAAAAAAGATGTCGTTTCTGCAGCAAGCGCGGATATAGACGTGACACCCGCTATTATTGTCCCTCCTGTCCTGACAATCCTGGTCTTTGCATTGGTGAATGTTTTGAACACTACCATTCACTAGTTGAGTATTAGCGTAGGGTACAGCATTGCACAGACTAGGCACACTTTCACAGGGTCTTCCAAGATGCCATTGCATTTTGAGAGACCCAAACCTGGAACCTCGAACCTGAGAATGCAGCCGGTGATTCCGCCAGCAGACCATAGAGCTGATCAGAGACCAGAATGGCTCCAATCATCTCTACGGCCTAAGAAACCGGAAGCTACGAGCATTTCATGACTTAGATTTCGCCGGATATAAACAGCGCCATTGGAAATTGGGAAAGCATTTTATCACACCAACCTTGGTGTGGTCAGATGCTTTGAGGGCAGAGGAGAGATCTAGGGTCTAATAGACCCCAATTTTTTTTTTTTTTTAAGTACCTGTCACTACCTATTTCTATCATAGGGGATATTTACATTCCCTGACATAACAATAAAAATGATAAAAACAATAAAAATTAAAAAAAAAAGCAAAAAAAAATATTAAAGAAAAAAAAAAGCACCACTGTCCCCCCCTGCTCTCGCGCAAAGGCGAATGCAAGCGTTGGTCTGGCGTCAAATATAAACAGCAATTGTACCATGAATGTGAGGTATCAACGCGAAGGTCAGATTGAGGGCAGTAATTTTAGCAGTAGACCTCCTCTGTAAATCTAAAGTGGTAACCTGTAAAGGCTTTTTTGCATGTTTGTGCGCAATTTTAAAGTATGTCATGTTTGGTATCCATGTACTCAGCCTAAGATCATCTTTTTTATTTCATCAAACATTTGGGCAATATAGTGTGTTTTAGTGCATTAAAATTAAAACAAGTGTGTTTTTTCCCAAAAAATGCGTTTGAAAAATCGCTGCGCAAATACTGTGTGAAAAAAAAATGACACACCCACCATTTTAATCTGTAGGGCCTTTGCTTTAAAAAAATATATAATGTTTGGGGGTTCAAAGTAATTTTCTTGCAAAAAAAAAAAATTTTTTCATGTAAACAAATAGTGTCAGAAAGGGCTTTGTCTTCAAGAGGTTAGAAGAGTGGGTGATGTGTGACATAAGCTTCTAAATACTGTGCATAAAATGCCAGGACAGTTCAAAACCCCCAAATGACCCAATTTTGGAAAGTAGACACCCCAAGCTATTTGCTGAGAGGCATGTCGACTCCATGGAATATTTTATATTATGACAGAAGTTGCGGGAAAAAGACAATTTTTTTTTTTTTTTAACAAAGTTGTCACTAAATGATATATTGCTCAAACATGCCATGGAAATATGTGAAATTACACTAGTGATTATTTTGCAGACCTCACTTTTTGTCACAAAGTTTTGAAAATTGAAAAAAGAAAAAAAAAATTTTCTTTTCTTTCTTCATTTTGCAAAACAAATGAGAGCTGCAAAATACTCACCATGCCTCTCATCAAATAGCTTGGGGTGTCTACTTTCCAAAATGGGGTCATTTGGGGGGTTTGTGCCATCTGGGCATTTTATGGCCTTGGAAACTGTGATAGGCAGTGAAGAGTGAAATCAAAAATTTACGCCCTTAGAAATCCTGAAGGCGGCGCTTGGTTTTCGGGGCCCCGTATGCAGCTAGGCTCCCAAAAAGTCCCCATACTCAGGAGAAGCAGCAGAATGTTTTTTGGCTGTAATTCCACATATGCCCATGGCATGTTTGAGCAATATAGCATTTAGTGACAATTTTGTGCAAAAAATAAAATAAAATAAAAAGTTGGTCATTTTCCCGCAACTTGTGGCAAAATATAAAATATTCCATGGACTCAACATGCCTCTCAGTAAATGGCTTGGGGTGTTTACATTCCAAAATGGGGTCATTTGGGGGTATTTTGTGCCATCTGGGCATTTTATGGCCTTCAAAACTGTGATAGGTAGTGAGGAGTGAAATCAAAAATTTACGCCCTTAGAAATCCTGAAGGCGGTGCTTGGTTTTTGGGGCCCCGTACGCGGCTAGGCTCCCAAAAAGTCCCACACATGTGGTATCCCCGTACTCAGGAGAAGCAGCAGAATGTATTTTGGGGTGTAATATGCACATATATGCAATATCCACATATGCCCATGACCTGTGTGAGCAATATATAATTTAGTGACAACTTTTGTAATTTTTTTTTTTGTCATTATTCAATCACTTGGGACAAAAAAATAATATTCAATGGGCTCAACATGCCTCTAAGCAATTTCCTTGTGGTGTCTACTTTCCAAAATGGGGTCATTTGTGGGGGTTTGTACTGCCCTGCCATTTTAGCACCTCAGGAAATGAGATAGGCAGTCATAAACTAAAAGCTGTGTAAATTCCAGAAAATGTACCCTAGTTTGTAGACGCTATAACTTTTGTGCAAACCAATAAATATATGCTTATGCAATTTTTTTTTTTACCAAATTCATGTGGCTGAATACATTTTGGACTAAATGTATGACTAAAATTGAGTTTATTGTATTTTTTATAACAAAAAGTAGAAAATATTGTTTGTTTTCAAAATGTTCGTTTTTTTCCGTTTATAGCGCAAAAAATAAAAACAGCAGAGGTGATCAAATACCATTAAAAAAAGCTCTATTTGTGGTAACAAAAGAACGCAAATTTCGTTTGGGTACAGCATTGCATGACCGCGCAATTAGCAGTTAAAGCGACGCAGTGCCAAATTGTAAAAAGTGCTCTGGTCAGGAGGGGGTTAAATGCTTCCAGGGCTGAAGTGGTTAAGGGCATGCTCCTGTCCCTCCACAATTCCTTACAGGCTGAATTTCCTAACGTGTTCAAACAATTCACCAGCGAGATCCACTCACTAGGTGGCCGGGTACACCATATTGAGAATTCCATGGAGGAAATTACTACTAAAGTAAATGACTTAGTAGAAGCAAATGATGATGCAATAGAGGAAGCCAAATGGATCAAGGCTAAACTCGCTGATTTAGAAGATTGTGCAAGGCGTAACAACCTCAAACCTAGGGGAATACCTGAGTCAGTACAAACAGCTGACCTCAGAAAATTTGCTACCGATCTCTTCATCACTCTCCTCCCAGAGACAGCACCTCTGGAACCTACTATTGATCGCATCCATCGAGTTCCGAAACCATCGTTCCTCCCAAGCTCCGCACCTAGAGATGTCATTTTGAGAATCCACGTCTACCATGCTAAAGAACAAATCCTGGCCAAATCCTGATCTCTAGGAAACCTACCAAACCCATATAACAACATTCAAATCTATGCAGACCTGTCCAAGTATACGCTGGACCTCAGAAGACAACTCACTACAATCACAAAGGCGCTTCGCAACCACAAGTTGGTATACCGATGGAAACAACTGTCTAAGATCATGATCAACAGGAATGACAGAACATGCACCATCTCATCCATAGAGGAAGGGCTAGCTCTACTTCACTCCTGGAATATCATCCCTGATCCACCAGGGGGCTCGACCAGACACCCATCTACATCCTGACACACCGTCAATGAGGTATCTCGACAATATCCAAGATTCATTTGTCAGTTATAGACTAATTCACCACTCTCCACACCAAGACCTCCCCGAGTCCTCTCACTAGGAAATATATTTTGGTCATTGGGACTTTTACCCCCACTAAGAAAATGCAGCTTAACCTTGCATCATACAGCTGCACTTTTTTTTTTCAAAAAGATTTTATAATAGTTTTCCATGAAATATGCAGCTAAATACATCAAACTGGGATACAGGTTCTATACAGGATAAGCCCAACAATGGCTCACAAGCTGCATACATCAAAATTGTCTAAAAGACAAGCTAAAGCTATAAAGAACACTATAATATTTCAAATAATATGCAAGGTCCGAGAGTGTAGTGGCTTCTCCCATTAAACAAGTGTCACCGCTCAAATTAGCCTACTAACACTCTCGGAAACTGTCCGAACCACCTGGGGGGGCCCATTCATAGCAGCCCTGTATTACCCAAATTTTTACTTCTTGGAACGGCAACCTGGAGGTCAGGACCGGCCCAAGCAGTCAGCTCCAACTTCCAAATACTAGACCTTAGATTGTTCAGAGAACAAAGAAGAAAGAGAACAGAAAAAATAAGAGAGGGAAGCAGGAGGGGTGAGTGGAAGAACAAGTAGGGACTGATCGAGTGGGGTGGGGACCCACCTGCTACCCCCTCCATCAACTGTTTGCAGTCTACATCAACAAGGTCCTCCGAAATCCCAGGATGAACTGTCTGCGATCACCTTGTGTCTAGTCAATGAGTTACATGCCATGTTTTAGCAAGTCCTGGTATGATTGGGAGGTTTTGAATCTGATCCAAATCTTCCCTCTTACAGCTGCACTTTTAAGATTTTGTTTCTTTGTCTTGTTTTTCTTCTTTCCAGTTTAAGCTTCAAAGTTCAACCGGTTCACACAAATAACTCTGCCTCTTTGAACTTCACTCAACTAAAGATGTGGCACATTTTACGCCATCCATCCCGATCCCTACCCACTCAACCTGCTTCCTACCTACCTTCATGTCAGTAAGTACGCAAGTATTCTATTTACCTCTGAATATAAATGACTCTTAATATACTAACTTTAAATGCCCACTGCCTAAATCACCTGACCAAAAGACATTTCATGTGGCAAACAGCAAAGGCACAATTGTGCTCTAGTCTGTGTATTCAAGAAACCCACTTTAAAAATACCACAAGCCCAAGATGCACCCACAAAGACTACCCACATGTATACCTTGCCTGAGGCCCTAAGAAAACTGGAGGGGTATTGATAGCAATCCACAACTCTGTGTCCTTCCAACTCCTGGACGAAGTGTCAGATCCACTGGGGAGGTACTTAATCCTAATTTTCTCTATTGACAAAACTCTCTACACATTGGTAACTGTATATGCTCCCAACAAACGCCAAGTGAACTTTCTCCAAAAGGTTCTTAACAAGACCCAACATATCCAAAAAGGATATCTCATCCTATGTGGAGACTTCAACAGCATACCAGATCTGTCTATGGACACCTCCAACCCCACCCCAAGACGAATCTCCAATTTGAGCAAATTCCTACATAAAAACGCTTCTACACCTTCTACTCATCAGTGCATAATACTTATACTCGTATAGACTACTTTCTAGTAGATAAGTGGGTACTACAAAAAATCTGCAAGTCTGACATAGAAGTCATAACTTGGTCTGATCATGCTCCCATTAGTGTTACCATAACTAATCCATCTTCCCCTTCAAAGTGTGGAGAGCTAATACCAATGTAATGAAAACATCCCCAATAAGCTGACCTCTTGGAAAACCAAGAGGAAGAGGAAGAGGAATTTTTCCACAACAATGTAGGTTCTGTGTCAGACTCAACTATGCTATGAAATGCCCACAAAGCATTAATTAGAGCACTAGTAATAACATTGCCCAAACCCGGGAAAAGATCCAGACAAACCACAAAACCACAAAATTTTAGACCAATATCCCTTCTAAACTGCGACATAAAGCTATACGATAAAACCATAGCGAATCGATTGATGGATATCTTGCCATCTCTCATACACAGGGACCAAGCGGGTTTTACAAAAGGGAGACAATCCTCAGACACCACAAGGAGGCTAATAAATGTTATACATTTTGCTGAAAGAACCAGAACGCCCTCCCTGCTTCTATCTTTTTTTTAACAGAAAAAAGTTTTTATTGAACAGCAAGACAGTACATAATAAACAGGTATTATACATAGGATCCTGTTATATATACACAGATATGATTCTTCAGTAGGGATGAGCCGAACACTCCACGGTTCGTTTCGCACCAGAACCTGCGAACGGACCGAAAATTACACGAACGTTAGAACCCCATTGACGTCTATGGGGCTCGAACGTTCGAAATCAAAAATCAAAAGTGCTCATTTTAAAGGCTAATTTGCATGGTATTGTCCTAAAAAGGGTTTGGGGACCCGAGTCCTGCCCCAGGGGACATGTATGAATGCAAAAAAAAACTTTTAAAAAAGGCCGTTTTTTCGGGAGCAGTGATTTTAATGATGCTTAAAGTAAAAAAAAAGTGAAATATTCCTTTAAATATCGTACCTGGGGTGTGTCTATAGTATGCCTGTAAAGTGGCGCATGTTTCCCGTGTTTAGAACAGTCCCTGCACAAAATGTCATTTTTAAAGGAAAAAATCTCATTTAAAACTACTTGCGGGTTTAATGTAATATCGGGTCCTGGCAATATGGATGAAAATCAGTGAGACAAACGGCATGGGTACCACCCAGTCCATTACCAGGCCCTTTGGGTCTTGTATGGATATTAGGGGAACCCCACACCCAAATTAAAATAAGGAAAGGTGTGGGGCCACCAGGCCCTATATACTCTGAACAGCAGTATACAGGCGGTGCAAACAAGACAGGGACTGTAGGTTTATTGTTCATTAGAATCTGTTTGTAATTTTGAACGGGTACATTTTTAACGTGTTTAGCTCCAGCCAAAAAATCTTTTTTAAGCTTTTTGGAAAACATAGGGAAGGGTTGACATTTATTTTGCTGTCTGTCCTCCTCTTCAGAAAATTTCACCTCACTTTTTGTCCCAATGACAAATGTTTTTTGAAAATTTGGGTTTTTTTGTGGAACAAGGATTGGAAAGCATCAGTGGAAAGGATAAATGTTTTTCCCATATTAACTCTTACAGGAGAGAATTTCCCTTCCTAGGGGTAGATTTCATCTCACTTCCTGTTGTCTCCTTCCATTTGCAAGTAGGAGTCGTTTGTAAGTTAGATGTTTGAAAGTAGGGGCCTGCCCTATATACTCAGCAGAAATTTGGGCCTTGGGTGTTGTTGTGGCCACAACACTGTAAGCCTTCACAGGGCCCTGCTGTGAAAAATTAGATCAAGAATTGTAATTGAACAATGTGCCCTTGAACAAGGGCAGAAATGTGTTGAACAAGGGCAGAAAAATTGGGCCTTTGGTGGTGGTGGTGCTGGTGCCACAACACTGTAAGTCCTCACTCGCTCTTGGTGGGTGCAGAAATGGGCCCTGCTGTGAAATATTAGATCAAGAATTGTAATTACATGCCCCTGTTGAACAAGGGCAGAAAAATTGGGCCTTTGGTGGTGGTGCTGGTGCCACAACACTGTAAGTCCTCACTCGCTCTTGGTGGGTGCAGAAATGGGCCCTGCTGTGAAATATTAGATCAAGAATTGTAATTACATGCCCCTGTTGAACAGGGGCTGAAAAATTAGGCCTTAGGCACTGGTTCTGGTGCCACAACACTGCAACCCCTCACAGACACTCTAGTTGGAGTGCAGGAACGAGCCCTGCTGCAAAGTATTGCATCAAAAATTGTAATTACACGCCCCTGTTAAACAGGGGCTGAAGAATTGGGCCTTAGGCACTGGTGCTGGTGCCACAACACTGCAACCCCTCACAGATACTCTAGTTGGAACGCAGAAATGAGCCCTGCTGCAAAGTATTGCCTTAAAAATTGTAATTACACGCCCCTGTTAAACAAGGGCTGAAAAATTTGGGCCTTAGGCACTGGTGCTACAACACTGCAACCCCTCACAGATACTCTAGTTGTAACGCAGAAACGAGCCCTGCTGCAAAGTATTGCATCAAAAATTGTAATTACACGCTCCTGTTAAACAGGGGATGAAAAATTGGGCCTTAGGCACTGGTGGTGGCGCCCAGAACCAAAAATGTTCTTACAAGCTATCAGCGTGATCATTGAGGAGGAAGAGGATAATTACTCAGGGATAGTCACTCAGCATCAGCATAGGCAGTCTTTGAATTGATCTGAGATTTAAAAAAAAATTATTCGGTTACATCAGCATCAGGTGCTTGGTAGCTGGTGGTGATCCAAGACTGATTCATTTTTATGAAGGTCAGTCAATCGACCGAGTCGGTGGACAGACGCACCCTGAGATCGGTTACAAAGCCTCCAGCAGCACTGAATGTGCATTCCAAAAGAACGCTGGATGCAGGACAGGTCAGTAGCTCAATTGCATACTGTGCAAGCTCTGGCCAGTGATTCAACCTCAAGACCCAGTAACCCAGAGGATTTTCGGTGGGAAAGGTGTCCAAGTCAAATCTTGCCCCCAGGTATTCCTGCACCATGTAAAACAGACGCTGGCGATGTTTGCTGGAACCGATCATACCTTGGGGCTGCGGACCAAAAAATTGTCTGAACGCATCGGTCAGACGGCCACCTTCTCCACCGCTCCTTCTTTGACTGACCGAAGCCTCAGCAACACGTTGTCCAGAAACAGGAGTTTGTAACCTCCCAGTCTCTGGTAACGCGTTGCACAGACCTTTCTGCAAGGCCTCCTGAAGATGTTTCATCCTCTGCTCCCTTTGCAATGGCAAGATAAGGTCCGCAACCTTACCCTTGTAACGTGGATCAAGGAGGGTTGCCAGCCAGTATTGGTCCTTCTCCTTGATACCACGAGGATCCTTACGCAGGCTTTGCAGGATCAGGGAGGCCATGCTGCGTAGGTTTGCTGAGGCATTCGGTCCGGAGTCCTCTGGGTCACTAAGGACGACATGGTCCGCAGCCACCTCCTCCCAGCCACGTACAAGTCCATGTGTTTCTTGGGACTGATCCCTTAAAGACTGCTGCTGATGCTGAGTGCCAGGCTCCACCTCCATACTGACAAAATCTTCCTCCTCCTCCTCTTCGTCCTCTTCCTGTGTGATCGGCGGGCACGCAGGAACTCTGTCTGGATAAAGGGGGCCTTGAGAGCTAAGGAAGTCCTCCTCTTCCTGCCTCTGTTCTGCCTCAAGTGCCCTGTGCATTATTCCACGCAGCGTGTGCTCCAACAGGTGGACAAGGGGGGCAGTGTCCCTGATGCATGCACTGTCACTGCTCACCATCCTCGTGACCTGGTGACAGGACAGTGCATGCATCCCTGATCATGGCCCACTGGCGTGGGGAAAAAAAAACAAGCTCCCCTGACCCTGTCCTGGTGCCATAATCGCATAGGTACTCATTGATGGCCCTCTGCTGCGTGTGCAGCCGCAGCAGCATGGCCAACGTTGAGTTCCACCTGGTGGGCATGTCACAGATTAGGCGGTTCTTGGGCAGTTTAAACTCAATTTGGAGGTCCGCCAGCCGAGCACTGGCATTATATGACCAGCGGAAATGCACACAGACTTTCCTGGCCTGCCTCAGGACATCCTGTAAGCCCGGGTACCTGCCCAAGAACCGCTGCACCACCAAGTTAAGGACGTGAGCGAAACAGGGCACATGGGTCCTTTGTCCCTGTCGGAGGGCAGAGACGAGGTTGGTGCCATTGTCGCAAACCACCATTCCTGCCTTAAGTTGGCATGGCGTCAACCACCTCTGAACCTGCCCCTGCAGAGCTGACAGAACCTCTGCCCCAGTGTGGCTCCTGTCCCCCAAGCACACCAGCTCAAGCACCGCATGGCATCTTTTGGCCTGCATACTTGTGTAGCCATTTGAACAGCTACGGAGCACCGCTGGTTCCGAGGACAAAGCACAGGAAGAGGCCATGGAGGAAGAAGAAGAGGAGGGGGTGGAGGAGAGAGGTGTGTCACAATCATTAGCATTTTGGAGGCGTGGTGGCGGAACAACCTCCAACACTACTAGACCTTGTCCTGCATCCTTCCCAGCTGCCAGCAGAGTCACCCAATGCGCCGTGAAACTTAGGTAACGTCCCTGTCCATGCCTGCTGGACCTGAGTCAGCGGTAATATGCACCTTACCACTGACCGCCCTGTCCAGCGAGGCATGGACATTGCCTTCCACATGCCGGTAGAGAGCTGGAATCGCCTTCTGTGAGAAAAAGTGGCGTTTGGGTACCTGCCACTGAGGAACTGCACATTCCACAAACTCACGGAAGGCGGCAGAGTCTACCAACTGAAAAGGCAGCAGTTGAAGTGCTAGAAATTTTGCCAAGCTAGCATTCAACCGCTGGGCATGTGGATGGCTGGGAGCAAACTTCTTTCGGCGGTGCAGTAGCTGGGGCAGGGAAATTTGCCTGGTACAATCTGACGTCAGTGTACCAAAAGCAGGTTGCCCACAAGTACTTGGCTGTGACACACCTAATTCTACACCTTCATTCCTCTCAGTGCAGGTCTCAGAGAGGACTGAAGGTATAGTGGGGTTGGAGATCTCAGCTGATGAGGAGCAAGGAGAGGTCCTCTTGTTCTTTGGTGTGGGTCTTTTAGATACGCTTGCCAATGAAGTGCATGGCAGGTCAACATATGTCTGGTCAAGCATGTGGTACCCAAGCAGGAGATGTTTTGGCCACGCGAGATACGCATGAGACATATGTTGCAAATAGCAGCGGTGCGATCTGATCTGCGATCTCAAAAAAGGCCCACACCAAAGAACCTTTTGAATAACGCGCAAAGATTGTAGCGCCCTGCACATGTGGAGCTTTGGGGTGTGATGCAGTCAATGTGCTGCCCTTAGGCTGGCCCCTGGAGGGCATCCTGCCTCGTTGGTGATGTGCCACCTCCTCCTCCTCCTCCTCTCTCCTATCAGGCACCCACGTTGAGTCAGTGACCTCATCATCCCCTCCCTCCTCATCACTGGAGCAAACCTGGCAGTATGCTGCAGCAGGGGGAGCATGACTGCCAGATTTCTGTCCTTCTTGGGCACCCCCTCTGTCTGTGCTCATGTTACTGCCTTCATCGAGCTCAGTATCATCATCAGAGCCTTCCAAACGCTGGGCATCCTCCTGGAGCATGTACCCAACACTGTGGTCAAACAGTTCGAGGGACTCCTCAGGTGGACATGGTGGGGCTAGGGAAGGAGTCACTGATGACATTGAGCCGAGGGAAGAGGCCGCTGCTTTGCCAGACAAAGTACCCTGGGCATGGGTGAGAGAGGATGAGGAGGATGAGGACGGCTTGGTCATCCACTCGACCAAGTCTTCCACATGTTGCGGCTCAACACGGCCAGCTGGCGAAAAAAAGGCCAAGCGTGTCCCACGGCCACGTGCTGATGAGGATGCACCGTCTCCATGACCAGCACTAGACACAGAGCCTGCTTGACCTCTCTTATTGGCTTGTGATATATATATATATATATATATATATATATATATATATATATATATATACTGATACTGCAGGCTAGCAAAATCAACTGCCTGCCTGTAGTGTGAGAATACCACCAACCTTCTACAGGTATATATATATATACCTATACCTATATATACCTACTATATATATATATATATATATATATATATATATATATATATATAGATAGATAGATAGATAGATAGATAGATAGATAGATAGATAGATAGATAGATAGATAGATAGATAGATAGATAGATACTGATACTGCAGCTAGCAAAATCAACTGCCTGCCTGTAGTATGAGAATACCACCAACCTTCTACAGGTAGCTTTAGCTGAACACTGTGCAGAGCTCGCACAAAAATAACTTGTAGGTTTAGCTGAACACTGTGAGCAGGACGCACTGCACTAACTTGTAGTTTTAGCTGAACACTGTGAGCAGGACGCACCCCACTAACTTGTAGTTTTAGCTGAACACTGTGAGCAGGATGCACCGCACTAACTTGTAGTTTTAGCTGAACACTGTGAGCAGCATGCACTGCACTAACTTGTAGCTTTAGATGAACACTGTGAGCAGGACGCACTGCACTAACTTGTAGCTTTAGATGAACACTGTGCAGAGGTCTCACTACACTAACTTGTAGTTTTAGCTGAACACTGTGAGCAGGACGCACTGCACTAACTTGTAGCTTTAGATGAACACTGTGCAGAGGTCTCACTACACTAACTTGTAGTTTTAGCTGAACACTGTGAGCAGGACACACTGCACTAACTTGTAGTTTTAGCTGAACACTGAGCAGGACGCAACCCCACTAACTTGTAGTTTTAGCTGAACACTGTAAGCAGGACGCACCGCACTAACTTGTAGTTTTAGCTGAACACTGTGAGCAGGACGCACTGCACTAACTTGTAGTTTTAGCTGAACACTGTGAGCAGCATGCACTGCACTAACTTGTAGCTTTAGATGAACACTGTGAGCAGGACGCACTGCACTAACTTGTAGCTTTAGATGAACACTGTGCAGAGGTCTCACTACACTAACTTGTAGTTTTAGCTGAACACTGTGAGCAGGACGCACTGCACTAACTTGTAGCTTTAGATGAACACTGTGCAGAGGTCTCACTACACTAACTTGTAGTTTTAGCTGAACACTGTGAGCAGGACACACTGCACTAACTTGTAGTTTTAGCTGAACACTGAGCAGGACGCAACCCCACTAACTTGTAGTTTTAGCTGAACACTGTAAGCAGGACGCACCGCACTAACTTGTAGTTTTAGCTGAACACTGTGAGCAGGACGCACTGCACTAACTTGTAGTTTAAGCTGAACACTGTGAGCAGGACGCACCCCACTAACTTGTAGTTTTAGCTAAACACTCTGAGCAGGACGCACCGCACTAACTTGTAGTTTTAGCTGAACACTGTGTGCAGGACGCACTGCACTAACTGTAAATAGTCTAGCTGCCTGACTGTGGTACTAATAGAATCAAAAGAACACCAGCAATTTTCTTCAGGTAGCTGTAAATACTGTAACAAGACAAGCCTGCCTGTCAGTAAGAAGATAACAGGAACGGATTGAGCTAAACTGAATACAGTGTATATATATATATGTGCAACACCTGGGATGCATATATATACACAATACACTGTAAGTGCAGCTAACTCACTGATTGTCCTGCCTAATCTAGCTAACTCAAATGAAATGACACTGTCTCTCTGTCTATCTATCTCTCTTTCAACGCCGGAACACACACTACACAGGGCCGCCATGCAGGCGGCCTTATTTAGTGTGGGGCATGTTCTAAACCCCCTGAGCCATAATTGGCCAAAGCCACCCTGGCTTTGGCCAATTACAGCTCTCTCTACCGACGGCGCTGTGATTGGCCAAGCATTCTGGTCATAGTGCATGCTTGGCCAATCATTAGCCAGCAATGCACTGCGATGCCGCAGTGAATTATGGGCCATGACGCACCACACGAATTTGGCGCGAACGGTCCATAACGTTTGGAATTCGGCGAACGACAGAACAGCCAATGTTCGAGTCGAACATAGGTTCGACTCGAACACGAAGCTCATCCCTATTCCTCAGTAGTAGATCCACATATACTTCATATCATCCACTAGTGATTTACAATAGAATTGAAATTCAGATTACATCTTATGTTTTGGGAGGCGGGTTGTAGAACCGGAGGTAATCATTTAGGAAATACAATTAAGCCAAGGTTAATGAGCCTAATCAGTTCGGTGAGGGCTAGTCCCTATCCCCCCCGACCAGAAACAGAGGAGGGGAAAGGAGGGGGGGTATGAAGGGTAGAAAAAGTGGGAAGGGGAGAAAGGGGGAGAGGATGGGGGGAGGGGGGAGGCAGCACCAGCCCCATCTCTTCCCAAGATTAAGCGTGTTATGTAGCCTTAGTCTCAGAGAAATAGTACTAGCTCAGTCCCACCTCACCACGCAGAACAAAAATGCGAGTTTGAACTGCCGTTTTATTTTAGCCTTCCACTCCAGCACTCAGCCACATGCATCTACCCAGTTCAACCAAATTTTATCATATTTCTGCGGGCAGTTTCTACTTTCATAAGTGAGTCTATACAAAGGTAATACACCATTAACTGATTTCTGCCACGCCCCTGTGGATGGAGGTTCTGTTTGCTTCCACTTAAGAAGTATTTCTCTTCTAGCATAAAATAGAGAGTAAGTTAAACAGAGTCCCCTTCTATATCCTCTAAGTGACTCCAGAACGGGCGCAGCCTAGGGTAGGACCAGACTACGTGAAAAAAGGAGCCCACTTCCACCCCACATCTATTACAATTGGGGCTAAGTCCAGGGTAAATATTTGGTAGCCGTTGCTGTGTATAATAGGCTCTGTGTAAGAATTTTAACTGAATAAACCTGTCCTTAGCCGCAATCATAGAGGGAATAAAGGCCATTAGACATTCCTCCCATTCCTCTTCACCTAGGGAGGGGATATCCGCCTGCCACTTGGCCATGGACCTATTAGTTTTAACATCATGTGCCACTGTGAGGTGGAGATACAGGGATGAGAGTGGTTTATCTAATATACCCGAGATCAAGAGACGCTCAATCGGATCCGGTTTGAGCGTCACCTGGGAGGGGAACTGGGCCCTAAGAGCATGGTGTAGCTGTTGGTATCTAAACAGGAAGGTCCTCGGCAACGCATGGGCCTGCTGCAGCTCTCGAAATGACACTATACCTCCCTCTTTCATAGCTTGTCTTAATTTAGTAAAAGTCCAGATGCTTGAAATAAACAGGTTAGTGACCACCGCTCCAGGTAACTGGGTTTAAATTTCCCGTCCTCCGCTGGGTGAATGGTTGTGATAGCTCCAGGTGCTGGCGATTGCTATTCCAATGGTATAGGTGCAATTCCAATCTGGAGTGCGGCAGTCCAGATTTTTCATTGCACCTATACCATTGTCTTAATTTAGTAATACCCCTCTTGGCCCAGCTCGCAGGATCTGGGATAGAGAGCAGGTGGGGGAGCATGGGATTAGCCCAAAGTGGGGTGTGTGGGGAGATAGAGGATCATCCCTGGATGGCCGCTCTGGAGGATTTCCATACTTGGATTGTCATCCTCATAGGGCCGGTAACTGCAGGACTGGCCTTTACCCCTCTATATGGGAGGTTAGACAGGGTTGCGTAGGACCCCAAGAGAGCTGCTTCCAGGGTGACTGCTGGGTTTTGTTGGGGTTGTGAAAAAACCACCACCTCACTGTTACAAGGACAGCTGCCCAGCAGGGATGAGCCGAACACCCCCCTGTTCGGTTCGCACCAGAACATGCGAACAGGAAAAAAATTCGTTCGAACACGCGAACACCGTTAAAGTCTATGGGACACGAACATGAATAATCAAAAGTGCTAATTTTAAAGGCTAATATGCAAGTTATTGTCATAAAAAGTGTTTGGGGACCCGGGTCCTGCCCCAGGGGACATGAATCAATGCAAAAAAAAGTTTTAAAAACGGCCGTTTTTTCAGGAGCAAAGATTTTAATAATGCTTAAAGTCAAACAATAAAAGTGTAATATCCCTTTAAATTTCATAGCTGGGGGGTGTCTATAGTATGCCTGTAAAGGGGCGCATGTTTCCCGTGTTTAGAACAGTCTGACAGCAAAATGACATTTTGAAGGAAAAAACACATTTAAAACTACCGCGGCTATTGCATTGCCGACAATACACATAGAAGTTCATTGATAAAAACGGCATGGGAATTCCCCACAGGGCAACCCCGAACCAAAATTAAAAAAAAAAAATGATGTGGGAGTCCCCCTAAATTCCATACAAGGCCCTTCAGGTCTGGTATGGATATTAAGGGGAACCCCAGCCAAAATTAAAAAAAAAAATTGACGTGGGGTTCCCCCTAAATTCCATACCAGACCCTTCAGGTCTGGTATGGATTTTAATGGGAACCCCGCGCCAAAAAAAAAAAAAAAAAACGGCGTGGGGTCCCCCCAAAAATCCATACCAGACCCTTATCCGAGCACGCAACCTGGCAGGCCGCAGGAAAAGAGGGGGGGACGAGAGTGCGCCCCCCCCTCCTGAACCGTACCAGGCCACATGCCCTCAACATTGGGAGGGTGCTTTGGGGTAGCCCCCCAAAACACCTTGTCCCCATGTTGATGAAGACAAGGGCCTCATCCCCACAACCCTGGCCGGTGGTTGTGGGGGTCTGCGGGCGGGGGGCTTATCGGAATCTGGAAGCCCCCTTTAACAAGGGGACCCCCAGATCCCGCCCCCCCCCCTGTGTGAAATGGTAAGGGGGTACTTACCCCTACAATTTCACTAAAAAACTGTCAAAAATGTTAAAAATGACAAGAGACAGTTTTTGACAATTCCTTTATTTAAATGCTTCTTCTTTCTTCCTTCATCTTCTTCATCTTCTGGTTCTTCTGGCTCTTTTGGTTCTTCCTCCGGCGTTCTCGTCCAGCATCTCCTCCGCGGCGTCTTCTATCTTCTTCTCCTCGGGCCGCTCCGCACCCATGGCATGGGGGGGGAGGCTCCCGCTCTTCTCTTCATCTTCTTCTCTTCTTCATCTTCTTCTTCATCTTCTTCTTCTTCTTCTCTTCTTCCTTCTTCTCTTCTTCATTTCTTCTCCGGGCCGCTCCGCAGCCATGCTGGCATGGTGGGAGGCTCCCGCTGTGTGACGGCGTCTCTTCGTCTGACGGTTCTTAAATAATGGGGGGCGGGGCCACCCGGTGACCCCGCCCCCCTCTGACGCACGGGACATGACGGAACTTCCCTGTGGCATTCCCCGTGACGTCACAGGGAAGTCCCGTCAAGTCACCGTGCGTCAGAGGGGGGCGGGGTCACCGGATGGCCCCGCCCCCCATTATTTAAGAATCGTCAGACGAAGAGACGCCGTCACACAGCGGGAGCCTCCCACCATGCCAGCATGGCTGCGGAGCGGCCCGGAGAAGAAATGAAGAAGAGAAGAAGGAAGAAGAGATGAAGAAGAAGAAGAAGATGAAGAAGATGAAGAGAAGAGCGGGAGCCTCCCCCCTCATGCCATGGGTGCGGAGCGGCCCGAGGAGAAGAAGATAGAAGACGCCGCGGAGGAGATGCTGGACGAGAACGCCGGAGGAAGAACCAGAAGGGCCAGAAGAACCAGAAGATGAAGGAAGATAGAAGAAAGAAGAAGTATTTAAATAAAGGAATTGTCAAAAACTGTCTCTTGTCATTTTTAACATTTTTGACAGTTTTTTAGTGAAATGGTAGGGGTAAGTACCCCCTTACCATTTCACACAGGGGGGGGCGGGATCTGGGGGTCCCCTTGTTAAAGGGGGCTTCCAGATTCCGATAAGCCCCCCGCCCGCAGACCCCCACAACCACCGGCCAGGGTTGTGGGGATGAGGCCCTTGTCTTCATCAACATGGGGACAAGGTGTTTTGGGGGGCTACCCCAAAGCACCCTCCCAATGTTGAGGGCATGTGGCCTGGTACGGTTCAGGATGGGGGGGGCCGCACTCTCGTCCCCTCCCCTTTTCCTGCGGCCTGCCAGGTTGCGTGCTCGGATAAGGGTCTGGTATGGATTTTTGGGGGGACCCCACGCCGTTTTTTTTTTTTTTTTGGCGCGGGGTTCCCCTTAAAATCCATACCAGACCTGAAGGGTCTGGTATGGAATTTAGGGGGAACCCCACGTCAATTTTTTTTTTAAATTTTGGCTGGGGTTCCCCTTAATATCCATACCAGACCTGAAGGGCCTTGTATGGAATTTAGGGGGACCCCCACATCATTTTTTTTTTTTTTTTTTTGGTTCGGGGTTGCCCTGTGGGGAATTCCCATGCCGTTTTTATCAATGAACTTCTATGTGTATTGTCGGCAATGCAATAGCCGCGGGTAGTTTTAAATGTGTTTTTTTCTTCAAAATGTCATTTTGCTGTCAGACTGTTCTAAACACAGGAAACATGCGCCCCTTTACAGGCATACTATAGACACCCCCCAGGTACGAAATTTAAAGGGATATTACACTTTTATTGTTTGACTTTAAGCATTAATAAAATCACTGCTCCTGAAAAAACGTCCGTTTTTAAAACTTTTTTTTGCATTGATCCATGTCCCCTGGGGCAGGACCCAGGTCCCCAAACACTTTTTATGACAATAACTTGCATATAAGCCTTTAAAATGAGCACTTTTGATTTCTCCCATAGACTTTTAAAGGGTGTTCCGCGGCATTCGAATTTGCCGCGAACACCCCAAATTGTTCGCTGTTCGGCGAACTTGCGAACAGCCAATGTTCGAGTAGAATATGAGTTCGACTCGAACTCGAAGCTCATCCCTACTGCCCAGTAATAAATTAAAAAGTTGGGCAACGCCAAACCGCCACTAGATAGTGGGAGATAAAGTATGTGTTTTGTTACTCTTGGGGATTTCCCTGCCCAAATAAAGGAGATCACTATGCTTTCCAGCCGATGGAAGAATGATTTGGGAATGGGTATTGGGGTATGACGAAAATAATATAGGAATTTTGGCAAGTATATCATCTTTAAAAGGTTTCCCCTTACCCTTACCACCGGGGTCAAAGGGAGAGATTTCCATTTAGAGCATTTCTGTTGGAGCTGGGAAAGTAATGGGTTTATATTCTTTTCTAGGTATCCTGAGAGATCATTCCCTACTTTCACCCCCAGATAGGTTAATTCCTGTGTCCATTGCAAGGGGGTACCTGTATCTATAAAGGGGGATTGATGGATGAACAGGAAAGAGGACCGATTTGTTCCAATTTATTTTGATGCCAGAGAAATGACCAAATTTGTCAATTATTGCTAGGGCTGCTTTTAGAGAGGCAGAGGCATCTGCCAAATACAGGAGGGACCTACCTGGAGCCCCTTGACTGAGTCGTCCGCTCTAAGAAGGGTGGCCAGAGGCTCTAACGCTAGGGCGAAAAGCGCCGGGGACAGTGGGCAACCTTGCCTCGTACCTCTCCCCAGCGTGAACGCCCCAGAGAGAACTCCATTGGTGCGGACTCTGGTCCTGGGATGGGAGTAGAGGAGTCGGAGCCAGGCCAGGAATCTGGGCCCAAACCCAAACCTACCAAGGACCTCCCAGAGGTAGCCCCACTAAACCGAGTCGAAAGCCTTCTCAGCATCGAGCGAGGCCACCACCCCATGTCTGTCTGATGAGGCAATTGCTATATGCGTGTGTAGGCGACGAATATTTATATCTGTACCCCTCCCGGGCATAAACCCCATCTGGTCCGGGTTAGGGATGAGCTTCGAGTTCGAGTCAAACTCATGTTCGACTCGAACATTGGCTGTTCGCAAGTTCGCCGAACAGTGAACAATTTGGGGTGTTCGCGGCAAATTCGAATGCCGCGGAACACCCTTTAAAAGTCTATGGGAGAAATCAAAAGTGCTAATTTTAAAGGCTTATATGCAAGTTATTGTCATAAAAAGTGATTGGAACCTGGGTCCTGCCCCAGGGGACATGGATCAATGCAAAAAAAAGTTTTAAAAACGGACGTTTTTTCAGGAGCAGTGATTTTAATAATGCTTAATGTCAAACAATAAAAGTGTAATATCCCTTTAAATTTCATAGCTGGGGGGTGTCTATAGTATGCCCGTAAAGGGGCGCATGTTTCCTGTGTTTAGAAAAGTCTGACAGCAAAATGACATTTCGAAGGAAAAACCCCATTTAAAACTATTTACGGTTATTGCATTGCCGTCCGACAATACACATAGAAGTTCATTGATAAAAACGGCATGGGAATTCCTCACAGGGGAACCCCAAACCAAAATTTAAAAAAAAAATGACGTGGGGTTCCCCCTAAATTCCATACCAAATGAATTTCTTTTCCTGTTCGCATGTTCTGGTGCGAAAACCGAACAGGGGGGTGTTTGGCTCATCCCTAGTCCGGGTGTATTAAGGCTGTGATGACTGTGTTCAATCTATGTGCCAAGATTTTGGAGAGAATTTTTGTATCTATATTAAGTAGAGATATGGGGCGGTAAGGGGAACATAGAGTCAGGTCCTTCCCGGGCTTGGGGATAACAACTATAACCGCATCGTGCATGGAATCGGGAAGGTGGCCCCCCTCCATAGATTTAGCAAATAAAGTTTGAAGTCTAGGGGCTAGTTGTTCGGCATACAGTTTGTAAAACTCTACCGGGAACCCATCCGGTCCCGGCGTCTTACCCATTTGCATGATTTTTAGTGCCTTCTGAATTTCCTCAATTTTAATTGGGGCATCTAATTTATTGGCATATGTTGGGGTGAGAGTCAGTACACCAACACTCCCAAGGTAGGCTGCAAGCCCCTTAGGTGTATAAGACACCTGAGAGATGTACAGTATTAGGTAAATGTAGGAAAATTCATGATTCATTTTGGCTGGAGTTGAGAGGAGTGAATCATCCGGTGCCCGGATCTGCCCTATAGTCATTCCCATAGATTGTTCCTTAGAGAGCCAGGCCAACAGGTGTCCTGTCTTCTCCCCTTGCTCAAAAATCCTCTGTGTTTGGTGTAGGAGTTTCTTCTCCGTTAAAAAAGTCCTCAACAGGAAGGTCTCCCGTGGAAGGGACTGCACCCAGGCATAGGACTGTGGGTCTGGTGACCTAATGTATAAGGCCTCCTGCCTCACCGCCTCCGTTTCTTGATTTGTAAGTTTCTGTCTACGTTCCCGCCGGACCTCCGCTATTATGTGCTGATATTGCCCCCTGGAGTATGCCTTAAACGCATCCCACACTGCAGGGGCCGAGGCTGTGTCAGTGTTTATCTTCC
The DNA here is from genome assembly GCA_037952925.1 of Lithobates clamitans. Classification (NCBI taxonomy): domain Eukaryota; kingdom Metazoa; phylum Chordata; class Amphibia; order Anura; family Ranidae; genus Lithobates; species Lithobates clamitans. The sequence continues at coordinate 128,011 of JBBGZY010001703.1, read as the reverse complement.
AGTACGATTCCAGGTCCTCTCTGTATTTCGGCTCCACCTCCATGTCCGAGACCCAGTATCTGGACAACCTCCAGAGTTTGTCTGACAAGGCCATCGAGAGATCCAGCTCTAGTAGGAGTGGAGCGTGGTCCGAAATACCACAAGGGAGGATCCTGACCTCACGAACCTTGGGGAGAACCGGTCCTCCCGCATAAATTAGGTCAATGCGGGAGAAGGTTTTGTAAGAGGCAGAGTGGCATGTATATTCTCTGGGTCAAAGAGGCCATAAGTGTCAGCCCAGTCTGCAAGTCCCCTGTGGGATGTACCTGAAGGGGATAACCTATCCATAGCTATATCTGTAACTAGATTAAAGTCACCTAAAATGACCACATTTTCAGTAGAAAATTCAGCAATTTTAGCCGTCATTTGGTTCAGAACCTGCAATGAAGCTGGGGGCGGGAGATATAGACCCACTATCACCCACGGCACATGATATATTAAGGCATGAATCACCACAAACCTGCCATTGGGGTCCAGAGCTAGATCGAGGAGCCTGAAAGGGGAGTGTTTTGAGGATTAAAATGCTTACCCCTCTAGAAAATGTAGAGTAGGTTGAGTGGTAGTGATGTCCCACCCACAGTTTCTTTAGACTCATAGTCTTTCTTCCGACTAAATGTGTTTCTTGGAATACACAAATATGAGGCTGATATGATTTGACAAATTGAAACACTAGGGAGCACTTAATAGGTGAGTTAAGGCCCCTGGTGTTCCAGGAGATTATCTTAAGGGAAGACATCTATAAATTTAACATAGAATGTGGGAGGATAAGAAAGAAACCGGCTTTGCTCTATCAGGTGTCCAGACCCACAGAGGGCACAGAGAGGATCTTGGGAACCAGATAATACCATTAAGAACAATTACCTTCAATACTGTCTTGTACCATAAAAATATTAAACACAATAACAACTCAGGGCCTGCAACGACAGACCAGAGTAACCAACTGACCCTCTCCCCACCCCGCCCATCCCCCATCTCAGTAGGAGGGCTTCCCTCCCCAAGAAGAAATGAGCTATCCAGCCCAACATGAGGGCAATGTGCAAGAGGTAATCAGCCTCTCAACCAAATGTTCATTTAGCAATCCAGCAAGAATATGTTGTGTAATTCACCCGGGTCTCCGGGGGCGCATACTTCAAACTTAGGGGAACTTAAAAAAAAAAACACTTTGTACCCCTGTTATTTTTAAAGGTACCTGGCAGTCTACTGTCATAAACTCAGGCCCGAATGACAGCTCAATCCCCCCAAGTCTGCACAATTGTGGAAGAAGTTAATGTCCTATGGATGGGGCGTCCCTTGAAGACCCTCTCGATGCAAAATGTTATTTCAAGACTTGGATGTGATAGGTTAACTAAGATAGAAGTCAGAATTTCACAAGCAAGACCTGTATGTTCCAGTGCAAGTATGACATCCTCTAGATTGGGCATTCGCTGTGGAGAATAACTACCAGGAATAACTTCAGGATATCAATTCTTTATCCGTGCATAGGTCTGGAGGGGAAGTTATCCGGCCCATGCAGAGGGGACTATTCCTCCATCAAGTCAACAGACCGCAGCAGCTGCCTCAGCCCCTCTGGTTTAGGAGATGACAGACAGACACTAGAAGCAGGGGGGAAGGTGGGGGAGTGCCCAGAGCTGCACACAACCGGGATCTATAGCTCAATGAATAGCCCCCTGAGCATCAGTTCTCCACAGGTGCAAAATGGTGCGGAAGTGGGAGAAAAAGTCAGGGCAGCTGCAAACACTCAACCCCCCCCTCAGCCGGGTGTGCAATTACTCGGACAAAGACCAGGTCTATGGAGCCATATTCTACATAAAATCACAAGACCTGTCACACGTTTAGCAGGGTCGCACAACTTCCTTCTGCTGCAGTAGGGGGGTCTTCCATAAGTGGAGGAGCTGTTATCTCAATTCAGAGGTGCAGACATGTAGCTCAAACAGACAATAGGCCAGAGTAAAATGTTTGCAGCAAACTGGGTAGAGGATTAATTAGGAAGCGACTCAGCCCACGCCACGGCGTCTCTTGGCGATGTAAAAAACTGGACTCGGTCCCCATCCTGGACCCGCAGCTTAGCCGGGAAAAGCATGCTGTATTTTAAGCCTTTCTGACGTAACATTCCTCTGACATGGTCAAATGCCTTCCTTTGGTGCTGGGTCTCTACGGTATAATCAGGAAATATGTTTTGTGTTCTCAAATTTAAGCTCTCCTTGCAGCCGAGCTGCCTGCAGCACTGTATCCAGATCTCGGTAATGTAAAAACTTAAATATGAAAGTACGTGGTGGGGCTCCCTGTGGTCCTCTAGTTGCCGGGATACGATGGGCTCTCTCAATAGAGAAATGTTGGGAGAATTTAGCTCTAGGGAGTAAGGCAGGGAGGAGACCCTCCATGAAGCTCACCGGATCTTCTCCTTCCGCTCCCTCCGGGAGGCCGAGGACCCGCAGGTTATTATGCCTGTTGCGGTTCTCGGCGTCCTCGGCTCCAGTTTCCAGGCTTTTTCATTTTTACCTGTAGAGCCTTGATATCTGTGTGGTGATCCCTCAGGGTGTCTTCCGCATCCGAGACCCGTCTCTCAACCTCCGTCACCCGCTCCCAGAATCTGTCCATGTCCCTACGGATAAGTGCCGTTTCAGTTTGCACATGTTCGATTTTCGTGGTGAGTGCTGCTTGACATGTGGAGTTCGCCAGCATTAGGGCCTAAAAAGTCACCGAGACTGCTTCTATGGCTCCATCAGGCGGTGGGTTCCTTTGAGTCACCATGTGGAGAACCTCGTGGGGAGTAGGCCGCGGCATAAGTCAAGTGCTCACCGGGGTCGCAGCGTTCAATTTGTGCCCAGTTTTCTTGCTTACGGAAATTGCCCGATCCTCCCCCAGATTCTCCGCCGAAAGGTGTGTGCATTATAGTGCTTTTCCATCAGGATTCATGCAGGATGTGAAGCCGGAGAGAGGAGCACCTTTAACAAGCGACTGCTCTCAGCGCCATCTTGGACACGCCCCCTTCTATCTTTAGACGCAGAGAAGGTGCTCGACAGGGTCAACTGGACATACATTCAAGCAGTCTTAAATAAATTTGGGTTCCAAGATAGAATATTAACTAGGGATGAGCCGAACACCCCCCTGTTCGGTTCGCACCAGAACATGCGAACAGGAAAAAAGTTTGTTTGAACACGCGAACACCGTTAAAGTCTATGGGACACAAACATGAATAATCAAAAGTGCTAATTTTAAAGGCTTATATGCAAGTTATTGTCATAAATGTCATTTTGCTGTCAGACTGTTCTAAATACGGGAAACATGCGCCCCTTTACAGGCGTACTATAGACACCCCCCAGGTATGAAATTTAAAGTGATATTACACTTTTATTGTTTGTATTATTTATTATTAAAATCACTGCTCCTGAAAAAACGGCCATTTTTAAAACTTTTTTTTGCATTGATCCATGTCCCCTGGGGCAGGACCCAGGTCCCCAAACACATTTCATGACAATAACTTGCATATAAGCCTTTAAAATTAGCACTTTTGATTTCTCCAATAGACTTTTAAAGGGTGTTCCGCAAACTTGCGAACAGCCAATGTTCGAGTAGAACATGAGTTCGACTCGAACTCGAAGCTCATCCCTAATATTAACAGCCATAACAGCACTATACTCAACCCCATCAGCCTCAGTATATGTAGAAGCGATGTTTTCCTGCCAATTCTCAATCACAAATGGCACCAGGCAGGGATGCTACCTCTCCCTTTTAATCTTTAATCTAGTTATGGAACCCCTAGCAGAACGGATAAGAAGCAACCCATCTAAATTGGTATAAAAATAGCTTTATCCCCACAAAAAATAAGCTTCTCCGCGGATGATGTCATCCTTATGGTAACAAACCCGACATCCCCCATGCCCATTATACAAAATATCCTTAAAGAATTCGGAGAGATCTCATACTACAAAGTAAATGAGACCAAATCCCACATTCTTGACATAGGAGTAGATGGAATCTTGAGAAATCTTTTAGCATCACAATACCCCTACCCTTGGAAAGACACAGGGATTGACTATCTGGGCATTACACTCAAAGAGTACAATTTTTTTATTTAGCAGCAACTTCATCCCATTTAAACAACAATTTGCCAAAGAACTGGAATCTCTAACCAAATTTGAGTTCTCTTGGGAAGGTCGCCTAGCAGCAATTAAAATGTCAGTCCTCCCAAAATTACTGTACATCTTTAGAACTCTCCCTATCGACATCCCTAAATATTACCTTAAAACACTACAAACTAGGTTAAATTAATATATATGGCAAGGGAAAAAACCCAGGAGCACCTACAAAACCTCAATCAAACACAGATCCATAGGAAGCTCCTCAATGACAAATATACAAGACTACTATCATGCGTCAATACTAGCACAACTAACAGATTGGTTCAGGCCATTCCCAACCACACTCTGGAAAGACATAGAACGTGACACAGTCCCATTCCATAACTTGCAACTTTGGTTATGTAGCATTCGTCCCGGATCTACTATCCCCTCACACTATTCATCTACTATTAGAGCATCAGCACGGAAATGGTGGAGAATCACAATACATGGACTGAAACTCCACTATCAAAATTAAACCACCCAATAAATATCCTAAAATACCTAATCCCAGATGTCCACCTAGCTCACTGGTCCAAGGATCCCAATGCAACCTTAGACATACTATTTGATAAGACCTCCTTGAAATCATTTGACAAATTAATCTCGGGCCATAACATACCCCCTTCAGACTACTACCAATATATTCAAATACATAACTGCATTAGACATAACCCTCAGATCCTCCCTAACATCCCGACACAAATAAAAAATTACCTATTTTTGAATCCACACAGAACTAAAGGCATTTCACTCTTCTATGCCACTCTAGGGGAGAAAACAATATTCACAAAGATCCCCCCATGCTTAAATGGGAAAGAGATCTACAATGTCAATAAACATCAAAACAATGGAAGAAGGTACTGAACTCTATATACAAAGCCACTGCATGCACAGGCTTGTGGGAATTAACCCAAATGTTACCCAAAGATGATGCCGGACCCCTTCGACTCTAGCTCACTACAAAGGGAATATTCCCCCATACTGCTGGAGAAATTGTGGCCAAATAGGAACACTCCAACACATAATGTGGGACTGCCCCCTGATGCAAGGTTTTTGGAAGGAGGTTTTCACCATCATAAGCAATATCGTAGAGTGTAACATAGCCCCCTCCCCAGAATTAGCAATTCTAAATCTGAATATCGACTGCATACCACTTGCTGGAAGAAAAGTAGTAAGCCAGACTCTCAATAAGAAGACTATGGAAAGGGCAATCGCCTCCAAAAATGCTTGATGTCATACATACGACCCAAACCCATTACACACACAAACTCCTACTGAAAAAGGATAGGACGACTTACGTGAAAGTACAGCGTGGTCACCTTGGACCAAATGGTTTGAAAATGATACCAAATAACTTAGGAAGGTTTAGTTACCACCTATATTACTGAAGTTTAATTAACATAGGATTAGTAAACAATTTACTATATTGAATTGGAAAATTAATAGGAGGAAACGAGTTTGTTAATTTGTTTGTAATTCACTTTATACATGTAAACATATATTGTAATATCATATGTTAACTAACGTCATAACCGGATTTGACAACCGCTCATTAGAGCAACATTACTTCTGTATTTATTTGAAAAATCAATAAAAAACTATTGAATTATAAAGTAATGCACTTGGGGTCAAAAAACATAAATGAAAAATATTCACTAAGTGGAGTACAGCTGGGAGAATCAAGGCTGGAGAAGGATCTAGGGGTGCTAGTAAATGACAGGTTGTGCAACAGCATGCAGTGCCACGATGCAGCTACCAAAGCAGGCAGAATATTAGCATGCATAAAAAAGGGGATATACTCCAGGGACAAAACTATAATTCTGCCACTTTATAAAACTCTGGTTAGGCCTCATCTGGAGTTTTCCATCCAGTTCTGGTCACCAGTCCTCTGAAGGGATGTGCTTGAGCTGGAGAGAATCCAAAGAAGGGCAACAAAACTAATAAGGGGACTGGAGGAGCTCAATTACGAGGAACGGATGTAAACACTAAAATGTATTCTCGCTGAAGAAAAGACGCTTGCGAGGGAACATGATAGAGATCTACAAATATCTCAATGGGAAACCCAGGCATAGGAAATAAACTATTCAGTCCCAGGGAGTGTATAAGGACACAGGGGCACACAATGAGATTGGAGGATAAGCAGTTTAACCCTAAACTGCATAGGGGGTTCTTCACTGTTAGGGCAATAAGGATGTGGAACTCTCTTCCACAATGGGTGGTGGATGCAGGGAGTGTGGATATCTTTAAAAGACTCTTAGATATATAACTTAAAGGACACAACATACAGGGATATGGGAAATCATTATAGATACTGATACAGATGCACCTACACAGGTTGAACTGGATGGACTATTGTCTTTTTTTAGCCTTACCTACTATGTAACTATGAAGTTGGGGGGAAATCTTCCCAATGTATATATAGCCAATTAAAGAAACGTGACAGAGGATCTGACATTTCCCTATTTTATCTATAACAAAAGACAACAGTTTTAGTTGGAATGTGACTGGTGGCAATGTGACTTAGTTGGAATGTGCAGGTGGCACTGTGGTACCCAGATCTGAAGGGTGTTGTACTGGTGTCCACCAGAAGGTGTCTCCTAATAACCAGCACATCTAAGCAATTTTTCTCCACCTGATGCTGGCTGCTAGGACAAAACACAAAGGCACTGTGAAATACTAGAAGATGGGTTAAATCCTGTTCTAGTATTCTACAGTGCCTCAGTGTTTTGCCTCTCTGCCCCACATGCTCTGCTTCTTGAAACCTATGACCCTGATCCCGATTCTGTTCCTGCTCCTACCTGCTTGTACCTGCTCCTGTGTACTTTCTTACATTCTGGCTCATTCCTTGTTTATCAGCCTGATCCTGTTCTTCCATATTTATCCTGCCATCTGTACATAGCCTAGTTAGTCTAGGTAGCTTTGCTTACTTCTATTCACTTCAGATGACACCAAGTTAGACAGGATGTCTCCAACTTACAAGCTGACCTCAATGCAATGTTTAATTGAGCAACTAAGTGGCAAATGAGGTTTAATATTGATAAATGTAAAGTTATGCACTTGGGGCTAAGAATATGTATGCATCATACATACTAGAGGGAGTACAACTGGGGGGATCCGTAGTGGAGAAGGATCTGGGGGTTTTGGTAGATCATAAGCTTAATAATAGCAAGCAATGCCAAGCTGCGGTTTCCAAAGCGAGCAAAATTATTTCTTGTATTAAGAGAGATATGGACTTCAGAGAGAGAGAGATATAATTTCCCCCTGTACAAATCATTAGTAAGACCTCATCTGGAATATGCAGTTCAGTTTTGGGCACTAGTTCTCAAAAAAGGATATCTGGGAACTGGAGAAAGTGTAGAGAAGGGCAACCAAACTGATAAGAGGCATGGAGGAGCTCAGCTATGAGGAAAGATTAGAGGAACTGAATCTATTCCCTCTTGAGAAAAAGGAGATTAAGGGGGATATGATCAACATGTACAAATACATAAGTGGTCCATATAGCAAACTCGGTGGTGAGTTATTCACTTTAAGGCAGGGGTGTCCATTTTTTTCAAAGAGGGACAGATTTTATGAAGAACATGCGTGAGCTAGGACCATTTTGCCTGACAAGTTTTGAACTATTAAAATTTGGTCTAAGTGTGTTCGTCCGAGCACTAATACACTGCCCAACAAGGATTATCTTGCCTTTGTGGCTGTGTGTGGTGAAGACATGAGCTTGGGCGTGTTATCTGGATATATATATATATATATCTTTTGTGGCCCCCAACAAATCCGCTCAGGACTAAGGATGAGCTCGGGCGTGTTATTTGGATATACTATATTTATCGGAGTATAACACACTCTTTAACTTTAAGAGGGAAATTTGCGGAAAATTTTTTTTTAAATAAACAACTGTGAAGCAAAATAAGGGTCAGTGCCCATCAATGCAGCCCAAATCAGTGCCCATCTGCAGTCACACCATTGCCATGAATGCAGCCTTACCATTGCCATGAATGCAGCCTCACCATTGCTATAAATGCAGCCTCACCTTTGCCATGAATGCAGCCTCACCTTTGCCATGAATGCAGCCTCACCATTGCCATGAATGCAGCCTTACCATTGCAATCAATGCAGCCTCACCATTGCAATTAATGCAGCCTCACCATTGCAATCAATGCAGCCTCACCATTGCAATTAATACAGCCTCACCATTGCCATGAATGCAGCCTTACCATTGCCATGAATGCAGCCTCACCATTGGCATCAGTGCAGCCTCACCATTGCCATCAGTGCAGCCTGATCATTGCCCATCTGCAGCCTTGGAGAGGACAGGGAGGGGGGCGGGATGATTGCCAACAGGTTACATACACGAGAATCTCCTGTTTACTTGGTGGCCTCTTTAATACAAAGTCCTGCCTCCTATGATAGACAGAACAGTTGTCCAATGGCAGCCCAGGAGACAGGACTTCCTATTACAGATACCGCCGAGTAAACAGGAAATTCTCCTGTATGTAATTTAACAGCACTCGTCCCGGCCCCTGTGAGGCAGTGCTGATAAATACGGTATATATCTTTTGCGACCCTGGAGGCCACAAAAAATATATATATATCCAAATCACCAGGGGGGCTGTATTAAACCGAAACGTGGGCTGCAATTGGCCCATGGGCTAGACTTTGGACATGCCTGCTTTAAGGTCATCACAAAGGACATGGAGGCACTCTCTACGCCTAGAGGAAAAAAGATTTCATCTCCAAATACGGAAAGGTTTCTTCACAGTAAGAGCTGTGAAAATGTGGAATAGACTCCTTCCAGAGGTGGTTCTGACCAGCTCAGTTGATTGCTTTAAAAAAATGCCTGGATTATTTCCTAAATATACATAATATAACTGGGTACCGACATTTATAGATAAAGTTTAATTCAGGGAAAATCAAATTGCCTCTCGGGGAATCAGGAAGGATTTTTTTCCCCTGCTGTAGGAAATTGGATCATGTTTTGCTGGGGTTTTTCGCCTTCCTCTGGATCAATTGTGGGTGAAGGATTGTGTATATGGGAATGTTTTTGGGGTTTTTTTGTTTGTTTTTTTTTTCATTGGTTGGACTGGATGGACTTTTTTCAACCTGACTAACTATGTAACTATGTAACTTCCACTGATTAGTTGCACTTTTATATAGGTTCATAGGTTTATATAGGTTCACAGAGTTTTATATTCTTTAGTGTATTGGATGTTTGTGTTTTATTGTTGTGCTTGTCACTTGTGTGGTTTCCTTAATAAACCACATTTTCTTTCATTGACAATTTACTTTTGGACAAAGATTGAACAGCGCTGTGGATGTGATCAAATAAATAAATACATAAATAAAATATAGTAGTGAACCTTCACCTCCTGATCAGTTCATCCAATGACATGTCCTCCATATTGTCAAAAAATGAATGAATCAATGAAGCTATCAAAATGTAACAATTGTCTGCAATCAGATTTACAAATAAGACCAATCAGCTAGCAAAAATTTTTGATCACAAATTAAAAAACATATGTAAAAAATTTCAGCTCTCCAAAATATGATTGACATTTTTACAACAAACATGAAATGAATAAACATAAAATTAATATAAGTCCATCAAAGATTTGTAGAGAGGGGTCCCAGAAGCTGGCTTCAGTGTGAAAGATAGCATTCAACAACATGGTGAAACCTCCAAACTGCTTACCAGATGATGTAGACCCTCAAATTATAGAGTGGTCTAGAACCATCTTTTAGATATTTAATGTGGACATAGCCATCTCCTGTACACCAGAACAGAAACCAGAATCTCTTCACGAATCCAGAAACATCAGCAAAGTGAAAATGATCATACACCATGGACTCAAAAATAAAAAAGCCACTATAGTGTAGTAATTTTAAAACTTAAAAGAGGTTTTAATAAGAAGGTAACACACTCACATGTACATAGAATCAATGCGCATTGTGAACAGCGCTATAAGCAAACAAATGTCGAGAATAATAGTTATCGACAATAATGCGGATAACAATGGTCACAAAATCAGACAAGTGAAAATATTGTCAGTGACAAAATAAAAAATATATAGTGACATATAGTGACATATAGTGACATATGGTCAATATGAAAATACTGATAAATACAATATTGGATATCAATAAAGATTAGTGTCCATGTGTGATGATAAGGGACCAAGGCAGTGGAGCCTTGTGGCTTCACTGCCAGTTTCCTACTGCACATGCGCTAGTCCCCCGGCGGTTTCTGAATGGGCGGCTGTCTTCTGTGACACACACACAGGTCCCAGAAGACCCCACGCCCAAATTTCCCAGAAATCAACGCGAGGAGGAGAAGACTGAAGATCACCACGGAATAGGAAGTGGCAGATTAGAACGATCTGCCTAGCAACAGGCATTTCTGGTAAGTACATTTTTTTTCAAATGTTTTTTAATGTATTTAAGGGAGTGTTTTTATGTATTTTTTTTAGGGTGGACCTCCGCTTTAAGGACATGGAATCCTTGAAGGAAAAAAGATAGAAGGAAAGTAATGTGTTTTCTGATGGGATGAAGTCCCTAAAGGATCATAATGATATTATTGTCCACCCTGCTAATAAGGGGCGGTATTATTATCCTTAATAAGAACGCCTATGTGAATGAAATGAATAGGATTTTGTGAGATGCTGAAACATATGCACCTCTTCAATCCAATTCTACAATTAAATTTTAAAAAAGGAGTTATTGCAGATTATTAATCAGTGTTACCAAGATGGAATTTTAACTAAAAAAAGAGAAGGCTTAACTGGCTACTGTAACCCCACAAATTCCAGTAATCCATTACCTGGCAAAAGTCCATAAGGATCCTATTAATACCCCTGGGAGGCCAATTATTTGCAGTCTTGACTCTGTTACATCCAGCATAGGGTAATATATTGGTGGCTATCTCCATCCCCTGGTCACTCAGACCCCATCTTATTTAAGAGATTCCTCATAAGTTATCAATTTATTGAGAAATATACAATGGAAGGACAGTTACATTTTAGTAACTTCTAATGTCACTGTTCTAGACACCATCATTTCACATCAGCATGGCTTTGAAGTTGTTGAACGTTTTCTTTTTGAGAGCCCTTGAATTATTGCCCATACAGAGGAATTTTGTGTTATAATTATTTAATTTTGCATTATAATGTATTTAATATTATTTAATTATGTAATTCAATTTGCTATGTGGCATATTTATTTCTGGTGTGGGGGTTCGTACTTTTCTTACAAAACAGAGGAGTGGTCATGGGGCCAAATTTTCACCCAGCATGGCCAATCTTTTTATGGCCAAGTGGGGGGAGGACAGTCATTGTTGTTTGGAGCAGGTACATAAATGACGTGCTCCTTCTCTGGGATGGTGATGTTGAATCTTTCGATAATTATATGAATTATCTTAATGATAATTTATTGTGTATCAAATTACAATATCTAGCCTGTAAATTAGAGGGCTTTTCTTGTATTTAAATATAGAGGTTAGGAATGGTAATATTTTGACAACTACCCATTTCATGGCGTGTTCCTCTTCTGGTGTTGTCTATTTAATTCAATGTCCTTGCGGCCTACAATATGTGGGCCATACATGTAGAACTTTACAGGTCAGATTGCATGAACATGTTGGTAACATCAAAAGATTTCCTGGCCACAGTGTTTCAAAGCATTATGCACAGTGTCACAGAAAAAATCCTGATGGGACTATCTTTATGGCCATTGATAAATTTATCTCAGATTGGAAAGGAAGTCATATCCAGCATGAAATTTTCAGAAGGGAGACACGCTGGATTTTTTACCTTAAAAGCTATACACCATTTGGATTAAATATAGAATGGAACATAAATTGCTTTTTAAATAACAGTTAAAACTATATTTTTTCTTCTACAGTTTCTTTTTTTTAACATATTTATTTATTGATTTTGTTCATGAAAAAATAAGTTATAGTACATAACAGTAATATATAGACGGTTACATCTCATACTTATGTCACATTCTTCCAAAACATTAGCCAAGCAGGGCTTATTAGTAACAACCGGGTGTCACTGGATCCCTATTCCTCAACGGAGGAAAAAACTTGTACTAGAAGTATAGCAGGTTGATAAACGTGGACCACACAGGGTCCAACTTCACTAAGTCATAGTGCTGTAAACAGTAAAGTTGCATTCACAATCCAATACAGCCATACACACACACTTGCCTACAATCACTGCAGGTGGGAAATGTCATTCCATCCTTCCTGCCCTGTTCATCACCGTTCAGTCTAAAGGAGCACTGAGCATTACCTGTGGCGCTGTCAGGAAAGGTCTTCTCCGCTGGTAATATCGATCATTTGGCGTGCAGTATTGAGGTCCACCAGCAGGTGTCTTCTGGCAGTTCGGAGCTGCTCTTTCCTGCAAGTATTCTTTCACCTTTGGGCTGCAGTACTGGCGTCCACCAGCGGAGGAATCCTGGCAGTATGGAGCATGTATTCCCCTCTGCAGACAGGTATCACCTGACCTTAATTAGCAGAGCTGCAGTATAAATACCCAGCAATTGCAGACTTATGTTGCCCTGGTATTGTCCTTGAGCCCTGACCTGTATCCTGTTATTCTGATTCCTGATCCTGTAGCCTGAACATGAAGCCTGATTCCTGGAACCTGTTGATCCTGTTTCCTGTCCGTTACCTGGACCCTGGACTCTGAGCCTTGTACCTCACCCGTCCCTCCTGTGATCCATCCATCCTCTCTTGTCCTGTTTATCTCCCTTCTCAGCTACTGATTCCTTGTTTATGACCCTGGCCTGGCTTGACTACAATTCTGGTACTCCCTCTTGCTACATATGCTGGTTGGTTTTATATCACTAATTGTTTTGTTGTTCACTTGTATTTGTGGTGTGTTCACATATGCTTTTTCCTTAATAAATTTACTTTCACCTATTTATGTCTGGTTCACTCTGTCGCAGTCACACAGTTCTGGTCACATCTGGTTTATGACAGGCGCTCAACCATCCACAGACATTCCAGGCCCTTCAGAGGGGGGCTGAAGCCCCATATTGCTAAGAAAGCGGGGTGTCATTCCAAAAGGAGTCAGCAATATCAAGCCAAGGTTGCCATATCTTAGCAATTTATTTGGGACAAGCCCTTCCATTATAAATGAGTTTAAAAAGGAGTATAACCTTATTAATCATACGGTACAACATTTGAACTTTAGGAGCAGATACATTCTTCCATTGCAACAAAATTAATTTCCAAGCGTAAAACAATACTATGCGAGCCAGAGTACGAGTATGGGTCCTATGTAGGAACTCGTTTAAGAAACCCAACAGTCCGACTTCCAGAGTGCGAGGTATTGGTAGATGTAGGGTGTCTTCAAAAAAGGAGAATAAGTCATTCCAGAATGTTGACAAAATTGGGCAGGACCAAAAGATATGCATGTACCTGCCATCAGTGGAGCCACACCTGAAACAGAAGGCAGCGGAGTCATAACCCATACGGGCGAGCCTGGCAGGAGTATAGTGCAACTGGTGTATAAATTTAAACTGTACATATTGGTCATTAGACCCAATAAGATCCAAAAAGCAGACCTCCGAGGCCTCCTCCCACCCCTCCTCAGACAGCCCCGGAATGTCTACTACCCATTTCCGCTGAGCAATCTGGAAGAGTTTTATCCCAGCAGCCTGCAGGCATGAATAGATAGTCATGACCAGTTTTTTAATGTCTGGGTATGAAAATAGCACTTCCAAAGGTAGTTCATTGAGCTCCTGGGTCAGGCCATTGAATTGTGCCCTGATGGCATGACGTAGTAGAAGATATTTAAAAAAGAATTTGTTAGTCACGCCACACCGTGCCTTCAAGTCTTCAAAGGAGATGAATGAATCATTAACAAAAATGTGAGAGATATGGGTGACACCAATTCATGTCCACCACAGGGAGTCAGGGTGAGCCAGGAGCTCTAAGAAGTTAGGGTTGTGCCATAAGGGGGCTTTGGGAGACACCCCACCTGAGTTTGTGATCACTAGGGATGAGCCGAACACTCCCCGGTTCGGTTCGCACCAGAACTTGCAAACAGACCAAAACTTCGCACGAACGTTAGAAGTCCATTGAAGTTTATGGGACTCGAACGTTCTAAATCAAAAGTGCTCATTTTAAAGACTAATTTGCATGGTATTGTCCTAAAAAGTGTTTGGGGACCCGGGTCCTGCCCCAGGGTACATGTATCAATGCAAAAAAAGTTTTAAAAACGGCCGTTTTTTCGGGAGCAGTGATTTTAATAATGCTTAAAGTCAAACAATAAAAGTATAATATTCCTTTAAATTTTGTACCTGGGGGTTGTCTATAGTATGCCTGTAAAGGGGCGCATGTTTCCCGTGTTTAGAACAGTCTGACAGCAAAATGAGATTTCAAAGGAAAAAAAGTCATTTAAAACTACTCACAGCTATTAATGAATTGCCGGTCCGACAATACACATAAAAGTTAATTGATAAAAACTGCATGGGATTTCCCCACAGGGGAACCCCAAACCAAAATTAAAAAAAAAAACTGGCGTGGGGTCCCCCTAAATTCCATACCAGGTCCTTCAGGTCTGGTATGGATATTAAGGGGAACCCCACGCCAAAATTTTTTTTAAAAATGACGTAGGCGCCCCCCTCAAAATTCATACCAGACCCTTAAGGTCTGGTATGGATTTTAAGGTGAACCCTGCGCTAAAATTTAAAAAAAATTGGCGTGGGGTCCCCCTGGAAATCCATACCAGACCCTTATTCAAGCACGCAACCTGGCAGTCCACAGGAAAAGAGGGGGGACAAGAGAGCACCCCCCCTCCTGAACCGTACCAGGCCACATGCCCTCAACATTGGGAGGGTGCTTTGGGGTAGCCCACCAAAGCATCTTGTCCCCATGTTGATGAGGACAAGGGCTTCATCCCCACAACCCTTGGCCGGTGGTTGTGGGGGTCTGCAGACGGGGGGCTTATCAGAATCTGAAAGCCCCCTTTAACAAGGGGACCCCCAGATCCCAGCCCCCCCCCCGTGTAAAATGGTAAGGGGGTACAGAAGTACCCCTACTATTTTACAAAAAAACTGTCAAAAATGTTAAAAATGTCAAGAGACAGTTTTTGACAATTCCTTTATTTAAAGTCTTCTTTTTTCCATCTTCTATCTTCTTTCTTCTTTCTTCTATCTTCCTTCGGTTTCTTCCTCTATCTTCTTCTTCCTCTGATCCTCTGCTTCTTTCTCCGGTGTTCTCGTCCGGCATCTCCCTCAGCGGCATCTTCGTATCTTCATCTTCTTCTCTTCATCTTCTTTTCGGGCCGCTCCGCATCCATAATTGGATGGGAGACTCCCACTGTGACGCTTCTCTCTTCATCTTTTTCTCTTCATCTTCTTGTCTTCATCTTCTTGTCTTCATCTTCTTTTCGGCCGCTCTGCATCCATGATGGCATGGAGGGAGGCTCTTGCTGTGTGACGCTTCTCCTCTTCTGACGGTTCTTAAATAATGGGGGGCGGAGCCACCCGGTGGCCCCCCCCTCTGATGCATGGGGACTTGACGGGGACTTCCCTGTGGCATTCCCTGTGACGTCAGAGGGGGACGTAGCTATTTTGGGCCTTCTTCATGGCTTCTTAAATCTGCAAGAAATCTGTTTGGATAAAATTTATTTGATCCTGTACTGCAGGAGTTACAACTTCAGGGATGGAATCTGGTAGAAAAGAAGGGTGATAACCACAGTTTGCCCAGAAAGGCGTTTGGTTGATGGCAGAGTGTATGGAGTTGTTGTAGGCAAACTCTGTGCAGTGTAGAAGAGAAGACCAGTCATCTTGGGAGCAGAAGCATAAACAACAGAGGTATTGTTTAAGAGTTTGATTAGTCCTCTCTGTCTGGCCATTGCTTCGCGGATGAAATGCAGAAGAGAGGGAGGTTTTAATTTCTAGAGACTTGCATATATCCTTCCAAGATTTTGAAGTGAATTGAATTCCCCTGTCGGACACAATGTTGCGAGGAACACCATGAAGTCTTACCACTTCTTTTATAAAGGTATTTGCAGTAGTTGAAGCAGAAGGAGTGCCTATTATGGGACAGAAGTGTGCCATTTTTGAGAGGCGGCCGACAACCACTAGGATGGTAGTAAACTTCTAAGAGGGGGGCAGGTCAATGATAAAGTCCATAGAGGCCTCTTTCCAGGGACATTCTGGAATGGGCAAAGATCTTAAAAGTCCCCATGCCTTGGTGTTTGACCGCTTACTGCATTGGCAAGAAATACAAGATTGTACATAATTTTTGCAGTCTTGTCTCCAACCCGGCCACCAGAAGGAGCGGTTGATTAACTCAGAGGTTTTCTGTATTCCAAAGTGTCCTGCCAGCTTGTGGTCGTGAAAAGTTTGCAAAATCTGAAGTCCTACCGGAGGAGGAACGAATACCTTGTCTTGGGCCCATAAAAAACCGTCTCTCTTTTCCAGGGAGGATACTTTGGGTCCATTGACTGGAGGCCTGTTTAATGACCGATCTGAGATTGGGCTGAATAAGGCTAAGGAAGTTGTGTGGAGATTGGATGGTTTCAGGTTCTGTTGATTCATTGATTTCTGGGAGTGCGTCCGCCTTCCCGTTCTTAGAGCCAGGTCGATAGGAGATATGGAAGTTGAACCTGGAGAAGAATAAGGCCCAACGTGCTTGTCAAGGTCTAACGCGCTTGGCTGTTCGGAGATACTCCAGGTTACGGTGGTCTGTAAAAATCATGATGGGTTGGGATGCCCCTCCAGAAAATATCTCCACTCTTCTAAGGCAAATTTTATTTGCCTTAGAAGAACATCATAATTTTTCTCCAGAGGGCTGAGTTTATCGAGAGACAAAGGCCACCGGGTGGAGTAGTGTTTTTTGGCCCCTTCTTTTGGACAGGATTGCCCCCATTGCCACTTCCTGGGCTTCCTTGGACCATTGGAACCTAGCCTGCTGGCGGGTTAGTTGAGTGATGGGGGAGATGATTGAAAATAACCCTTTAATGAATCTGCGATAAAAATTGGCAAAGCCAACAAATCACTGAATCCCCTTTTTATCTGAATGTGGTGGACATTACTGGATGGCTTTAACTTTTTGTGGGTCCATTGCAACCCCTCCTATAGAGATGATAAACCAGAGGAACTGGATGTTATCCTTCTCAAATTCACATTTCTCCCCTTTCAAGTATAGGCCATGTTTTCTGAGGATCGAGAGCACCTTCTTTACATGGATACGATGTAGTTCTACTGTGGTGGAAAAGATCAAGATGTCATCAAGATAAACAATTACAAAGTAATCCAGATACTCGCGGAAAAGGTCATTGACCAGATGTTGAAACATAGCAGGAACGTTAAAGAGTAGGGATGAGCTTCGAGTTTGAGCCGAACTCAAACACCAGAGGAAGAACCAGAAGAACCAGAAGAAGAAGATGCAGGAAGAAACTGAAGGAAGATAGAAGAAAGAAGACAGAAGAAAGAAGAAGCATTTAAATAAAGGAATTGTCAAAAACTGTCTCTTGTAATTGTTAACATTTTTTACTTTTTTTTGTGAAATGGTAGGGGTACAAGTACCCTCTTACCATTTCACACAGGTGGAGGGCCGGGATCTGGAAGTCCCCTTGTTAAAGGGGGCTTCCAGATTCCGATAAGTCCCCCGCCCGCAGACCCCCACAACCACCGGGCAAGGGTTGTGGGGAAGAGGCCCTTGTCCCCATCAACATGGGGACAAGGTGTTTTGGGGGGCTACCCCAAAGCACCCTCCCAATGTTGAGGGCATGTGGCCTGGCATGGTTCAGGAGGGGGGGTGCGCTATCGTCCCCCCTCTTTTCCTGCGGCCTGCCAGGTTGCGTGCACGGATAAGGGTCTAGTATAGATTTTTGGGGGGACCCCACACCATTTTTTTTATTTTGGCCGCGGGGTTCCCCTTAAAATCCATACCAGACCTGAAGGGCCTGGTAAGGAATTTAGGGGGACCCCCCATGTCATTTTTTTTTTAAATTTTGGTTTGGGGTTCCCCTGTGGGGAATTCCCATGACGTTTTTATCAATGAACTTTTATGTGTATTGTCGGACCGGCAATTCATTAATAGCCGTGAGTATTTTTAAATGACTTTTTTTCCCTTTGAAATGTCATTTTGCTGTCAGACTGTTCTAAACAAGGGAAATATGCGCCCCTTTACAGGCATACTATAGACACCCCCCAGGTATGAAATTTAAAGGAATATTACACTTTTATTGTTTCACTTTAAGCATTATTAAAATCACTGCTCCCGAAAAAACGTCCGTTTTTAAAACATTTTTTGCATTGATCCATATCCCCTGGGGCAGGACCCATGTCCCCAAACACTTTTTATGACAATAACTTGCATATAAGCCTTTAAAATCAGCACTTTTGATTATTCATGTTCGTGTCCCATAGACTTTAACGGTGTTCGCGTGTTCGAACAAACTTTTTGCTTGTTCGCAAGTTCTGGTGAGAACTGAACAGGGGGGTGTTCGGCTCATCCTTATTACAGAGCCCAAAAGGCATCACTAAATATTCAAAGTGCCCGAATCTGGACCTGAAGGCTGTCTTCCACTCATGTCCATCACGTATCTGAACAAGATTGTATGCTCCCTGGAGATCTAGTTTGGTAAATATTTGAGCAGGTTCGGAGATGTTAGAAAAGTTCAGGAATAAGAGGGAGCGGATACCTGTTCTTGATAGTAATTTTATTAAGCTCCCTTAGTTCACACAAGGCCTCAGGGATCTGTCTTTCTTTTTGACGAAAAAGATTCCTGCTCCAGCTGGGGAAGAAGAAGGACGGATGAAACCTTTTTCAAGATTCTTGTCGATGTAGGAGTGGAGGGCTTCTAGTTTGATCTCTGACAGAGGAAAAATGTGGCCGAAGGGGATCTCGGAACCGGGTAGGAGATCAATAGGGCAATCATAAGGCCGATGGGGTGGCAAACTGTCAGCTTTCTTTTTATCAAAAATGTCCAGAAATTCATGATATGCTGAGGAGACATGCTGGAAGTTATCTGGTACTGGTTGTATAGCTAAACAGGGAGCAGTTCTGTTGTATTTTGACAAAAGGCAATGCTGAGAGCAATACACGGAGGAGAAAATAATTTCTTTTTTGCTCCAACTGATCTGAGGATCATGGGCCTACAGCCATGGATATCCTAGTATGATTGGAAACATGGGTGAACTTATAATGTCAAAGTGAAGAAATTCTTTATGGCCAGAGTCCGTGGAAGTGAGAATAGGCTTAGTTTCCTGAGTGAGGAGCCCAGAGCAGGGTAGGGACACATCTGCCAGATGTATTTGCAGACATGGTTTCTTGACTTGTAGGGGGATGTGCAGGCTTTGGGCTAGAGATCTATCCAGGAAGCAACTGCAGGCTCCTGAGTCAACGATGGCCGGCAGCCATACCTCCTCTTCCGCCACCTGCAATGAGACCGGGAGGACAAGGTGAGATTTGTTTGAGCTAGCAACTTGGAAATTCATGGCAGACTGTGGACGGCACTTACTAGGTCTCACGGGGCAGTTGCGTAAGAAGTGGCCGGCTTCCCCACAGTACAAGCAAAGGTTGATTGGCGCCAGCGGAGTCTTTCATCAGGAGAAAGCGGTGACCGAACTAAACCCAGTTGCATGGGCTTGCAGTCAGAGGAGGAGGAGGAAGGGGCCGCAGAAGGTGCAGGAACAGGTGGCACCTGTGGCAGCATCCAGGTAGGTCTTAAGGACTGGAAGCAGTCAAGTTTGTCAAGCAGCAGTCAAGCAGCGACGCTCCCGTAGGCGTCTGTCAAGTTTGGTGGCCAGTTGGATCAGGACCTCCAGGGAGGCAGGAGTATCCACCTGAGCCAGTTTATCCTTTACAGTTTCCAAGAGACCTTGGCGATACTGGTATTTAAGAGTGGCCTCATTCCAGTTGGTGTCTTCAGACCATTTTCGGAATTCCACAGTATAGTCCTCCACAGGTCTCTTCCCCTGGATCAGAGTGTGCAGGATGGACTCCGCCATGGCAGTGCGCTGTGGGTCATCATATAGTTGGGCCATCAAATCAAAGAAGGTGTCCACTGAGTTGAGAATGGGGCTCTTCTGCTCAAGGAGGTTGTGAGCCCAAGATTGCAATTAATCAGATAGTAAGGAGATGATAAATTCTACCTTCACAGAATCGGAATGAAAAGTCCTGGGTTGGAGGGCTAAATATGCAGACTATCGGCGGTGCCAATCGTCTCTCATTGGCCCTTTTCAGCGATCTGTGACTGGCTGTGTCCAAGGGAGCACAGAACGGCTCCGGTAAGTGGCGGAGGCCACCAGATCGTGGCGGGAGGGGGGCCTCTCTCCACCACCGATAAAAGTGATCTTGAATCAGACACAGAGACCACTTTTATCTTGTAGCGGACTGACTGCTGAAGATGAGGATACCGCGGTTATGGCAGCTAGCTGCTGCCATGACATTAATATCCTCCTTCAAACAGCCCCCGTAAAACTGCAGCGGGCGGTTCGTAAGTGGTTACAAAAAGAAAAAAGACCAGTTTTGTGGCGCCTTCAAAGACCTCTTTTTCTTAAATACGCCCTGTACTTCTTCCGGAAAACCATTCCGGAGTGGGGACCCTGGGTTCAGGAAGGATCATTACCACTTCAGGAGCTTGGTTGACTTGACCTTAAGGGGGAGATGTCCCGCTGGCAGATGCTGATGTGGTGTCTGAGAGGCTTCAAGAAATAGCCAGGTGTTGAAGACGGCCTTCAATCTGAAAATAACTGTCTTAGAGTCTCTGAATAGCCTGGGTAAGGGCTGAAACCTGCTGGCAGAGTGCCTCGAGGGGATAGCCAGCTCTGTCGGCCTCGCTCATGGCTGATTTGTACTGTCAGGTACTCACCAGGGCCGAGATGCTGAGAGTGGCTCCCCTTGCAACTGAGTGCGCTATACCCCTGGAGGTGGCACAGAAGGTATCGGGCACGGATGGGCACAGGTCACCAGCAGGTAGGAGAGGCTTGTGTGAAGGATCTTCTGGCAGAGAGACGACTAGGACACTGGACCGATGAGAAAACCCGGCTGAGGCTCAAACACCTTGATCTGGAGATGGTAATTGAAGCAGTCTGATGAGGAGGCCGAGGTTCAAACACAGTGGTCCAGTAGAAGGGAAGTCCTTTAAACAAGCCGGGTCATGCACATTTATCAAGCAGAAGAGAAGTCTTAAGAACAGGCCGAGGATCAAACACAGGGATCAGGCAATAGCAAAGTCCTTAGAAAAGGCCGAGGGTCAAGCACAGGTATCAGGCAGGAAGAGAAGTCTGTAAAGCAAGCCGAGGTCAAGTGCAGGAGAAGTTCAGAGATGGTCAAGATGATCCGGGTCACAGCAGGCAGACACAGGTAAACAGAACGTGGGAACAGGAACACTAAAAGCTGAAAAGACAAACCAGCAATGAGACAAGAAACAAGACTGCTTTATATAGGCCTGACAGGAGACTCACGCCGTGCGCCCAGTAGCGCGCGTGTGCACACGCCGTTACGCCGCACCACACACTCGCGTGCGCCGAACCGCAGTATCGTGCACTCTTATGCGCCGCAGCGCTACTCTCCCGTGCAGGCCCATTGGGAAACGCTGACAGATAAGGTTTCTGCTATTTCTCTGACACATTGTTGAGTAATGAGATCAGACGGTAAGACCCACACAACAGTTTGTCCTTATTGGGCTTGGGTATTACAACAATCAGGGCTTCACACATGGAGGAGGGGAGTATGCCATCCTGCAGTGCCTGCAGTGAGAGTTTAATTTCTGTGCCATTTCTTCCGCATACATTTTGTACCATTTGGCAGGCAAACCGTCCAATCCTGGAGTTTTATTGGGGGGAGAGAATACATGGCTTCAGTAATTTCTTCAATTGTCTTCTACAGTCACGTGCTACATATGTAATTACTTACTTACATTTATGGGTTATATATATATATTTTAATGTTTTATTTTATATATTTTGTTGAAATTGTAATATATGAAATGTATATTTGGTGTATTTATTTATTTCCACAAGATGGCACTGGCTTTACTATGGTCCTGTGTGTATAGATTATGATATTTGATCAGCCTATAGGCTGGTCTATCCAGTCTTGAACCTAGTTCCTGATTGATATTTGTTATGTGGTGTTTTTCCATTAATAAGGTTTGAGGGTAGGAATGTGTTCTATGTCTGTCTTCTGGCAGTTGGATTGCATAGTGTCAATTTATATTGATGCTGCTTCCTCTTTCGGTACATGGAATGCATTTAGATATACATCTGGTTTATCTGATATATAAAGTGTGCTGATGATCACCAGTCATGTCCCCGATGACATCAGCTTGTTACAAAATCCATAGAGCGGGACTTGTGATTAGGGATGAGCCGAACACCCCCCTGTTCGGTTCGCATCAGAACATGCGAACAGGAACAAAGTTCGTTCGAACACGCGAACTCCGTTAAAGTCTATGGGACACGAACATGAATAATCAAAAGTGCTAATTTTAAAGGCTAATATGCAAGTTATTGTCATAAAAAGTGTTTGGGGACCTGGGTCCTGCCCCAGGGGACATGGATCAATGCAAAAAAAAGTTTTAAAAACGGCCGTTTTTTCAGGAGCAGTGATTTCAATAATGCTTAAAGTCAAACAATAAAAGTGTAATATCCCTTTAAATTTCGTACCTGGGGGTGTCTATAGTATGTCTGTAAAGGGGCGCATGTTTCCTGTGTTTAGAACAGTCTGACAGCAAAATGACATTTTGAAGGAAAAAACTCATTTAAAACTACCCGCGGCTATCGCATTGCCGACAATACACATAGAAGTTCATTGATAAAAACGGCATAGAAATTCCCCAAAGGGGAACCCCGAACCAAAATTAAAAAAAAAAAAATGACGTGGGAGTCCTAAATTCCATACCAGGCCCTTCAGGTCTGGTATGGATATTAAGGGGAACCCCGGCCAAAATTTTTTAAAAAAAATGACGTGGGGTTCCCCCTAAATTCCATACCAGACCCTTCAGGTCTGGTATGGATTTTAAGGGTAACCCCGCGCCAAAAAAAAAAAAAACGGCGTGGGGTCCCCCCAAAGATCCATACCAGACCCTTATCCGAGCACGCAACCTGGCAGGCCGCAGGAAAAGAGGGGGGGATGAGAGTGCGCCCCCCCTCCTGAACCATACCAGGCCACATGCCCTCAACATTGGGAGGGTGCTTTGGGGTAGCCCCCCAAAACACCTCGTCCCCATGTTGATGAGGACAAGGGCCTCATCCCCACAACCCTGCCCGGTGGTTGTGGGGGTCTGCGGGTGGGGGGCTTATCGGAATCTGGAAGCCCCCTTTAACAAGGGGACCCCCAGATCCCGCCCCCCCCCTGTGTGAAATGGTAAGGGGGTACTTACCCCTACCATTTCACTAAAAAACGGTCAAAAATGTTAAAAATGACAAGAGACAGTTTTTGACAATTCCTTTATTTAAATGCTTCTTCTTTCTTCTATCTTCCTTCGTCTTCTGGTTCTTCTGGTTCTTCTGGCTCTTCTGGTTCTTACTCTGGCATTCTCGTCCAGCATCTCCTCCGCGGCGTCTTCTATCTTCTTCTCCTCGGGCCGCTCCGCACCCATGGCATGGGGGGAAGGCTCCCGCTCTTCTCTTCTTCTCTTTTTCTCTTCTTCTCTCCTTCATTTTCTTCTCCGGGCCGCTCCGCAATCCATGCTGGCATTGAGGGAGGCTCCCGCTGTGTGACGGCGCTCCTCGTCTGACAGTTCTTAAATAACGGGGGGCGGGGCCTCCCGGTGACCCCACCCCCCTCTGACGCACGTTGACTTGACGGGACTTCCCTGTGACGCCACGGGGAATGCCACAGTGAAGTCCCGTCATGTCCCGTGCGTCAGAGGGGGAGGGGTCACCGTCCCCCCCTCTTTTCGTGCGGCCTGCCAGGTTGCGTGCTCGGATAAGGGTCTGTTATGGATTTTTTGGGGGACCCCACGCCGTTTTTTTTTTTTTGGCGTGGGGTTCCCCTTAAAATCCACACCAGACCTGAAGGGTCTGGTATGGAATTTAGGGGGAACCCCACGTCATTTTTTTTTTTTAATTTTGGCCGGGGTTCCCCTTAATATCCATATCAGACCTGAAGGGCCTGGTATGGAATTTAGGGGGACTCCCACGTCATTTTTTTTTTAAATTTTGGTTCGGGGTTCGCCTTTGGGGAATTCCCATGCCGTTTTTATCAATGAACTTCTATGTGTATTGTCGGCAATGCAATAGCCGCGGGTAGTTTTAAATGAGTTTTTTCCTTCAAAATGTCATTTTGCTGTCAGACTGTTCTAAACACAGGAAACATGCGCCCCTTTACAGGCATACTATAGACACCCCCCAGGTACGAAATTTAAAGGGATATTACACTTTTATTGTTTGACTTTAAGCATTATTAAAATCACTGCTCCTGAAAAAACGGCCGTTTTTAAAACTTTTTTTTGCATTGATCCATGTCCCCTGGGGCAGGACCCAGGTCCCCAAACACTTTTTATGACAATAACTTGCATGTTAGCCTTTAAAATTAGCACTTTTGATTTCTCCCATAGACTTTTAAAGGGTGATCCGCGGCATTCGAATTTGCCGCGAACACCCCAAATTGTTCGCTGTTTGGCGAACTTGCGAACAGCCAATGTTCAAGTCGAACATGAGTTCGACTCAAACTCGAAGCTCATCCCTACTTGTGATGTGTGACATCAACAGGCTGGATGCCGCAGCTATCTTGCTTGGTTTGTTCACAATGCGATTCTATGTACATGTGAGTGTGTTAACTTCTTATTAAAACCTATTTTAAAATTACTACACTATAGTGGTTTTTTTATATATGAGTCCATGGTGTATGATCATCTTCACTTTGGTGATATTTCTGGATTCATGAATAGATTCTGGATTCTGCTCTGGTGTAGAGGAAATGGCTAGGTCCACATTAAATATCTAAAATATGCTTCTAGACCACACTATAATTTGAGGGTAAGCAGTTTGGAGGTGTCACCCTGGTGTTGAGTGCTATCCTTCACACTGAAGCTAGTTTCTGGGATACCTCTCTGCAAATCTTTGATGGACTTATATTCATTTTATGTTTATTATTTCATATTTATTGTAAATATTTCAATCATATTTTTGATCGCTGAAATTTTTTAATTAATGAAGCTCTCAGCTATAAACCTGGAATTTTCTTTTCAGCCAGCGATTTTCTTTCTTATGAAAGCAATCTGAGTTGCTGATTAGCCGCTGGATTGTTTTTAGAAGTGGCTCATTAGGCACTGGATCACTTTTAGAAGCAATGGAAACGGTCGTCCACCACCTTCTCCCCTCACAGTTTTTATGCAGGCTTACCGTTATCACCGGCGAGCCCGGGAAACAATCTGGCAGTTTGCATGGATGGCCACAGAGGTGAGGAGAGACCAGATCATCTCTCCTTACTTCTATGATCTAGGTGGACTGGAGCGATGTCATGAAGCAACTTCCAGTCTAGGGCAGATGTAAACAATTTTTTTCTAAAATCATGAGATTTACGTTTTTTTTGGTTTGATGCTTTTGAAGGTAGACGAGAGGTTTGGGGTCCTGTAGACCACAGATGTCTCCATAGAGAGGTCCTATCATCCCTTATTTCTATCACAAGGGATGTTTACATTGCTTGGGATAGGAATAAAAGTGATAAAAAAATAAAGGGACAGTATAAAAATAAAAAAATTAATGTGCCCCCATTCCTTCATGCTCATGCGCAGAAGCAAACGCATATGAAGGTCGTGCATGCATATGTAAAAATTTAATATATTGCAACTTACTGGTTCTTAGATGTGATGGCTGCATTTGTTTTCTTTTTTCAGGCTTCTTTCTTTATTTTCACCTGGTGAGCCTGACATTAACACACTTCTTGTCGTAATGTGACAATATTCACTCACTGTACTGTGTCTTTTGTAATAGAAGTGAATATTTGAAATAGAGTAGGGATATATTTTTAAATGAATCACCTTGTCTCTTGGTCTGAATAGAAATCAAGGTCTGGCTATTGTTGCAGTATTCTAAACAATGCTTGGGTCTAATCAGGGCTGCCATCAGCGGGGACAGCCAATACACATGTAGGGGGCCTTAGCATCATGAGGGGCCAGGCCCACCAACCAACAAGACTAAGTTGTTGCTTGGCATAGCATGAGGGGTCATGTGGGACCCATGTGGCCTCCCTGACTTGTCCAGCTGGCTTTTAGAGCATCTGAGATCATGCGTGTCAGTGCCCAACCCACTTGGTCAGAGGAAATTGTGTGCCCTGCACTCCACCCCCTGCTCCCTGGTCAGTAGCAGGAGAGTTCAGAGCAGCCAGCAGTGTAGGTAAGCTTGGCTGGGAAGTGCTGGACCATGCTTCTCCATGAGGACAGAAAGGGGGCCTAACAGTGGTGGCCCATGCATTGTGGGCACATGGGCGCAACCCCCTGACACCTCCACCGCCCTCCCTATTCATGTCCCCGGCCCCTTCCAGGACGCCGGACACATAAAATACTATGGCAGGGATAGGCAGGGCTGTGTATTTTGAAGCACGTGTTTAGAGCCAGAGGCTCTAACAGGCATCAAAATAGGGTGGGCTCGGGGCGCAGAGCACTGCATCCCGATCCCACCCTCTTGTGTGGCATAACGAATGAATTTTCGCTAGTTTTCACACCAACGTTCCTCCATGCCAATCGGCAGACAGGTCAGTGAGACCTGTCTCCCGATTGGCCAAATATTAGGCAATCCTATTGGATGCCTAACACTTTGGCGGAAGAGGAGACACAGCAGAGGAAGCCAAGCAGACACAGGACCCACAGCCACCGCTTCCCGCTGAGGAGGAGAGCCGCCGAGGAAGAGAGCCACCAAGAAAGAGAGCCGCCAAGGAGGAGAGCCACTGAGGAGGAGAACCGCCATTTCCTGCCGAGGAGGAGAGCCCCGTCACTCCTAGGAGAGGAGCGGTAAGTGCCACTGGACTGGCCGCGGGGGGGGAGGGGGGGTTAGTGGAGTGACAGCCGAGCCTGGCTGCATTTGATGGGCACAAGTGGCTGCATTTACTGGGCACAAGTGCCTGCATATGATGGGCACAAGTGGGTGCATTTGATGGGCACAAGTGGCTGCATATACTGGGCAGAAGTGGCTACATTTGATAGGCACAAGTGGCTGCATTTGATGGGCACAAGTGGCTGCATTTACTGGACACAAGTGGCTGCATATACTGGGCACAAGTGGCTGCATATACTGGGCACAAGTGGCTGCATATACTGGGCACAAGTGGCTACATTTGATAAACACAAGTAGCTGCATTTTATTGGCACAAGTGGCTGCATTTGATGGGCACAATTGGCTGCATATACTGGGCAGAAGTGGCTGCATTTACTGGGCACAAGTGGCTGCATTTACTGGGCACAAGTGGCTGCATATACTGGACACAAATGGCTGCATATACTGGGCACAAGTGGCTGCATATACTGGGCACAAGTGGCTACATTTGTTTGACACAAGTGGCTGCATTTGATTGGCACAAGTGGCTGCATTTGATTGGAACAAGTGGCTGCATTTACTGGGCACAAGTGGCTGCATTTGATTGGAACAAGTGGCTGCATTTACTGGGCACAAGTGGCTGCTTTTACTGGGCACAAGTGCCTGCATATGATGGGCACAAGTGGGTGCATTTGATGGGCACAAGTGGCTGCATATACTGGGCAGAAGTGGCTACATTTGATAGGCACAGGTGGCTGCATATGATGGGCACAAGTGGCTGCATTTACTTGGCACAAGTGGCTGCATATACTGGGCACAAGTTGCTGCATATACTGGGCACAAGTTGCTGCATATACTGGGCACAAGTGGCTGAATTTGATGTGCACCATGGCTGAATTTGATGGGCACAATGGCTGAATTTGATGGGCACAATGGCTGAATTTGATGGGCATAATGGTTGAATTTGATGGGCACAGTGAGGCTGAAATTGATGGGGGAGTTTCAGTATTTTTCAGTATGTTTGCCCCCCTGAAAAATTTTGAGCACCAGCCGCCACTAGGGCCTAAAAGTAATCCTTGACTATACAGTGCTGGAACAAGGTGAAGACCCAGGTCAGACTGTTAGCCAGTAAGCCCCTGCACAGAGTAAAGAGCTCTAAGAGAAGCACAAAGTCCAAGGTCTATTATGATGGGGCCAATGCTTTCTTCTGGTGAGCCACATAACACAGTCTATCTTGACCAGTGCCCACTGCAGTTATCCCTTTCCCAATGCATAGTGCAAGGCCACTGTAGTATTACAAATCCCAGCATGGGGGCTGGGGAGGAACTTGGGCCAACTAGAATAAATGCTGGAGCTGCATTCCTTAGCAACAGTAGTTCCTGGAAAAAATGGTTCCTAGCAGCCTGTCAGCCATGTCCTCCACTCAGAGTGGTTGCAAGGACTGAGGGCTCCAGGCCTGTGTTTGCTGACTTTGTTCAGAGTCTGTACATCACTGCAGTGCTGGATTATACGTTCTCTGTATTTGGAGGACAGAACTCAGATCATGGAGCACTGGCTGCATATTCAATCAGTCAATTTTTGCTAAAAAAGATGAATGGCAGGGTTGGCTCTTTAAGAGAAGACCAACCCCAGTTATATCTGAGCACATACATATGTACACCCGGCTTATAATAGTATGCATGCTTACATGGGTGTAGTAGATGATCACATAAACATGCACACTTGGCCAGTAAGGATGTGATTTTTTTTTTATGGAGGTATATATGTATATATATATATATATATATATATATATATATATATATATATATATATACCACTGAAAGTGTACTGTTCATATCTGCTCGGTTAGTGCAAAACAAAATATTGTTTTTTTTTTTTCAGAAATCGTGTGAGTTGATAACTTCCTGTGTACTCTAAGCATTTTCTGCACTCTTATGTTATAGAGAAGAGTATACACATATATATATATATATATATATATATATATATATATATATATATATATATATATATATATATATATATATATATACATACATACACACACACACATCCACTTACTGTATATACTAGGAATTGTATGGATAAGAGCAATGAGATATTTGGCATACATTTTGCAGGCCAGAGGAGAAGCCAAAGTTTATGTCTGAGCAGCTGTAAACTGAGTAATGACTTGTGATTAAATCTTTTCAGACCGGGTTCACACTGGTGTGACAAACGCTCCAACATTGGGAGCTCATGTCGCATGACGTGTGAAAATTAATGTTTCCCTATGGGAGCTGTCTTAACTGGTCCGACACATGTCGGTCCGACTTTGAAAATGCTCCCTGCACTACTTTGGTCTGACTTTGATCATACTTCAGCCCATTGAGTATCATTTAAGTCGAATCAAAATCGGAATGTCGTCTTGCCTGATCCAACTTTGGCATGTGACTTGTGCTCTGATGATCTTGAGGGGGAATTCCACGCAAAATTTTTAATGAAAAACTGGCATGGGTTCCCCCCAAGAGCATACCAGGCCCTTGTGTCTGGTATGGATTTTAAGTGGAACCCCCTACACCAAAAAACGGCGTGGGGGTCCCCCCAAAATCCATACCAGACCCTTATCCGAGTACGCAGCCCGGCCGGTCAGGAAAGGGGGTGGGGACGAGCGAGCGCCACCCCCCTCCTGAGGCCGCATTCCCTCAACATGGGGGGTGGGTGCTTTTGGGTAGTTGGGCCGCCTAGGCCCAAATGGGAGTTCATCGGTAATCATGATGCATCGCGGAATCGAATCGTTGACCAGATAATCGTAATTGAATCGAATCGTGAGACCAGTAAAGATTAGTAATGGCGGCGATCTGCGGACACATCAGACACTTTTGACACATTTTTGGGACCATTGGCATTTATACAGTGATCAGTGTTATAAAAATGCATTGATTACTGTAAAAATGTCACTGACAGTGAAGGGGTTAACACTAGGGGGTGATTAAGGGGTTAACTGTGTTCCCTCACTGTGTGTTCTAACTGAAGGGGGAGGGGACTGACATAGAGGAAATGACAGATCGTGGTCCCTAGCTATTAGGAACTCACGATCTGTCACTCACAGAACAGAACAGGGATTTATGTGTTTAAACACAAACGTCCCTGTTCTGCCTCTCTTGCCTGCCATCGCTTGTGGCAGGTGGTCATCGTGACCGTCGGCCACAAGCATAGGCACCCCCGATGTGACTGCCCGGCCCACCTCTCTGCTCTCACATCTCATGTCTCTCCTGATGTCAGTGGGGAATTCTCAGCCCCGCCCGCCACTCTTCTGATTTGATAGCGACAGTCAGTGGGTGGGGCTGAGAATTCTCCGCTGACGTCAGGAGAGACGTGAGATGTGAGAGGAGAGCTGGAAGTGAGAGGAGAGAGGCGGGCATTGTACACAACAGGGGATACGCTCGGAGAGCTCTCCTGGGAGGGGCGTGGCAATGACATCACCGGCAATTGATTTTTGATTTTTACGGTCACATGCATCGATGCCGCATCGGGGACACCCGAATCGTGATGCATTGATGCAGTGATTAATTTTAGCACCCCTACTACAGGTAAGGTTTATTTGTATCTGATTTTTGTTTGATTATATCACAAACAAACAGATCTGATGATCTCCCATTGTGTGTTTTTGTGCACATATGGATGTATCCATGTGTAGGTATGCGTACTTGACATGCATAGATTTATACTTTTATTTTACAGTCTCTATATTAATATAGATTTATAATCTCCCCCTTTTTCCCCCATCTAGGCAAATCATTGAGTTTATTTAATTTATTCAGATTTGGTAATTATATATTTATATTATGATGGACATTTGCTTTATGACATGTTTATGGTTTCTTTCTCTCTTCTTTGTTAGACATGTTTAGTCAGAGTTATATGATATTCAAAAAAAAAAACCTTTAAGCAAAATAAAATTTAGCTCATCCGGCGCTTCTGGAAAGATGATCTATAGTAGAATTTAGCAGCTGCTATAATAAAATAAAAAAATTAAACACAAAGTTCTAGAAGATTCACAAGCTATAGCAGTGCTCTGGAAAGAAAAACTACAAAGTCCAATGGTGATAATATGCCCTCTGAAGAGCGAGTCCAAAGTGCATCAGGTGATCCTAAAGGTATTCTTATGGTGTTTTTCCAAAGAAAAAGAAATCTTCACCGCACCACGTGAGACCACTCCCCTCAAAAAACGCACTCACCAGAACAATGTTATAAAGACGCCTTGTTACACTGATGTGTCAGTAGCCTGTAGCAAGCCCGCGTCTTCAATCAGCATACAAGGACTACTCATTCAGAGCAGGGTGTTCATTTGTTGTCTCGTTATATCAAAAACCATAAGGAAACAGAGAAGGAATCCTCATAGCGTAAAACTGTTTTTGTTTTTAACCACTTCAGCCCCGGAAGGATTTACCCCCTTCCTGACCAGAGCACTTTTTACAATTTGGCACTGCGTCGCTTTAACTGCTAATTGTGCGGTCATGCAATGCTGTACCCAAACGAAATTTGCGTCCTTTTCTTCCCACAAATAGAGCTTTCTTTTGATGGTATTTGATCACCGATCTGCCGTTTTTATTTTTTGCGCTATAAACGGAAAAAGACCGAACATTTTGAAAAAAAATGATATTTTCTACTTTTTCTTATAAAAAAAAAAATCCAATAAACTCAATTTCAGTCATACATTTAGACCAAAATGTATTCGGCCACATGTCTTTGGCAAAAAAAAATGTCAATAATCGTATATTTATTGGTTTGCGCAAAAGTTATAGCGTCTACAAACTAGGGTACATTTTCTGGAATTTACACAGCTTTTAGTTTATGACTGCCTATGTCATTTCTTGAGGTGCTAAAATGGCAGGGCAGTACAAACCCCCCCAAATGACCCCATTTTGGAAAGTAGACACCCCAAGGAAATTGCTGAGAGGCAAGTTGAGCCCATTGAATATTTATTTTATTTGTCCCAAGTGATTGAATAATGACAAAAAAAAAAATTACAAAAAGTTGTCACTAAATGATATATTGCTCACACAGGCCATGGGCATATGTGGAATTGCACCCCAAAATACATTCAGCTGCTTCTCCTGAGTATGGGGATACCACACGTGTGGGACTTTTTGGGAGCCTAGCCACGTACTAGGCCCGAAAACCAAGCACCGCCTTCAGGATTTCTAAGGGCATAAATTTTTGATTTCACTCCTCACTACCTATCACAGTTTTGAAGGCCATAAAATGCCAAGATGGCACACCCCCCCCCAAATGACCCCATTTTGGAAAGTAGATACCCCAAGCTGTTTGCTGAGAGGCATGTTGAGTCCATGGAATATTTTATATTTTGCCACAAGTTGCGGGAAAGTGACAACTTTTTTTTTTTTGCACAAAGTTGTCACTAAATGATATATTGCTCAAACATGCCATGGGAATATGTGGAATTACACCCCAAAATACATTCTGCTGCTTCTCCTGAGTATACCACATGAGTGGCACTTTTTGGAAGCCTAGGTTCATACGGGGCCCCAAAATCCAATCACCGCCTTCAGGATTTCTAAGGGCGTAAATTTTTGATTTCACTCCTCACTACCCATCACAGTTTCAAAGGCCATAAAGTGCCAAGATAGCATAAAACCCCTCAAAATGACCCCATTTTGGAAAGTAGACACCCAAAGCTATTTGCTGAGAGGCATGGTGAGTATTTTGCAGCTCTCATTTGTTTTTGAAAATGAAGAAAGACAAGAAAAACATATTTTTTTTTCTTTTTTCAATTTTCAAAAGTTTGTGACAAAAAGTGAGGTCTGCAAAATACTCACTATACCTCTCAGCAAATAGCTTTGGGTGTCTATTTTCCAAAATGGGGTCATTTGGGGGGGGTTTGTGCCATCTGGGCATTCCATGGTCTCCGAAACTGTGATAGGCAGTGAAGAGTGAAATCAAAAATTCACGTCCTTTAGAAAGCCTGAAGGCGGTGCTTGGTTTTCGGGGTCCCGTACGTGGCTAGGCTCCCAAAAAGTCTCACACATGTGGTATCCCCGTACTCAGGAGAAGCAACAGAATGTATTTTGAGGTGTAATTTCACATATTCCCATGGCATGTTTGAGAAATATATTATTTAGTGACAACTTTGTGCAAAAAAAATAAATTGTCTTTTTCCCGCAACTTGTGTCACAATATAAAATATTCAATGGACTCGACATGCCTCTCAGCAAATAGCTTGGGGTGTCTACTTTCCAAAATGGGGTCATTTGGGGGGTTTTGAACTGTCCTGGCATTTTATGCACAACATTTAGAAGCTTATGTCACACATCACCCACTCTTCTAACCACTTGAAGACAAAGCCCTTTCTGACACTTTTTGTTTACATGAAAAAATTATTTTTTTGCAAGAAAATTACTTTGAACCCCAAACATTATATATTTTTTAAAGCAAATGCCCTACAGATTAAAATGGTGGGTGTTTCATTTTTTTTTTCACACAGTGTTTGCGCAGCGATTTTTTAAACGCATTTTTGGGGGAAAAAACACACTTTTTAAAATTTTAATGCACTAAAACACACTATATTGCCCAAATGTTTGATGAAATAAAAAAGATGATCTTAGGCCGAGTACATGGATACCAAACATGGCATGCTTTAAAATTGCGCACAAACGTGCAGTGGCAACAAACTACATACATTTTTAAAAGCCTTTAAAAGCCTTTACAGGTTACCACTTTAGATTTACAGAGGAGGTCTACTGCTAAAATTACTGCCCTCGATCTGACCTTTGCGGTGACACCTCACATGCATGGTGCAATTGCTGTTTACATTTGACGCCAGACCGACGCTTGAGTAGGGGGGACAGGGGTGCTTTTTTTTTTTTGCTTTTTTTTTTTGCTTTTTTTTTTGCTTTTTTATCTTATTTTTAAACTGTTCCTTTCATTTTTATTTTTTTAATCATTTTTATTGTTATCTCAGGGAATGTAAATATCCCCTATGATAGCAATATGTAGTGACAGGTACTCTTTTTTGAAAAAATTGGGGTCATTTAGACCCTAGATCTCTCCTCTGCCCTCAAAGCATCTGACCACACCAAGATCGGTGTGATAAAATGCTTTTCCAATTTCCCAATGGCGCTGTTTACATCCGGCGAAATCTAAGTCATGAAATGCTCGTAGCTTCCGGTTTCTTAGGCCATAGAGATGTTTGGAGCCATTCTGGTCTCTGATCTGCTCTATGGTCAGCTGGCTGAATCACCGGCTGCAATCTCAGGTTCCCTGTTGGGACAGGAGAGCCAGAGAAAAACATGGAAGACGGTGGGGGGGCATTCCCTCCCACTGCTTGTAAAAGCAATCTAGAGGCTAATTAGTTGCTAGGATTGCTTTTACTTGAAAGCCGACCGCTGGCTGAAAAGAATGTTACCAAGATGATAGCTAAACCTGCAGGCATCATTCTGGTATAACCACTCAAAGTCCAGCAACATACCAGTACGTTGCTGGTCCTTGTTGGGCATATATTGTAAACTTTTTTTTCATGCAACCTGTGGGCTGAACGAAAAAAAGATATTGATCGGTGAGTATGCCCACCATTAGAATACCTCCCTTCATCCACCCACTTCTAATGATGGGCATACATGCACCGTATATATATGCCGAAGCATGGGGGCATCCTCCCGCAAAAGGCAGGAGCAAATTGCTCCTCCACCCACTGCTGCCCCCACGCTTCGGCATATATGCTGAAGTATGTAACTGTGGTGGTGAAATCACCTCCGACAGCGCTGGAGTCACGGCTTTATGTATCGTGGGAGCAAACGCTGTTGCTGACAAGATAAATAAATCCACTCTGCAGCTGAATGGCGTACCTGAAAACAAAAAAGTGGTTAACAATAAAAAAACAAAGTATAAAAAAATTGCTTACCTATAAAGCAAACATTATAAAAACATAACAATAAAACATTGCAGTATAGAATGCAGAACAATAGAGAGAGAATAGAGAGAGAACAATAAAACAACAACTATTTTTGGTTTTTTTATTTTATATATTTTTTTGTGTTTTTTTCTTTTTTTTACTTTTTTTTGTTTTTTTTGTTTTTTTTACACTTTTTTTGTAACTTTAACTTTTTTAACTGGTACCAGGTTTGGATCTCTCAAAATGCGACAGCATCTTGGGAGACCCTGTGAAAGTGTGTTCTAGTCTGTGCAGTGCTGTACCCTACGCTAATACTCCACTAGTGTATGGTAGCGTTCAAAACATTCACCAATGCAAAGACCAGGATTGCCAGGACAGAGGGGACAATAATACCGGGTGTCACGCCTAAATCCGCATTTGCTGCAGACACGACATCTTTTTTGGGGGGCTCGTTGGGTAGGGGTACTCGGGAGGGCATAAAGAAAATGCCTCTCATGCAGCCGGCTTACTGCATTTGGTTGGGGATGGTGAGGTGGAGCACCGTCTGGATACAGAAGGGCTCTGATGATCTCTTCCTGGAATTTAAGGAAGGATCCAGTCTGTCCTGAAACTCTGTATAGCACATGAGCGTTCAGCAAACCCAATTGAAATAAATAAACAGACACTTTTTTGTACCAGCATCTGGCCTTACGGGCAACTAAGTACGGCGCCAACAACTGGTCATTGAGGTCCACCCCTCCCATATTAAGGTTATATTCGTGGACACAGAGGGGTTTCTCCACACCAGTCGCCGTAGAAATTTGGACTGTCGTGTCTGCATGAAGGGAGGTAAGAACGAAAACATTCTTATTGTCCCTCCACTTCATAGCAAGCAAGTTATTACACTGCAAGCAGGCTCTCTCCCCCAGCCTAAGACGGGAATCTACAAGCCTTTCCGAATAAGGGTGACACCAAGTCCCACACTATCTTGCCAGCACTTCCTATGTAGTCAGGGCAGTTTGTCGGCTCTACGTGACTATCTTTGCCCTCGTAAACCATAAAACGACATGTATAGCCTGTGGCCCTGTCACAGAGCTTATACATCTTGACCCCGTATCAGGCACGCTTGCTGGGAAGGTACTGTTTGAATGACAAGCGGCCAGAAAATTTACTCAGGGACTCATCAACGCAGACAACTTGATGGGGAGTAAACAAGTCTGCAAAACGTTGGTTGAAGTGGTTTACAAGGGGCCGAATTTTGTAGAGCTGATCGTATGCAGGGTCTCCACGAGGACGACAGAGTTCATTGTCGTTGAACTGCATGAACCGCAAAATCTGCTTGTATCGTGCCCTGGCCATGGAAGCAGAGAACAAGGGTGAATGGTAAATTAGGTCAGTGGACCAATATGACCGCAACTCACTCTTTTTATTCAAGCCCATGAGGAGGGAAAGGCCCAGAAAGATCTTAAATTCGGAAACCATAATTGGTTTCCAATCTCTGGCAAGGGAGGACTGGGGATTAGCGGCGATGTGTTGACCAGCGTACAAATTGCTTTGGTCCACAATAGATCTATAGAGATCTTCGGTGAAAAACAGCGAATAAAAATCCAGTGGCGTAAAGTCAACTGTTTCCACCTGAATTCCGGGTTGGCCAGTGAAAGGGGGAAGTACGGGTGCTGCAGAAGTGGAAGGTTCCCAATTCGGATTGGCCAATGCAGCAGGAAGGGCACTATGGGCACGACGGGCCTGTCTTTGTCTTCTTGGTGGCAGCGGGACACTACTACTGCTTGCCACCTCGCCAGCTTGAACTGCACTTATGGGACTCGCCACGTCACCACGTGATACTGCAGTGCTGGATGTACGACCAGGGTGTACTAGGCCGCTGGTGCTTGCCAGTTCACCAGAAGGAATAGCGGCGCTAGTACTTCTCTGCTCCATACGAGAGCCCTGCGGTTCTTGCACTTCAAGGACAGAAGAAGTTCGGGGTCTGGTACGCCTGACCTTAGCAGGGACCACAACTCCATCGTCAGAGCTATCTGTCATGGAGCCGCTGTCCTCTACAGGATCGTAATCTGAGCCTGAATCTGACAGATGAGTGACTTCCTCTTCACTATCTGTCATGCTCAGAAACGTGTAGGCCTCTTCACTAGTGTACCTTCGATTTGCCATTTTGAGCTCTAAATTTCGGGGTACACTAGTGAGACTCACAGGCAAAAAAGCTCCTGACTGTTAGTGACTGATTCAAAACGCTACAAAAAACCTGTTAGCGATCGCAGGGATCAGGCCTGACTCTGTGAACGCTGCAGTTATGTGTGCTTAGTGTTTTGTAAGTGACAGTTATCGATCGATACTGCACTTGGGTGGGCTGGGCTGGGCCGAGGAGCAAAACGCAGGTGCTAGCAGATATCTGGGCTGATCCCGCTAACACTGCGTTTTTGGGAACCCTAAACTGCTGGGGAGTATAGATCTGATCGGATCAGATATTGATCCGTTCAGATACTATAGCACCAAGGGAGGTGTGTGCTGCGTGCATGGGTTTTAGCGGTACTGACGCTAACCCGATGCTGCCTGGGGCGACGCAGACCTTATCTGACCCTAAAAACGTAACTTATATCACCGCCGGGCAATTAGGGGGTTAAACCTTTATAAGGTAATAAACGGCGGGTGCCCTAAAACTATAATAAACTATAATAAACTGCAAAAAATAAACAAACTAACCAGCGTCACCTGTAACACTTATACGGTGATCGCTGGTGAAAGGGTTAACTAGGGGGCAATCAGGGGGTTAAAACCTTTAGCAAGTAGTATATGGGGGTCCCTGTCGCTATAAAACACTGACAGGGAACCTATATACTTACCTCCCTAAACTAGCGTCACCTGTGTCACTAATACAGCGATCAGAAAAACGATCGCTTAGCGACACTGGTGACGGGGGGTGATCACGGGGTTAACCTTTATTAGGGGGGGTTAGGGGGGTACCCTGGACCTAAAGGGGGGTACCCCAGACCTAAAGGGGGCTAACCTAACTGCCCTAACACTTATAACTGTCACAAACTGACACCAATGCAAAAAAAAAACTGCTATTGGTGTCAGTGTGACAGGGGGTACAGGGGGGTGATCGGGGGGTGATTGGGGGGTGAAGGGGGGTGAAAAGTGTGCCTGCATGTTCTACTGAAGTGTAGTATTGGTGCAACTTACTTGGATGTCTTCTCTCCTCTGCGCCGGATCGAAAAGACCAGCTCGAGGAGGGATGACATCACTTCCTCTCCCTCTGTTTACATTACAGAGGGAGAGGAAGCATTTAATTCGCTGGGAGCGATCGGGAGGGGGTGGCCATCAATGGATGGCCTCCCCCTCACCTCTCATCGCCCGCGAACAAGAGCCGACTCCCTATGGCACCAGGGGGGGGGTCCGATCGGACCCCCCACCCACGAGAAGGCAATCACGTACCAGGTACGTGATTTTGCCTGCCCGTGCCATTCTGTTGACGTATATCGTCGTTAGGCGGTCGTCAAGTGGTTAAAAGAGATAATCCCCTTTTTAGAAATATGCTTACATCAAATAAAAAGTAAAATAGCATCTCATAATATTCTGGTGAGTGAGTATCGTTATAGGCTGCAAATGATTTGAATATTATGAGATGCTTTTTTACTTTTTAATTTGATGTAAGCATATTTCTTTAGGAAACCTTTAGGATCACCTGATGCACTTTGGACTCGTTCTTCAGAGGGCATATTATCACCATTGAACTTTGTTTTTATTTCCAGAGCGCTGCTATAGCTTGAGAATTACATATATGATATTCATGTTACATGTAGGGATCGACCGATTATCGGTATGGCCGATTATTGCAGGGCGATATCAGCATTTTCAAGAAAATCTGTATCGGTTGCAAACCAGACCGATTTTACCAATATTGGTCTCCGTGGGCCACAGCCATCTTTTTGGGGTCCAGAAGCCTGAAGAGTGCAGAGCCAGTGCGCAGAGGCATGCAGGACACGCACACAACATCATTACGCCTGCGCACACTGGGCCTATTGAGTATGACAAGCCTCCCTCGCCTTGACACCCAGATGGACAGACATGCTAGCTGGCCAGCCAGCCACCCACCCACAGTAAGGTGCCAGGCCAATGAGGCCAGCCAGCCAGCAGCCACCCACCCCCAGTAAGGTGCTAGCCAGGCCAGCCAGCAGCCACCCACAGCAAGGTGCCAGCCAGGCCAGCAGCCACCCACAGCAGCCACCCACCCACAGCAAGGTGACAGCCAGGGCAGCAGCCACCCACAGCAGCCACCTACCCACAGCAAGGTGCCAGCCAGGCCAACCAGCAACCACCCACAGCAAGGTGCCAGCCAGACCAGCAGCCACCCACAGCAAGGTGCCACCCATCACACCATGGTGCACTGCAGACAGAGAATGTCTGTTTTGAAATCTGTGTGTGTTTTACTGTTTTTCTCCCATCAGTTTTCATGCAGGTATGGTGTGAAGAACAAGCTCTTAATGTTTAATTTTTAATGAACATTAACCGCTTGCCGACCAGCCACCGCAGTTTTACTGCTGCAGAATGGCACGGCTGGGTGAAACAACATTACCTTACGTCGCTTTGCCTTTTGGCTACTAGGGGTGCAGGTGCACTGCCGGGGGCGCGCGCACCCACGGAGCCTGGAGCTGATGCAAGTGCCTGAGGGTTCTTTCAGGGGAGAGGAGACAGATTGTGTGTTCATACTCTGTCCTCCTACACAGTCCAATCCCTCCACAGTTAGAACACACCCAGGGAACACAGTTAACCCCTTGATCGCCCCCTAGTGTTAACCCCTTCCCTGCCTGTGACATTTACACAGTAATCAATGCATTTTTATAGCACTGATCGCTGTATAATTGTCAATGGTTTCAAAAATGTGTCAAAAGTGTCCGATGTGTCCACCATAATGTCGCAGTCCCGATGAAAATCACAGATCGCTACCATTACTAGTAAAAATAATAATAATAAAATTACCATAAATCGATCCCCTATTCTGTAGACACTATAACTGTTGCACAAACCAATCAATATACGCTTATTGTGATTTTTTTTACCAAAAATATGTAGAAGAATACATATCAGCCTAAACTGAGGAAAAAAATGTTTTTTTTTTATAAAAAATGTGGGATATTTATTATAGCAAAAAGTAACATGTCCTGAAGAAGCGGAGCTCCCATGAAACATGTAGACCAAATAAACTTACTATGCAATTGCTGATC
The DNA here is from genome assembly GCA_037952925.1 of Lithobates clamitans. Taxonomy (NCBI): domain Eukaryota; kingdom Metazoa; phylum Chordata; class Amphibia; order Anura; family Ranidae; genus Lithobates; species Lithobates clamitans. Next base: position 87,791 of record JBBGZY010001703.1, on the reverse strand, counting down.
AACTGAACTCCAGCTCTGTACCAGTTTTTATCCTTGTAATTCTATACTGTATGGTATACCTAATGAAGTGTTTATGTCTTAATAATTTAATGTAATAAAATGTTGCATTTTTTTATACAAGTTCCAGTGTCGATTTAGTTCTCAAAGACATATTTAAAGTTCCGCTACTCTTGTGTTTGGCCTGTTCTACACTGACTTCATTGCACCCCTGTATATATAATCTATGTAAACTATTAAATATATAGCAATGGAAAAATATAGATTACTTTGCAGGAAATATATAACAAGTTCATAAATGGGTGAATAGACGTATACAGTATTTGATGCTTCATAAAATTTGTCATATTTCATTAAAACTGATAAGAGGAATAAAAGACAAAAAGTGATTACCGGAGCTCCTGGGTCTTTTATTAAACAATTTTTTGAAGGATTTTGACAATCTCCCCGCCATCTCTTTGCTCGGTCTTAGTTCTTCTACATCTGAATTCCAGTCATGTCACAGAACACCTAGACACCGAGATACATTGTCACTAATGGTTACTATATTGTCCAGATTTCTTTATTTTTTATAACAATATTTACAAAACTAAGACCTAGAGCCACATAGGCAGCTTTTATCTAACTCCATACATATATAATTGATGCAAATTATTGCAACTCTTTCAAAATGAATACATTATTAAATGTATTTTTATAAAAGCAGTGCAAGTACCTGAATCTGCCCTGGTATTATCCTCCTGCAATCTGTTAAAGGATAAGTTCACCTTTTGGGAACATGTTCCATCCATTTTCCTCCTAGTTCCCCATACTAGCTGTCACTTTTTGAAATCAGCTTGGCTCCACCCACACAGGCCCATCATTCATTGGAATAAAATGAAATAAAAAAATAGATGGTGTCCAGGTGAATGAGACACAGGATGTGACAGCCTGAGTGGTGATGATGCTGGAGAAACAACAGACTGGATACAAGATGGCCATGGATAGAAGGCATGTTGGGGCTGGGCTCAGCCCTTCCTTCTCAGAGCTCTGTGCTCAGATGTCAGTTAATTGCCAAAGACTCTTCCTTCCACAGTGCCCCACCTGGTCTTCATTTCCTGCTCGCCAGCTAGAGCTGCTGGTTATATAAATCCCTTGGATCAGATGTTCTGTGCCTTTGCCTTGGTCAACATATCTGGACTCTCTCTGCTGTGTTTTCCTGTGAAAGACTTTTGCTTGGCTGACTTCCCTTCTGGTTCCTGATCCTGTTTGCTGCACCCGACTTTGCTGATCTCTGGACTCCTGTTTCTCTGGCTTGTTCTGACTACCCATCCTGGTTACCAAACTCTGGCTATGTTTTGACTACTTTGCTCTGTTTATACCATTTTATTAAATAGTGTGATTTTTACTGCACTTTCTTCTCAGTCTGATTCATGATTCCTGACAAGGCAGCTCCCAGGAGATGAAGCAATCTCTATGCAGCATAAAACAGAAAAAAAGGAGCGCCACTCTAGGTGCAGTATGCAAAAAAATGAAGAAAATTGCCAGCTCTAAAAAATATCTAAATGATGCCTGTTAGCTGCAGGCATCATTCAGATATCACCACTTAAAGTTAATGTGCTGACAAGGAACCTTTACATAACCTATCCTCCCTTCAGACCATCATGAATGCTGCTGCCAGGCTCATCCACATTACCAACCACTCAATGTCTGCCACCCCTTGCTGCCAATCTGTCAAGGAAGATGTTCTGGTAATCCAGCGGTTTGTGGAAGATCTGTGCGCAGAATCCCCATCAGAGGAGTTAACGTGCACACGCGTGTGCGCAATGGTGCGAGCGGGCATGCACGGCTGTGCGCAGGTGCGCGTGGGTGCACGCAGACACGCAACATGACAGCACTTAATGCCAAGAAGCTCATTTAAAGGAGTCTGTCACCATGCCTTCATGCTGTCCGGTCTACCGCATTTTCTAAAACCATGGCTACTTGTTACCTGCTTACCTGATTCCTGCCTACCCGGCCTGTTCTTGACTACTCCTGTTTGCTGTTTTGCTCCTCGTTTGGTTTGATCACTGCCTGCCTGTTTCCGACCCAGCCTGCACCCCGACTACTCTTCTGCCTCCGTCTGGTACCTGCTCTGCCCACCAGTGTTGATATGACCTGTCTGACCTCGCCAGAGTTCCTGCCAAACTACAGAACATCTCCTCGCTGTCGGCTGTTCCAGAGTTCCTGCTGAACTACAGAGCTCCTCCTTGCTGTCTGCTGTTCCAGAGTTCCTGCCAAGCTACAGAGCTCCTCCTTGCAGCCAGCTGTTCCAGTGTTCCTGCCAAGTTACAGTGCACCTCCTTGCAGTCTGCTGTGCCAGAGTTCCTGCTGAACTACAGAACACCTCCTTGCTGTCTGCTGTCCCAGAGTTCCTGCCAAGCTACAGAGCTCCTCCTTGCAGCCAGCTGTTCCAGTGTTCCTGCCAGTCTCTCTCAGCTGCTTCAGAGGTCCGGATTAGCCCTACCCCTGCCACCCGTTAGGCACTTGTGCTCCTCTGCACTCCTGAGTCCCTGTCTCCTCTACCAGGGGTTCTCGAGCCAGAGGCATACGAGAGGCCGCTCCCTGCATTCTGGGCTCCATCACCAGGTACGTGACACAATCCCTCCATTGGCTGCCACTCACCCAACAAATTAAATTCAAAATACTAATAATAACTTATAAAGCCATCCACAACTCTGCCCCCAGCTACATCACTAACCTAATCTCAAAATACCAAACAAATCATTCTCTTTGTTACTCCCAATACCACCTGCTCTCTAGTTCCCTCATCACCTCCTCCCATACTCACCTCCAGGACTTCTCCCTAGCCTTGACCCTCCCTTTTAGATTGTAAGCTCTAATGAGGAGGGAGTCTGATTTCTTCCTGTATTGAATTGTATTGTAATCTGTACTGTTTGCTGTATCTTGCAAAGTGCTGCGCAAACTGTTGGCGCTAAATAAATCCTGTGTAATAATAATAATGATATGAAGAGAGAACAGAGAGACGGATTGATGAGCTAATCACTGTGGCTTCTCCTTTCACTGTGTAGCCACTTTTTTATATGAAAAATATATATCTTTACTCAAATAATTGCACCTAAAAATTAACCCATAAGAAAACAATAAAAATAATTGCAATCCCTGGGAAGAACCTACAGCATGGAGTAGAATTAATTTGAACATTCAGAAAAATTATAGCCAAACAAAAATTGAAAACCAAAATTATATGTAGCGGTACCCCCATCGGGGCTGCTGGGTTGCTCATCATCATTTTTCCAATCACTCCGCTTCCAATCTCCCATGCATGCACATGACACCAAACAGTCATTGTTAAAGTTTTATTACTCTTTATTCGTGGAATAAATCTGGGAGTTGTTCATAGGTAGATATGAGATGCTCCGCCAGACCCCACTTTATATGAGGGTATAATCCACAACCATAGCTTTTGTTACTGGACTAAACGATCCTTTCCTGAGTCTATTGCTTTCTCTGGTGCAGTACTCCCAAGTTGAACAAAAGGCATTACTCTGAATAATTCCCCCTGCTTGACTGATAGAATTCCTTTTGGATATTCATGTTAGAGTTATAGAATAATGCCACACATTAAAGACACAAGGTTGTTCAATTCACGGGTACCATCATCCAGAGTCATTAGAGTCACAGGCCATCACTGCCTATTTCCATGACACACACGCTAACGCCCATCAGTCTCTGAAAGTTACTGTCCTTATAGTTTATACTGTAGTCCATAGGCTCACAGCATGTCCCTTGGCTCACTCTGACACTTGCTTCTCTGGGTTTTCACTGACCTGATCTCTCCGAACCAACAGTTCATGTTTCCCACAGAAAGTTGATCACCCAGTCTTCTTCCTCCGCTTCACTCCTACTTCCTCCTCATTCATCCGGCACATCCCCGCATCGGAATGCCCAGCTGTTTCCCCAGCGTTACATGCTGACTCCGCTGTACTCCAGGCGCCCGGCTTGGACCTCCTGGAACACTTCTCGATCCTGGCCCCAGGCCTTCCTCTCCATCTCCCGGGACCCAGACCCACCTGTTCTTTCCTGGGCCCTAGGCCCTCCTGTTCTTTTCTGGGCCCTAGGCCCTCCTAGGCCCTCCTGTTCTTTTCTGGGCCCTAGGCCCTCCTGTTCTTTCCTGGGCCCTAGGTCCTCCTGTTCTTTCCTGGGCCCTAGGCCCTCCTCCCCCTTAAAAGCATGTGACCCCCCTTGTATGAGAGACCTCCTCTCGACCAAACAAATTAATGATTGGTCAGGACTCTCACATGAGTTTCCTGACACTCAGGTCTCAGCCCATCCTCTCCTTCTGGAACAATTCACAGTCAGGCAGAGGAGGTATCTCTGAGCCCAAGTGTAGGTGGCCACACCCCCCACTATTCTGACACTCCCAAACCTGAATCAAAACAACCAGGCCTGGTAAAAAACCCACAGGCCTGGCTAAATTTACCTGTACTAAATCCTATGCTATTAAATCCTACCCTATAGTAGAGGGCGCTACATCTATAACCTAAAAAGACTTCAGTCTATGGAATCATTCAACATTACATAACAGGTTATGTTGAGCACACAATTTGAAATACAAAAAAAGACTTTGCATGCGTTCCTCTCTAAAAAAAGGTCAACAAATGTGTATATTGGTCTTTATAGCAGCACCAACCTTAGAAATGTATGTTTAGAGCAGTGGTTCTCAACCTTTCTAGTACCGTGACCCCTTGATAAAATTTCCCAAGTTGTGGGGACCCCAACAGTAAAATTATTTTCATAGCCTGTGTTGTCAGCACCCAAGGCAAGACAAGTAATTTGCGGCCCTAACCGTGGAATGTAGCGCTCCCTGAGTCCCTTCCACTCGTACAGTATTGAAACCCCTTATGGTACATTTTAGGATGTACCACTCTTTCTCTTTGTTTTCCTTTCTTTTCCTTTTATCTCTCTCTATCCTAATTTCTTATTTTTTTTCCCAATCCCTCTCTCTGGCCATCTTTCTTGTTCTTTCTCTTATTCTCTCTTTTTCTTTGTTCCTCCCCCTTTTTTCCTCTCCTTTCCATGTATTCTCTATTTTTATTCCTTCTCTTTGTCAGGACTGGGCTCAGCCCTTCCTTCTCAGAGCTGGCCGGTCAGCTGTTGGCTAATTGCCAGCTCCTTCTCTCCACAGTTACTCAGCTGTTGATGATATCCTGCTTGTCAGTTCTGCCTACTTAAGCCATTCAGCCCAGTGGATCTCTGCCTTCGCTTTGATCAACTTCACAGAGACTATCTCCTGCGTTCCTGTTTAAATAACTTGCTTTGCTGACATCCCTTCTGGCTCCAGATCCTGCTTGCTGTTCCACTACGTTGATCACTGACTTCTGGCTTGGCTGACTATCCATTCCAGTTACTGTACTTTTAGCTATGTTTTGACTATATTTGTTCTTTTTACTTTTATTAATAAACAAGTGTGATTTAACTGTACTTCTGTTTCGGTCTGATTTCATGGTTTCTGACAGAAGGCGAGGGCCACGAATTCAGAAGATGTAGTCAATCCACTTGTTGGTAATATTTTTTCCAGATTGGATGAACTGGATCACTGCATGGATCAGTTTGTAATGGCGTTACAAATGCTCGGCTCACCTGGAATCTCCCACTGTGGCCGCCCCAGTACAACCTATGTTGCAGGCCATCCCTGCTGCTGTTCCAGTCTCTGTGCAGGCACCCGCCTTGAGTATTACCTCTATAAGAGGTATGTCTGGTTCCACTCCACTTCCCCAGCAATTTGGGGGCAACCCAGTCCAATACAAAGAAGGTTTCTCAACCAGATTGAGATATACTTTGAGATGCTGCCCGGGCGTTTTCCACAGACAGAAGCAAAGTAGGTTTTGTGATCTTTGCTTTCTGAGAGAGCCTTGGCCTGGGCAAACCCTCTATGGGAGACACAAAAAAACTGTTGTCTTGAGCTACCCTGAGTTTGTGGCTTTGTTTAAAAGAGTATTTGACGTTCCCGCATGCTCTGCTTCTGCTGCCAAGTGCCTCATGTCCATTGAACAGGGTACAAGAACTGTTGCCGACTACGCCATTGAATTCCATACTCTGGTAGCAGAGGTTGCGTAGAACAATGAGGCTCTGGTGGCTGTTTTTTCCCATGGTCTCTCAGATACCAGCAAGGATGAGATAGCAGCCTGAGATATACCCACTGAGCTGGAGAAGTTGATCACGTTTGCCATCCTCATTGACTCCAGACTCAGAGAAAGAGTCTCTTTTAAGGGAGCGCTTGCGGGAAGCCTCCTGTACATTTGTCTCAGAGCTTTGCAGTCCCACCCATGCCTCTCTCACCTCCCATGCATCCTGGTACCGAGTCAGTCAGTGAAGATGAACCCATGCACTTGGGTTTCATGCGTCTCTCTGCGGATGAGAGAACCTTTAGGAGGAGGGAGAGATTGTGCCTTTATTGTGGCCAGGCAGGTCACTTTTTGAAGTCTTGTCCTACCCCTCCAGGAAACGCCCGAACCTTGAGGCCCTGTCATGGACAGACCTTAGGTGGTGTTGTTTCATCCCCAGTTATCCAGAAGGATAAGCCTCTGGTTTCGGTCACCCATTCTTGGGCTGAGTTGTCCGTCGAGATACAGGCTCTAATCGACTCTGGGGCTGCAGGCCTGTTCATTGATGCTGCCTTTTTATCGAAGCACTCGATTCCGCTGCAGCTGCGTGACACTCCACTTGCCATTGAGGCTCTTGACGGGAGACCTCTACAGCCTGCCCATGTGACTCATAAAATGCTTCTGTTGTCCATGGCCGTAGGGGCTCTTCACCACGAGATAATCCAATTCCAAGTTGTGACGGGAGGGCCCGTGGAATTCAGAATACATCTTATGTCTAAGTCACCCTGTGCCATCCTGGCACAGGGTGAGTGAGAAAATATATCTTGGACTACTTAATATGGGACAGTAATATTTGTCCACAATATCTCCCAGGATGTATGTAGGGACTATTATTGGTTTTGTTGATTCTGAACTCAACCTGTTAATTGAATGAGCTGATCACATTGTCCTCTATACAACCTGTTAATTGAATGAGCTGATCACATTGTCCTCTATACAATGTAGGAGCCGGGGCGACTCCTATTGGAGCTGCTGCTATTTGTCCTGTGATAATTAACTCAGTCTGGGCAATAGGTCATGTCTCAGTCACCTAGGCTGTATAGAGGATTAGTTAATTAGCTCATGTCAATTATGGTAATTAGGTTACAGTTGTATTGTTAGAGGAGGTTCCAACGGCATATAAAGTCTTGTAATTTTGATTCTAAATAAACAGTTCTTGGTAACAACAAACAAGTGTCGCCTTGTTTGTGCTCAGAGAGATTGGGATATCTGTATACAGACTGGGAGGAAGTGGTATATGACAGAAGCACTCAAGCGGAGTGTGGGACGTTCCGTGACATTGGTGGCAAGCAGCGGGAAAGCTTCCTGCAGTCTGGGAAATCTAAACCTCCACCTGGATCCAAGATCAGGATAGCAGACTTCAGTCACCCCAGCGGAGATATGGACCTGGCATCAGAATTCCCGGGGCTGCTGCGGATCATCCTTTCAACATACATCAGAACTGTGTCTGAGGATGAATACCTGGAGCTTAGGCAGCAAATTCGGGTGGAGCTCCGGATTGCAGCCCTCCGTCTCGCTGGTATAAAACAGGGCAAGTGCTTTCCAACCCAAGAGCAACGGGCCAGTGACCAACGGGCATTGCGTATGGCATTCCTGGGAGAGCAGCCCCAGGAGCAATGGGTGACTGAGTTGGACAGGTTGGTCCAGCAGGAGATAGAGCTGGACAATCGTTATCGGGCTCTGCAATGGCACGCAGAGGAGGGATATTTAGGGGAGACAACAGAATGCTCTCCGGAGGGATATGACTTTGGCGGCCCTGGATTGCTGTGGGAGAGCCTTACAGATCTTTTTATGTTTGGTGATGAAGGGGAACCTGACCTTGAGGACCTGAGAGAATATAGAGAGTCTATGCTCGGTCTTGCAGGGGTCTCAGAGCTCAAACCTGATCTGGACCATTTGCTAAGGAAGGAACAGCATCTGGAAAGGGCATACAGGAAACTGCTAGAACAAGTTCAGCAGCATCCCAGAGAATCGGCAGTGGAAAATTCGGAGATTGCCGTCCCCAAACCTGAAGTGCTGACAACCTCTGCCCAGAAATGATAGCATCTTCTGGGTTCCATGGACAGGAGATGGTGAACCTCTATCCCCAGACATCAGTTGCAGAGACATGGGATTTGATAGACTTTTCTGCTGAGGAAGAATAACCTGATGAGCCTCCAGCAGAAGAGCTGGTATCAGGGCCAAACTTCACTGTGCTCTGCCCAGCACCAACAGTGGCTTCGGCCTTCTTGAGAGAAGAGGTAGTCGGCCTTTCTCCCACAACACTGACAGGGACATGTGATTTTCTGCCAGCAGCATCTATGGAGTTAAAACAAACTTCTCCAGCTGAAGATCTGGTCCAAGACCTCTGTCCCACACTTTTACCAATTCCAAAGACTGGGGATTTCATAGACGTTTCTGTAGAGGAGGAACCACCTGGCAAACCCCCAGCAGAAGTGCTGGCAACCGGACAGAGGGTCCAAGACCTCTGCCCCACACCTGCAGCAATTGTGGAGGCTCAGGGTGAGAAGGTGGCAATCACTTCCCAGCAGCAGATACAGGGGGAGAAGGGAGAGGAGGTGTGTGTTGTCCCTCCCCAACAGTTGGCCAGGGTGGAGGAAGCGGGCTTTCCTCCCCAGCAAAGATCCGTGCACCTGGGAGACAGTACCATCGACATGTCGTCCCAGCAGCCAGATGAGGGAATGGAAAAGGAAGCAGCCGGCTCACCTCCCCAATGGCAGCTACACAGTTTGGGAGTGGAGGAAGCCAGCCTCCTGCCCCAACGGTTAGCCGGAGCGGAGGATGCGGAGTCCCCAGCAGAAGTGCTGGCAACAGGGCAGAGTGCTACCAACCTCTGCCCAGCACCGGCAACAACTACAGAGTTCCAGGGAGGTGGGGCAGTCGGCCTCCCTCTCCAACAGTTAGCCGGAACAGATGGTGTGGGGTTTCCAGCAGAAGGGCTGGCAACAGGGCCAAGGACTACTGGACTCTGCCCTCAACTAACAGAGGATGGATTTCCTGTGAAGGTGGATGGGACTTCAGTCTCCACCTGTATACCCCAGGGATGCTGGGCAGTGGGCCCAGATCCCCAACAGCAGGATGGAGTGAGCCCAGTCCCCCGTCTTCTCTCCAGTGGCAGAAAGGATTCCAGGGAGAAGGGCCAGTCCAGGCCTCTCCCCAGCGGCAGATATGTTCTCTGAGAGAGGCAGAGGTTGGCTGGGTGAGTAATGCTATGTTTGGAACAATTTATTTGGGGTACTGTGTGGGTACAGGCATTAGAGGACTGGAGCTACTTACTAACTTCGGAGTCAACCCGTCTGGGGTCTCCTCCTATGTTAATCTTCTGCCGAAAGGGGAGAGATGTGACGGGAGGGCCCGTGGAACTCAAAATACATCTTATGTCCAAGTCACCCTGTGCCATCCTGGCACAGGGTGAGTGAGAAAATATATCTTGGACTACTTAACATGGGACAGTAATATTTGTCCACAATATCTCCCAGGATGTATGTAGGGACTATTATTGGTTTTGTTGATTCTGAACTCAACCTGTTAATTGAATGAGCTGATCACATTGTCCTCTATACAATGTAGGAGCCGGGACGACTCCTATTGGAGCTGCTGCTATTTGTCCTGTGATAATTAACTCAGTCTGGGCAATAGGTCATGTCTCAGTCACCTAGGCTGTATAGAGGATTAGTTAATTAGCTCATGTCAATTATGTTAATTAGGTTACAGTTGTATTGTTAGAGGAGGTTCCAACGGCATATAAAGTCTTGTAATTTTGATTCTAATAAAACAGTTCTTGGTAGCAACAAGCAAGTGTCACCTTGTTTGTGCTCAGAGAGGTTGGGATATCTGTATACAGACTGGGAGGAAGTGGTATATGACGGAAGCACTCAAGTGGAGTGTGGGATGTTCCGTGACACAAGTTATTTCCTCAACTAAGTTTCCGCTGGTTATTGGTTATCCTTGGGTACAGAGGCACAACCCTGCTTTTGATTGACTTCATGCTGAGGTTTTCTCCTGGTCGCCAAGGTCCTGTGCACCTCTTCACTCTCCTCCCTGCCGGAGGAGTACCGTGATTTTAGTGATGTCTTTGACAAAGGTCAAGTGGGTAGTTTGTCTCCACTCCGGCCGTATGATTGCGCAATTGACATTCAACCTGGTGCCATACCCCCTTGTTGCCGGGTTTACCCTTTGTCGGTCTTGGAGGATAAGGGCATGGAGGAGTATGTTGCAGATGCACTTTCTCGAGGTTTCATCCGCAAATCCTCATCCTCTGCTGGTGCTGGTTTCTTCTTTGTGAAGAAGAATGCCCCGTACACACGGTCGGATTTTCCGATGGAAAATGTCCGATCGGAGCGTGTTGTCAGAAATTCCGACCGTGTGTGGGCTCCATCGGACATTTTCCATCGGATTTTCCGACACACAAAGTTGGACAGCAGGAGATAAAATTTTCCGACAACAAAATCCGTTGTCGGAAATTCCGATCGTGTGTACACAAATCCGACGGACAAAGTGCCACGCATGCTCAGAATAAATAAAGAGATGAAAGCTATTGGCCACTGCCCCGTTTATAGTCCCGACGTACGTGTTTTACGTCACCGCGTTTAGAACGATCGGATTTTCCGACAACTTTGTGTGATTGTGTGTATGCAAGACAAGTTTGAGCCAACATCCGATGGAAAAAATCCTAGGATTTTGTTGTCGGAATGTCCGAACAAAGTCCGACCGTGTGTACGGGGCAGAAGAGTGGTGAAGTAAGACCTTGTATTGATTATAGGGGTCTCAATCGTTTCAGGATTAAGAATGCCTATCCGATTCAGTTGATTACAGAGTTTTTTGACCACCTCAAGGGAGCAACGGTTTTCACAAAGCTTGATTTCAGAGGGGCATACAATCTCATGAGGACTAAGGAGGGCGATGAGTGGAATACCAGAAAAGGCCATTATGAGTACCTCGTAATGCCTTTTGTCCTTTGTAATGCCCCAGCAGTTTTCCAGGAATTTATTAACAATGTCCTCCAAGATTTATTGCAGTTATGTGTGGTGGTTTATCTCGATGATATCCTCATATTTTCCAAGTCCCTGGAAAGCCACCACACAGATGTTTGTCGTGTGCTTCATTAACTAAGAGAGAACAATCTCTATTTTGAACTGGAGAAGTGCGAGGTCCATCGTGAACAGGTTAAATTCCTGGGTTATCTCATTTCCACTGCTGGTTCTTCGATGGACCCAGAGAAACTTTCGGCAGTCCTACAGTGGCCCCGACCCGTGGGTTTTCGTCCTCTGCAGCAGTTTTCCTGAACTTTGCCAACTACTATCGGAAGTTTATTCGGAACTTCTCGTCTCTGGTCAAGCCCCTGACTGATATGACCAGAAAGGACGGTACCCCACAGAGTTGGTCTCCAGATTACATTAAGGCCTTTGAGAGTCTCAAGGCTGCCTTTGTTTCTGCTCCTGTGTTGGCATAGAATGCCAACACATAGAATGCATTAAGGTGAAAAACCTTGAGGGTTTACAACCCCTTTAAATGGGATTTAACAGCAAAACCCTAAAAAGAACAACAGTTTATGATATAGCAATGACGGCACCTTGTTCATTTACAACATTCACCTGGAAAACAACTGGTGCAGGTGCTAGAGAGCGGTGCTTGCAATTGCAAATTAATGACAATCTATTACAGTACAGCAATAAAAATGGCATTTGCAATGGCAATACAGCCTACCTACTACCTGCTGCCCTGCCCAACCACTATCAGTGGGACTATGTAGAGAGTCTAAGGCCTCATTCACACCTAAGTGTAATGATTTACTGGCATTTTTTGGGCCCTTTTTCAAGTGTTTTTGCAGCTTTTTACAACCTTTTTTAACCACTTGCTGACCATCCATTGTATATATACAGCGATAGGTTGGCTCTATTGCGCAAAACACTGTACCTATACGGTGGTCCGTGCATGTGTGTGGGCATGCAATTGTGGTACACAGAGGCAGAATGGGGATCTGCCTATGTAAACAAGGTGAATCCTTCTGACAGGGGACATCATAGAGATTTCATGTTCCCAGTGATCGGGAACGGCAATCTCTGTGGTGTTCCAGTGAGCCCAGCCCCCATACAGTTAGAACACACCCAGGGAACACAGTTAACCCCATTGATCACCCCCTAGTGTTAACCCCTTGCCTGCTTGTGACGTTTATACATTGATCAGAGCATTTTTATAGCACTGATCAATAATGTAATAATGTCACTGGTCCCCACAAAGTGTCACTTGGGGTCAGATTTGTCTGCCCCATGTCGCAGTCCCACTAAAAATCGCAGATTGCCACCATTACCAGTAAGAAACATGAAAAAAATAAAAGTACATAAATCTTTCCCATAGTTTGTGGACCCGATAACTTTTGCGCAAACCAATCAAGATACGCCTATTGTGACTTTTTTTTACCAAAAATATGTAACAAAATATATATCGGCCTAAACTGATAAATACATATTTAAAAAAAAAAAAAAAAAAAAAAAAAAAAAGCTTTATTAAAGAGCAGTGCAGTACAGTGTAAATAAGTCAATATACAAACTGACATATCCCGTATCAGTAATGGAATAGCAATCAAAATGAACAGTAATGTTAATTACATATAAATGCAACTGGAATACATTGATGAACATAAGCTACATAGGTATATTGAGAGAATCCCTTGTAAGCATGGGATAGTTATTATGCATGAATAACGCTAATAAACATAGGTTCAAATCCACTTACAGTAGGAGGAACAATTGTTGATGTCCCGTGTGTTAGATGACAATCCCAACACCCCTAACGGGAACACACTGTGTTAGGATTCTACCCAACACAGGGAAAGCAGTGAGGCTAACCCAAAAACCCTACTGTCCCCCCTCCCAGGAACCTGCCACCGCCCCAGAGGTGGGGGTCAAAGACCCCTAATGAAGCCAAAAGGCCCCTCCACCATAATCCCTTTAACCAGCATAAATCCGTTCTGATTCTGGAGCTTGAGCTCGTTAAAGAAAAACTGATGGTGGCGAGAGGGATTCTGCCATTATGAAATCAGAAAGTAGAACATAACTGTTACACTGCTAACTTGGAGTCATTTCGTTGTACAAATCAGAAAGATAGGAGGAGGCAGAAGAAAAGAAGATAAAGAGAAGAGAAGAAGAAGACAGATTTCGCTAACATGGGAGAAATCTTTGTATCCAGTCCAAGGTGTTTTTTTTTTTTTTTATTTATTTATTTATTTATTTTTTTTGTTTGCCCTTTTTTTTAAATATAAGACTCAACTTGGCTGAGTCATTTGAATACCTGGAATAAGGGAAATGCCTAGGTGTCTAGCCCAGGGCTCCCAAGTCGCTTCAAATGACTTAGAGGTGTCCATCATAGAGCTGACTATTTTTTCAAGGGACATAATCCACGATATCTTTCTTTTGGCAGCTTGGAAAGATACTGTGGGTTGCTTCCAGGCTTTGGCTAAAGTAGTCTTAGCTCCTAGTAGCATAAAGGAAATTAATCTTTGAGAGTGTTTTGTTGTTTTTGGGGAAGGTGCATTGAGAAGGGCTACTTGGACTGATTTAGTGATGGGAAGATCCGTTACTTTTCGGATCAATGTGAACATTTTGTTCCAAAAACCTCTTATTTTCGGACACTCCCACCAAATATGGATCATAGAGCCCTGGGCTTGACACCCTCTAAAGCATAGCGGGGAGGCAGAAGAGAACATAGTTGCAAGTCTGGTGGGTACTAAGTACCATCGCATGAGCACTTTTATATTAGCTTCTATCAATGCTATATTTAGAATACCTTTAAAGGCTGAGAATCCTCTCTGATGCCATTCCTCCAGGCTCCAGGACTCCTGCAGATCCTTTTCCCACGAGTCCATGTAAGAGAATTTTGTGGTGGGTTCCACCAGTGACGCGTAAATGAGAGATATACCCCCCTTGTGTCCATTGCTTGACCGCACCAACGCTCATAAGGTGTAAATTCTAGGGGAAGTGTCTGTCCCTTCGTGAGGGAAGCAAGAAAATGGGATATTTGAGCAAATCTAAACCTCTCTGTACCTGGGATTTTAAGTTTGGTTATGCAATGCTTTAGCGTAAGTGGGCCAGATGGGGAGAGAAAGTGACCTATACGGTACATCCCCTTGTCTAACCACCATTTGAAGGACTTGATGTCCAGACCCGGTACAAAGCAGGGGGTTATGAAAAATGTGCTCCAGAGGAGAGAAGGTGACGTCAAAGCTGGAGAGCATTTCGTTGAGTCCCATAATTTAAAGGATTGAGACAATGTTGGAGCTAAAATGGTGGGCCTCAATTTCACGGGGCACCAGAGCAGGTAGTCCAGGGTGTACGTCGGAGCAGCTTGTCTCTCTATTTCTATCCAATCGGGTTTCTCGACTTTGAAGTATACCATAGATAGTTGGGCCAACCTTGCAGCTTGATAGTAACTGAACAGGTCTGGAAGACCCAGACCCCCTTTGCTTTTGGGGCTGCACAGCACATTATGGGCTATTCTAAATCCTTTTTTCCCCCAAACGAATTTTATTATCTTTCCTTGTAGGGGTTTAAGTTGGTGTTTTTTAATGTCTATCGGGAGTGACCTAAACAAGTATAGGAGCTTGGGTAGTAGCGTCATTTTGATAGAATTAATTCTGCCCAGCCATGATATATTGAATTTGGACCATGTTTGGATGTCCGATTCTAGTTTGCGGAACATGGGAGGGAAATTAGCCTGGAAAAGTCGCTCAAACTTGGGGGTAAGGTTTATTCCTAGATATCGGATCGAGGAGTCGCTCCATTTAAATTTGAATGCAGGCTTGAGCCTATTCACATCTGCGTCTGGCAGAGAAATATTTAAGGCCTGTGACTTATCCATGTTGACCTTTAAGCCCGACAAGGATCCAAATGCCTTCAAGAGGTTACAGATATTGGGAAGAGAGGTAGTAGGGGAAGTGACAAATAAGAGGATATCATCCGCAAATAGGGCACATTTGTGGGAATGTGCTCCGCACTTAACCCCCTTGATGTTTTGGTTGGACCTGATCGCAATTGCCAGGATCTCTATGGCTAAGGCAAAGATTATAGGGGAAAGGGGACACCCCTGTCTGGTTCCCCTGGTTATTTGAATGGGATCCGAGTAGAATCCGTGCAATTTGACCTTGGCGCTTGGAGTGGAATAAAGTGCTTTCAGGGTATTGATAAATTTGTCCCCAAATCCCCATCTCCCCAGGACTGAAAATAGGAAGAACCAAGATAAGGAATCAAAGGCTTTTTGGAGGTCCAAGGACAGTAATAAACCTTCCTGCCCTGGGCCTCCATCCCATCCTGATTGTAATAAAGATACTATATCAACCGCCCTTCTGACCTGGTCCGGGCCTTGTCTTCCCGGCATAAAACCCACTTGATCTTTATGTATATATTGGTTGATGAAGGAGTTGATTCTATTAGCTAGTATTTTGGTAAGTATTTTCAGGTCGTTGTTAATCAATGAGATCGGTCTATAGTTCTCGACTAGAGATGGATCCTTGTCGGGCTTGGGGATGACCGAGATAAAGGCCAAATTTAGTTGTGACTCAAGGGGGATAAATACATTTTTTATATGTATTATAGTAGAAAGTAAAAAATATTTTTTTTCAAAACTGTCACTTATTTTTGGCTGTAGAGCAAAAAAAAAAAAACACAGAGGCGATCAAATACCACCAAAAGAAAGCTCTATTTGTGGAAAAAAAGGACATCAATTTTTGTTTGGGTACAGTGCCCCATGACTGCGCAATTGTCAGTCAAGTGCTGCAGTGCCGAATCTCAAAAAGTGGCCTGGTCATGAAGGGGGGTAAATCTTCCGGGTCTCAAGTGTTTAACAATAATAAAATGTGGCAAAATTGTGATATGATGACCATGTACAAATTCATAAGGGGGGATATGATCACCATGTATAAATATATAAGGGGATATGATCTCCATGTATAAATACATAAGGGGGATATGATCTCCATGTATAAATACATAAGGGGGGATATGATCACCATGTATACATATATAAGGGGGATATGATCTCCATGTATAAATACATAAGGGGGATATGATCTCCATGTATAAATACATAAGGGGGATATGATCTCCATGTATAAATACATAAGGGGGGATATGATCACCATGTATACATATATAAGGGGGGATATGATCACCATATATAAATACATAAGGGGGATATGATCTCCATGTATAAATACATAAGGGGGATATGATCTCCATGTATAAATACATAAGGGGGATATGATCTCCATGTATAAATACATAAGGGGGGATATGATCTCCATGTATAAATACATAAGGGGGGTATGATCTCCATGTATAAATACATAAGGGGGGATATGATCACCATGTATAAATACATAAGGGGGATATGATCACCATGTATAAATATATAAGGGGGGATATGATCACCATGTATAAATACATAAGGAGGGATATGATCTCCATGTATAAATACATAAGGGGATATGATCTCCATGTATAAATACATAAGGGGGATATGATCACCATGTATAAATACATAAGGGGGATATGATCTCCATGTATAAATACATAAGGGGGGATATGATCACCATGTATACATATATAAGGGGGGATATGATCACCATATATAAATACATAAGGGGGATATGATCTCCATGTATAAATACATAAGGGGGATATGATCTCCATGTATAAATACATAAGGGGGATATGATCTCCATGTATAAATACATAAGGGGGGATATGATCTCCATGTATAAATACATAAGGGGGGTATGATCTCCATGTATAAATACATAAGGGGGGATATGATCACCATGTATAAATACATAAGGGGGATATGATCACCATGTATAAATATATAAGGGGGGATATGATCACCATGTATAAATACATAAGGAGGGATATGATCTCCATGTATAAATACATAAGGGGATATGATCTCCATGTATAAATATATAAGGGGGATATGATCACCATGTATAAATACATAAGGGGGATATGATCTCCATGTATAAATATATAAGGGGGGATATGATCACCATGTATAAATACATAAGGGGGATATGATCACCATGTATAAATATATAAGGGGGATATGATCACCATGTATAAATACATAAAGGGGGATATGATCTCCATGTATAAATACATAAGGGGGGGTATGATCTCCATGTATAAATACATAAGGGGGATATGATCTCCATGTATAAATACATAAGGGGGGGTATGATCACCATGTATAAATACATAAGGGGGATATGATCTCCATGTATAAATACATAAGGGGGGATATGATCTCCATGTACAAATACATAAGGGGTCCATATAGTGAACTTGGTGGTGAGTTATTCACAGAGGACAAGGGATCACGTCTGGAGGAAAAAAGATTTCATCTCCAAATACGGAAAGGTTTCTTCACAGTAAGAGCTGTGAAAATGTGGAATAGACTCCGTATAGACTCCCTCCAGAGGTGGTTCTGGCCAGATCAGTAAATTGCTTTAAAAAAGGTCTGGATTCTTCAGGGGCGCATGCGCAGCGTGAACCAAGGAGGAAGCAAGGGCTGATAGCTCCGTGAGCCGCAGAGACGAACGGCACTTCCCCGGGCCATCCACACTGAGTTTCGATCCGATTCTTCCTAACACCCCCGGCGGAACATCCAGCGCATGCCGGGACCCAAAAATCGCCGCAGTAAACCGGCTCAAAGATCTCTAACTACATACTGGTTAAGAGTGAGCGAGAGGAACATGCAGGCCCAAGATGGCGCCCAGAGAACACAGTCACAGGCACACCTTCCCACTGCAGCTACCTCGCCCTCACACTCCCTGGGAGACTGTTAGTACTCATTACAACTAACCACTTTAAGACCAGCCTCGTTTTGGATTTTAGGTGTTTACAAGTTTAACACAGTTTTTTTTTGCTAGAAAATTACTTAGAACCCCCAAACATTACATATTGTTTTTTTTCTAACACCCTAGAGAATAAAATAGCGGTCATTGCAATACTTTTTTTTGCACCGTATTTGCGCAGCGGTCTTCTAAGCGCACTTTTTTTGGAAAAAATTCAGTTTTTTGATTAAAAAATAAGACAACAGTAAAGTTAGCCCAGTTTTTTTTATATTGTGAAATATAATGTTACGCCAAGTAAATTGATACCCATCACGTCACGCTTCAAAATTGCGCCCGCTCGTGGAATGGCGTCAAACTTTTACCCTTAAAAGTCTCCATAGGCAACGTTTAAAAAATTCTACAGATTGCATGTTTTGCGTTACAGAGGAGGTCTAGGGCTAGAATTATTGCTCTCTCTCTACCGGTCGCGGCGATACCTCACATGTGTGGTTTGACCACCGTTTTCATATGCGGGCGCTACTCACGTATGCGTTCGCTTCTGCGCGCGAGCTCGGCGGGATGGGGCGCTTTAAAACATTTTTTTTTTATTATTATTTATTTTACTTTATTTTATTTATTTTTTCACTGTTTTAAAAAAAAAAAAAAATGGATCACTTTTATTCCTATTACAAGGAATGTAAACATCCCTTGTAATAGAAAAAAGCATGACAGGTCCTCTTAAATATGAGATCTGGGGTCAAAAAGTCCTCAGATCTCATATTTAGACTAAAATGCAAAAAAAAAAAAAAAAAAAAAAAGTAGTTTAAAAAAATGACACAAGAAAAAATGTGCCTTTAAGAGAAGTGGGCGGAGCTGATGTAATGACGTCGCTCCGGCCGTCACATGGTATGGAGATGGGTGGGGGTCATCTTAGCCTCACTCGTCTCCATACTGAGGAAGGGAAAGGACCCGATCGCCTCCGCCGCTACCGACGGCTCCGGTAAGCGGCGGAGGGTGCGGGAGAGCGGCGGGAGGGGGGCGACACCTCTCCCGCCGCCGATAACGGTGATCTCGCTGTGAACCCGCCGCAGAGACCACCATTATCGTGTACAGAACCGCCGGCCCTAAAGATGGATACCTCGGTTGTGGCAGCAGCTGCTGCCGTTACCGAGATATCCATCTTCAAAAAAATGACGTATATATACAGTGGGCGGTCCGGAAGTGGCTAACTAAGGCAGATCTGGTTGAAAGTCTAACCCTAATGTATGACAAGATCGCCCAGAAGTTTCAATCTGAGCTGCATAAGTCTACCAATACGCTGTCTCTGGAGATTGCAGCTCTGGGAAGTAGAACAGACTTACTGGAGACCAAACATGAAGAACTGTCCCTAGTGTACTCAGATCTTAGAAAAGAGCATGAATCCTTGTCAGAAACGGTCCTACAACTCCAAGCTCACATTGAGGACCTAGACAACAGGAATCCACGCAATAATCTTAGGGTGCGTGGAGTACCGGAATCGGTAACCGATTTACTACCTGCTGTTCAGAAGCTATTTCAATCTCACCTGCCGGACTCCCCTTTGACTGTCTTTTCCTGTGATAGGATTCATACTACCCTTGACAAGCGCAGGAAGATGAAAAAGGTTACATCAGCGCTTCAGTCTGCAAGTATTCGCTACCGCTGGGGCTTCCCTTTCAAGCTTCAGGTGCCTCATAATGGCACGACATACACCGTGACCACGTTGGCGGAAGGCAAGGAGTTGCTAGTAAAACTGGGCCTCCTAGATGCGGCTTCCCTGCCCAGACTACCATCCACTCCACGCCACTGAGCTATTTGGGCTACCCCATCACCCAGGAGAGATCGCCGAGATCAACGCCATGACTAACAGAAACAGCAACTCTCTTTTTAATTTTTTTTATTTATTTTTTTTTGTCTCTTCTCTCTACTCTTTTTGTTTTTCTTCCTCAAGGTTGAGAACTATGATCCACTCCTGCCATGCTTTGATGCACCTGGACTCTCCCGGCTTCATGCGGAATCCTGGTTGCGTCTGCTTGAGTGACCCCACACTCTTCAATATTGGGGGCTTGCTGGCTCTTCATCTGTTTAGTGATGTTTGGGCAGGCGGACCCCTCACAGGTAAACTCTCCTGACACTAAAATTTAGAGTGTTGGACCTCGTGGTCCGAATGGACACCCCTTTTCTTTCCCCAAGATCCCCCTAGACTATGGTTGGCCATTTTTTGGCCTGGTTCTCAGGTTCCTAGTTTTCTTGTTCATTTTTTTTCCTGATTTTATTTTTTTGCTTTTTTTTGTGCTACCCAATCCAGATGGTTCTGTCATTGTGATACATGTGTTGCTATATCTGATTGAACATGCAAGCATCTTAATGGGGTTGCACTCCTTAGCTGTGTCTCACCCTGGGATAGATTGTACTGTTATTATGGTGCTCCCTCTCAGCCTGGACCCCTTTCTGATCCTAACGGTCTCACCATTGATACAACACGGGTATTAAGGTAATTTCTCACAATGTAAAAGGGTTTAATACCCCTCAAAAACAGAGAAAAGTATTTAAAGCTTATAAATTCCTTGGAGCGGATATTATTCTGCTTCAGGAGACTCATTTCTCCAGTGATAACCACCCATCCTATTTTGGTAAAACTTTTAAACAATGCTACATCACTACCTATGGGTCCAGGTCTAGAGGGGCCTTCATTAAGAATTCAGTGTTATTTCAGGTTCAGCAGATATATAAAGATCCAGGCAGTCGTTTTGTGATAGTTCAAGGTTCCATCCAGAATAAACATCTAACTTTGGCCTCAGTGTATGCACCTAATGCCTCACAGGCTACATTTTTTAAATAATTTTTCCAGATCCTGGAAAAGTTCCACTTCCCATCTGTTAATTGGAGGGGATTTTAACTTGGTAACCCACTCAGGGCTAAATGGAAGCAGAACATGCCCAACCTCTAAGGCCTTTCCCAAATCCCTTCAACATTCCTTGAGGTCCTCTCAACTCATAGATGTATGGAGGGCCCACAACATAGGCTCTAAAAAATACACTTTTTATTCCCACCCCCACGATAGTTACTCTCGCCTAGATTATATTTTCTGCACTCCTTCTCTGACAGTGAACTCTACCTCGGCCAATATACATATTTGCCCCTGGTCGGACCATCACATAGTTTCCACCCATATTTCTTGTTTAGGCCTACCACATACAGCCAGGTCTTGGCGCCTTAACGACGCACTGCTTGCCGACCTTGTGATCCTGACCCAGCTGTTGGAGTACCTCAAGGAATGTTTTAGGCTCAACAATGTTGAGGATATCTCTCCCATCACCCTTTGGGCAGCCCATAAGGCTGTGATGAGGGGACACCTAATAGAAATCTCCACAACTCAAAAACACCAAAAACAACAGGAGACCCATAAACTCACTTTAGAACTAGAACGATTGTACCATAGACACACTCAGACACCTTCAATGGAGTTGCTCCTCCAGATCACTGAAAAGAGAAGGGCCCTAGACGACATACTTTCAGGACACATAGAAAAATCTCTTAGATGGTCCAAAGCTTGTTTCCTCCCTCATAGCAACTCAGCCTCCACGATGTTTGCGCGTAAGCTCAAACAGTCCACCCAGCCGACCCACCTTTATAAATTGAAGGATCATAACGGCAACCTTACCTCCCATCCCAAACAGGTTCTAAATATCTTTTCCTCCTTCTACCAGAAACTATTTTCGGGCCCAGATCCCTCTCTTCCCCCTCCCACACAGGCCTGGTTAGACACCCTCACGCTTCCCCAGTTGTCAGAGGAGCATTTGGGAATCCTCAATGCCCCATGTTCGTCAGAAGAAGTGGCTTCTATCATCTCCTCCCTTAAACCCTCCAAAGCCCCAGGCCCGGACGGGTTCTCGGCAGTCTACTATAAAAAATTTGCAGAATCCTTACTTCCTACAATGACTAACATGTATAATCATGTCCTCAAAGGGAAACAATTCCCAGAGGAAATGCTGCTAGCAAACATGTCCCTCATACCCAAACCGGGCAAAGACAATACTCTCCCTCAAAATTTTCGCCCCATTTCTGTTATTAATAACGACCCAAAGATATTTGGAAGGATCTTGGCAGACAGACTGGCTAAAGTTATAAAGACCTTGATATCCCCCGACCAAACTGGCTTTATCCCATCGAGGCAGATCACTGACAACATCCGTCTAGCCACCAACATTCTTCAAGACGCTCATATGAACTCAAACCAAGTACTACTTTTGAGTTTGGACATAAACAAAGCATTTGATAGTGTTCTTTGGACGTATTTAGACACAGTGTTATCAAAATTTGAATTTAGTGGGGCATTTATACATGGCTTTAAAGCCCTTTACCATCACCCCAAGACCCGCATAAAGCTTCCGGGTTGTAACTCAGACTATTTTTCTTTGCAGGGTGGCACTAGACAGGGGTGTCCCCTCTCCCCTCTTTTGTTTGCACTCGCCATGGAGCCCCTGTCTAGGTCCATCTCCAATGACCTGAACATTAAGAGATACACAAAAGGGGGTCAAGAATTTAAACTTAGCCTTTATGCGGACGATGTACTTTTATTTGTTTTGGACCCTTTAATCTCCCTCCCCAACCTTATGTCCTCTCTAGACTCCTTCCATAAGCTAACGGGCCTGGGAGTTAACCCTACCAAGTGTTCAGCATTACCCACTCACTTCCCAACAACTTTTATTGACTACACTTAAAGAAAAATTCAAATTTACGTGGAATCACATCTCCTTACAATATCTGGTTATTAAACTAGCCCCCTCTCTCAAACAGATATACTCTTTAAAATACCCCCCGGCTTTCTCTAACGTTAAATATCTTTTAAATCAATGGTCCTCTTATCGTATATCATTTTTAGGTAGAATCCAAGCAATTAAAATGAACATCCTTCCTAAGCTTTTGTTCCTCTTTAGGTCTCTTCCTCTTTATGTTTCTCGCTCAGCTCTGTTGATGATACAGACGGATCTGCTCAGATTTATATGGCAAAACAAAAAACCCAGAATGGGATGTTTGTTGGTGTATAGAACTCAGGCGAGGGGGGGCTTGGGATGCCCGGATCTATGGAAATATTTCTTGGCATCCCGTCTTATTCATTTAGCGCAGTGGCATACCTCCCCTGCCTCTATACCGTGGCTACAGTTTGAGCAGATCTCGGTGGCTCCTTATTACCTCCCTGGTCTTTTATGGTCCCGCTCCATATCTCCAAAAGATACCACCCCACTTAATACTATAGTAGGCCAATCACTTTATCTATGGTCCCTTTACTCTAAGAAGTTTAAACTGCAATTGGGTAGGCCCCTTCTGTCTTCCTTTTTAGGAGAACCTTCCTTCCCCCCGGCCTTTTCTTCTATATCGTCATTTCTTAGCTGGATCGCAAGGGGTTTGGTGAACCTTGAATCTTTGTTACAGAAAGCCTCCTTTTGTTCTTACGCTTACCTGCAGCAAACCCACGCTATTGGTCGATTTGAGTTTCACCAATACTTGCAAATACGACACTTTTACTCAGCACTTATCATGGGTGGAGTTGAGCTGTCAAAGACTCCATTTGAGTTGCTGTGTAGAGAGGCTTCGAGAGATAAGGGGACCATATCCATTCTTTATAGATATCTCAATGACTTCAACTCCCCCAAAAATCGAAGGCAATGGAGGCATGGGAAGTTGAGATTGCCCAAGAATTCACGGCAGAGGACTAGCAGGACATGATAGATAATATGCACAAATGTATGAGATCTATATCCATCAAAGAGACAGTTCTCAAACTTCACACTAGGTGGTATTACACTCCGGATCGTCTCCACAGAATATATCCCCTGGTACCTGGCACATGTTTTAGAGGATGCCAGGATGGGGGAACGCTGTTGTACACGTTCTGGAGTTGTAAGGCCCTAGAAGCCATTTGGCATAAGACAACGTCTCTTATAACACTTCTCTCTGGAGTCTCGATTACTCTGACCTCTCAAATGTGTTTGCTATTTGCAGAGCTCCCAGCTGTTCCCCTCCCCCTACAAAAATTGTTTCACAATCTTTTTAGTGCTATTCAATGGACAATAGCTATGAACTGGAAACGTTCCCATGTATCTTGGTCGCAGGTGATGGAAAGATGGAGTCCATTAGGACTATGGAAAGAATATACCATACTCTCCTGGACTCCATGCACATTTTTGACCATAAATGGAGTGTTTGGATGGCTCACCTGCTTAATGAAAGACTAGAGGATCCCTCGGCCCCAGTAACGGAATCACAATAGACCTGATTATAGTCCCAATTGATAGAATCTGTTTGAAGAGTGCCTCTAAAGCTTCATAGCCTCTAGGCTTCAAGTATTGTTGCACATAGCATCCTTGTTGATTAATGGCTATTTCGATATGCTTGGGTTGCACATTTGTCACAATTGTGAGTTTCTTTTTTATTTCTTTTTGTTTCGTTTTTCTTTATATATTTCTTTGTTTCGATTCAATGGGTGCACTATGTATTGTATTGAGAAAAGTTATCTGCATTGTATGAGATATAATATTAAGCTGTCAATGGCTATTTTGCCACTGTACTTCTTGTACCCACAATGCTTGTACACCCTGATGTTATACCATTTCGCAATAAAAATGTTTGTAAACAAAAAAAGGTCTGGATTCTTTCCTAAATGTATATAATATAACTGTGTACTGACATTTATAGGTAAAGTTGATCAAGGGAAAATCTGATTGCCTCTCGGGGGGATCAGGAAGGATTTTTCCCCTGCTGTAGCAAATTGGTTCATGCTTTGCTGGGGTTTTTCACCTTCCTCTGGATCATCTGTGGGTATAGGATTGTGTATATGGGGTTGTATGGTTTTATTTTTTTGGTTGAACTGGATGGACTTGTGTCTTTTTTCAACCTGATTATCTATGTAACCCGGAAATAAAGACGAGTGATGCATTATTCTGTGTCTGTGGTTTGATTTCAATCTGCATTGCTGCCATAGGTCTGTGTGTGTGTGTGTGTGTGTGTGTCTGAACGTGTGGAGCAGAGAGAGCCAGCAGAGGTTAGTATAGATCATATAGATCGGTGGTATGGGAGGATTAAATCCCTCAGATTGATGGGTACGGTTAACTTGTTACAAATCTGGGATAACCTTTTAGTTAGTATAGAGGTAATATACAGGGAGTACATCATTAAGATAGAAAGATACTATTAACTTGTATGATATTTGTAGGATCTTTTCAAGCTCTATTTGTGGGGAAAAAAGGACATACATTTTATTTGTGTACAGCGTCGCATGACTGCGCAATTGTCAGTTAAAGTAACGCAATGCTGTATTGCAAAAAAAGTCCTGGTCATTAAGGGGTATAAATCTTCCGGAGCCAAGTGATTAAGATGGCACCCATTGAAATAAATTTGTTTTTGACTTGTTATGTGACTTTACCTGTTGTAAGTCTGATGATGAGTTGCAGCCGTGTGATCACCAGCTTAGACTGAGAGGAGTCCTCTATTTCCTTCTCTCAGGACTCTCACTTCTGTATACAGAAATACAGAAACTACAAAGTATCTTCTCTAAAGTCCCTTTCACACTGGCAAACTAGTGGGCCACTAGTGGGGCTCTTTTAACCCCAAAAAAGGGGTTAAAGGCATCCGTGTTGCAGCACTTCCGAATCGCCTTTCAGGTGCTTTGGAAGCGCTGCCCATTCATTCCAATGGGCAGGGCATTTTGGGAGTGCTAAATACATCGCTCCCAACCCGCCCCAAAGAGGCTGCCTGAGGTCTTTTCTCAACGCCCCACAAACGCTCTGCCCCGGTGTGAAAAGTCACACTGAAATGAAGGGGAGGTGGTTTTCAGGCACTTTACAGGCGCTTATTCTAGTGTGAAAACTGCCTCAGTGTGAAAGGGGTCTAAGGCTTATATCAGGGGTCTTCAAACTACGGCCCTCCAGTTGTTCAGGAACTACAATTCCCATCATGCCAAGTCATGTCTGTGAATGTCAGAGCTTTACAATGCCTCATGGGATGTGTAGTTCTGCAACAGCTGGAGGGCCGTAGTTTGAGGATCCCTGACTTATATACATTATACAACTTTGGTTGTTAGATTTCCTTTAGATTTACCAAAACCATGTAGTACAAGGGCCGGCCTGATTGCACACAAATTGAAACTCCTAAGGTTTGATCTCATATTATATGGTTTTGGTAAATCTGAAGGAAAAAATCTACAGAAAATTGGATAGTGTGTATCCAGCTTTAATGTACACGGGACGCTTCAAAACCTCTGCTGAATGATTTAACTTGACAGATAGTAACCGATGTTTAAAATGTCTGTTTTGCCGCGTGTACATGCCGTGTTTAGCTGCGTTTGCACTTAGAAGTTTGTTTTTTTTAAAAGTCAAAAATTAAAAATGCCTGTAAATGAAATGCGGCTAAACGCGACTTACCGTGCTTATAAGCTGTTACAAGCATTTGTCATTTCAAAGGCCTCTGACCATCCGTACTGAACGCTTTTTTTTTTGCTTTCCAAAAAAGTTTCTAAGCTCAACTGCCTAGAAATGACTATAAGGCCTCAGGCACACTGGACGTTAATATAACGTTATAAAAATGTCAGTACCTATTTTTTTTTTAACCTTAATGTACACGGGACGTTTTTACAACCTCTCCTGAATGATTTAACTTGACAGATAGTAATCCACGTTTAAAATGTCCATTTTGCCGCGTTTACGTGCCGCGTTTAGCTGCGTTTTGCCGCGTTTGCGTTTGAAAAAAAAAAGATTATTTTTGTTTTTTTTTCAAACTAGCCAAAAATGAAAAACGCCTGTAAACAAAACAAGGCTAAACACGAGTTACTGCGTTTAGCCATGTTTAGAAGCGTTTGGCGCTTGAAATGCCTCTAAACTCAGCGTCTGAACTCATTTTTTTGCTTTCCAAAAAAAGCCTCTAAATTCAACTGCCTAGAAATGACTATAAACGACCCCGTGTACATGTACTAATAAGATAGAGGAGAGATCGGGGATCCCGTGTACATGTACTAATAAGATAGAGGAGAGATCGGGGATCCCGTGTACATGTACTAATAAGATAGAGGAGAGATCGGGGATCCCGTGTACATGTACTAATAAGATAGAGGAGAGATCGGGGATCCCGTGTACATGTACTAATAAGATAGAGGAGAGATCGGGGATCCCGTGTACATGTACTGATAACATAGAGGAGAGATCGGGGATCCTGTGTACATGTACTGATAACATAGAGGAGAGATTGGGGATCCCGTGTACATGTACTAATAAGATAGAGGAGAGATCGGGGATCCCGTGTACATGTACTGATAACATAGAGGAGAGATCGGGGATCCTGTGTACATGTACTGATAACATAGAGGAGAGATTGGGGATCCCGTGTACATGTACTGATAACATAGAGGAGAGATTGGGGATCCCGTGTACATGTACTGATAACATAGAGGAGAGATCGGGGATCCCGTGTACATGTACTGATAACATAGAGGAGAGATCGGGGATCCCATGTACATGTACTGATAACATAGAGGAGAGATTGGGAATCCCGTGTACATGTACTGATAACATAGAGGAGAGATCGGGGATCCGTGTACATGTACTGATAAGATAGAGGAGAGATCGGGGATCCTGTGTACATGTACTGATAAGATAGAGGAGAGATCGGGGATCCTGTGTACATGTACTGATAAGATAGAGGAGAGATCGGGGATCCTGTGTACATGTACTGATAAGATAGAGGAGAGATTGGGGATCCCGTGTACATGTACTGATAAGATAGAGGAGAGATCGGGGATCCTGTGTACATGTACTGATAAGATAGAGGAGAGATTGGGGATCCCATGTACATGTACTGATAACATAGAGAGATTGGGGATTCCGTGTACATATACTGATAACATAGAGGAGAGATTGGGGATCCCAGGTACATGTACTGATAACATAGAGGAGAGATTGGGGATCCCGTGTACATGTACTGATAACATAGAGGAGAGATTGGGGATCCCGTGTACATGTACTGATAACATAGAGAGATTGGGGATTCCGTGTACATATACTGATAACATAGAGGAGAGATTGGGGATCCCGTGTACATGTACTGATAACATAGAGAGATTGGGGATTCCGTGTACATATACTGATAAGATAGAGGAGAGATTGGGGATCCCATGTACATGTACTGATAACATAGAGAGATTGGGGATTCCGTGTACATATACTGATAACATAGAGGAGAGATTGGGGATCCCGTGTACATGTACTGATAACATAGAGGAGAGATTGGGGATCCCGTGTACATGTACTGATAACATAGAGGAGAGATTGGGAATCCCGTGTACATGTACTGATAATATAAAAGAGAGATTGGGGATCCCGTGTACATGTACTGATAACATAGAGGAGAGATTGGGGATCCCGTGTACATGTACTGATAACATAGAGGAGAGATCGGGGATCCCGTGTACATGTACTGATAAGATAGAGGAGAGATGGGGGATCCCGTGTACATGTACTGATAACATAGAGGAGAGATCGGGGATCCCGTGTACATGTACTGATAAGATAGAGGAGAGATCAGGGATCCCGTGTACATGTACTGATAACATAGAGGAGAGATCGGGGATCCCGTGTA
Source organism: Lithobates clamitans (assembly GCA_037952925.1). NCBI lineage: Eukaryota > Metazoa > Chordata > Amphibia > Anura > Ranidae > Lithobates > Lithobates clamitans. The sequence goes on along the minus strand of JBBGZY010001703.1, from coordinate 59,177 downwards.
CATGTACTGATAACATAGAGGAGAGATCGGGGATCCCGTGTACATGTACTGATAAGATAGAGGAGAGATCAGGGATCCCGTGTACATGTACTGATAACATAGAGGAGAGATCGGGGATCCCGTGTACATGTACTGATAACATAGAGGAGAGATTGGGGATCCCGTGTACATGTACTGATAACATAGAGGAGAGATCGGGGATCCCGTGTACATGTACTGATAACATAGAGGAGAGATCGGGGATCCTGTGTACATGTACTGATAACATAGAGGAGAGATCGGGGATCCTGTGTACATGTACTGATAACATAGAGGAGAGATCGGGGATCCCGTGTACATGTACTGATAAGATAGAGGAGAGATCAGGGATCCCGTGTACATGTACTGATAACATAGAGGAGAGATCGGGGATCCCGTGTACATGTACTGATAACATAGAGGAGAGATTGGGGATCCCGTGTACATGTACTGATAACATAGAGGAGAGATCGGGGATCCCGTGTACATGTACTGATAACATAGAGGAGAGATCGGGGATCCTGTGTACATGTACTGATAACATAGAGGAGAGATCGGGGATCCTGTGTACATGTACTGATAAGATAGAGGAGAGATTGGGGATCCCGTGTACATGTACTGATAACATAGAGGAGAGATCGGGTATCCCGTGTACATGTACTGATAACATAGAGGAGAGATCGGGGATCCCGTGTACATGTACTGATAACATAGAGGAGAGATCGGGGATCCCGTGTACATGTACTGATAACATAGAGGAGAGATTGGGGATCCCGTGTACATGTACTGATAACATAGAGGAGAGATTGGGGATCCCATGTACATGTACTGATAAGATAGAGGAGAGATTGGGGATCCCGTGTACATGTACTGATAAGATAGAGGAGAGATCGGGGATCCTGTGTACATGTACTGATAAGATAGAGGAGAGATTGGGGATCCCGTGTACATGTACTGATAACATAGAGAGATTGGGGATTCCGTGTACATATACTGATAACATAGAGGAGAGATTGGGGATCCCGTGTACATGTACTGATAACATAGAGAGATTGGGGATTCCGTGTACATATACTGATAACATAGAGGAGAGATTGGGGATCCCGTGTACATGTACTGATAACATAGAGAGATTGGGGATTCCGTGTACATATACTGATAACATAGAGGAGAGATTGGGGATCCCGTGTACATGTACTGATAACATAGAGAGATTGGGGATTCCGTGTACATATACTGATAACATAGAGGAGAGATTGGGGATCCCGTGTACATGTACTGATAACATAGAGAGATTGGGGATTCCGTGTACATATACTGATAAGATAGAGGAGAGATTGGGGATCCCATGTACATGTACTGATAACATAGAGAGATTGGGGATTCCGTGTACATATACTGATAACATAGAGGAGAGATTGGGGATCCCGTGTACATGTACTGATAACATAGAGGAGAGATTGGGGATCCCGTGTACATGTACTGATAACATAGAGGAGAGATCGGGGATCCCGTGTACATGTACTGATAACATAGAGGAGAGATTGGGAATCCCGTGTACATGTACTGATAAGATAGAGGAGAGATTGGGGATCCCGTGTACATGTACTGATAACATAGAGGAGAGATCGGGGATCCCGTGTACATGTACTGATAACATAGAGGAGAGATTGGGGACCCCGTGTACATGTACTGATAACATAGAGGAGAGATTGGGGATCCCGTGTACATGTACTGATAACATAGAGGAGAGATCGGGGATCCCGTGTACATGTACTGATAAGATAGAGGAGAGATTGGGGATCCCGTGTACATGTACTGATAACATAGAGGAGAGATTGGGGATCCCGTGTACATGTACTGATAACATAGAGGAGAGATTGGGGACCCCGTGTACATGTACTGATAACATAGAGGAGAGATTGGGGATCCCGTGTACATGTACTGATAACATAGAGGAGAGATCGGGGATCCTGTGTACATGTACTGATAACATAGAGGAGAGATTGGGGATCCCGTGTACATGTACTGATAACATAGAGGAGAGATTGGGGATCCCGTGTACATGTACTGATAACATAGAGGAGAGATCGGGGATCCCGTGTACATGTACTGATAAGATAGAGGAGAGATTGGGGATCCCGTGTACATGTACTGATAACATAGAGGAGAGATTGGGGATCCCGTGTACATGTACTGATAACATAGAGGAGAGATTGGGGATCCCATGTACATGTACTGATAACATAGAGGAGAGATTGGGGATCCCGTGTACATGTACTGATAACATAGAGAGATTGGGGATTCCGTGTACATATACTGATAACATAGAGGAGAGATTGGGGATCCCGTGTACATGTACTGATAACATAGAGAGATTGGGGATTCCGTGTACATATACTGATAAGATAGAGGAGAGATTGGGGATCCCATGTACATGTACTGATAACATAGAGAGATTGGGGATTCCGTGTACATATACTGATAACATAGAGGAGAGATTGGGGATCCCGTGTACATGTACTGATAACATAGAGGAGAGATTGGGAATCCCGTGTACATGTACTGATAAGATAGAGGAGAGATTGGGGATCCCGTGTACATGTACTGATAACATAGAGGAGAGATCGGGGATCCCGTGTACATGTACTGATAACATAGAGGAGAGATTGGGGACCCCGTGTACATGTACTGATAACATAGAGGAGAGATTGGGGATCCCGTGTACATGTACTGATAACATAGAGGAGAGATTGGGGATCCCGTGTACATGTACTGATAACATAGAGGAGAGATCGGGGATCCCGTGTACATGTACTGATAAGATAGAGGAGAGATTGGGGATCCCGTGTACATGTACTGATAACATAGAGAGATTGGGGATCCCGTGTACATGTACTGATAACATAGAGGAGAGATTGGGGATCCCATGTACATGTACTGATAACATAGAGGAGAGATTGGGGATCCCGTGTACATGTACTGATAACATAGAGGAGAGATTGGGGATCCCATGTACATGTACTGATAACATAGAGGAGAGATTGGGAATCCCGTGTACATGTACTGATAATATAAAAGAGAGATTGGGGATCCCGTGTACATGTACTGATAATATAAAAGAGAGATTGGGGATCCCGTGTACATGTACTGATAACATAGAGGAGAGATTGGGGATCCCGTGTACATGTACTGATAACATAGAGGAGAGATTGGGGATCCTGTGTACATGTACTGATAATATAAAAGAGAGATTGGGAATCCTGTGTACATGTACTGATAATATAAAAGAGAGATTGGGGATCCCGTGTACATGTACTGATAACATAGAGGAGAGATCGGGGATCCCAGGTACATGTACTGATAACATAGTGGAGAGTTCAGGAGCAATTGAAAAAAATGCCCAACATCTCCTAAACGTCCATTAACCAGCAGCAGTGTACATGAGGCCATAAACGATCAAAAACGTCAAAAAACGCTGGTGAGTCACGTTTTTGAGTGTTTATCAGCGTTTTGTGAGTTTTGAAGAGCGTTTTTACAGCTGAAAAACTCCTCTTATGCCGCATACACACGGTCGGAATTTCCGACAACAAATGTTGGATGGGAGCTTGTTGTCAAAAACTCCGCCGATGTGTAGGCTCACATGGACACATAGGATAACATGGACACATAGGATAACATGGACACATAGGATAACATGGGACACATAGGATAACATGGGACACATAGAATAACATGGACACATAGGATAACATGGGACACATAGAATAACATGGGACACATAGGATAACATGGGACATATAGGATAACATGGACACATAGGATAACATGGGACACATAGAATAACATGGGACACATAGTATAACATGGGACACATAGGATAACATGGGACACATAGAATAACATGGACACATAGGATAACATGGACACATAGGATAACATGGGACACATAGAATAACATGGACACATAGGATAACATGGACACATAGGATAACATGGGACACATAGAATAACATGGGACACATAGGATAACATGGGACACATAGAATAACATGGGACACATAGTATAACATGGGACACATAGGATAACATGGGACACATAGAATAACATGGACACATAGGATAACATGGACACATAGGATAACATGGACACATAGGATAACATGGACACATAGGATAACATGGACACATAGGATATCACATAGGATAACATGGACACATAGGATAACATGGGACACATAGGATAACATGGGACACATAGGATAACATGGGACACATAGAATAACATGGGACACATAGAATAACATGGGACACATAGAATAACATGGGACACATAGGATAACATGGACACATAGGATAACATGGGACACATAGAATAACATGGAACACATAGAATAACATGGGACACATAGAATAACATGGGACACATAGGATAACATGGACACATAGTATAACATGGGACACATAGGATAACATGGGACACATAGAATAACATGGACACATAGGATAACATGGACACATAGGATAACATGGACACATAGGATAACATGGACACATAGGATATCACATAGGATAACATGGACACATAGGAGAACATGGACACATAGGAGAACATGGACACATAGGATAACATGGACACATAGGATAACATGGACACATAGGATAACATGGGACACATAGAATAACATGGGACACATAGAATAACATGGGACACATAGGATAACATGGACACATAGGATAACATGGACACATAGGATAACATGGACACATAGGATAACATGGGACACATAGGATAACATGGACACATAGGATAACATGGGACACATAGGATAACATGGACACATAGGATAACACGGACACATAGAATAACATGATGGAGTTTATTGACTGTAGAAAAAAAAAAAATCTGAAGCCAAAAACAGCCGCTGTAAAAATGTCCAAATAACATCCGGTGTGCATGAGGCCTAAGACCCCTTTCGCACTGAGCCGCCCCAGGCATCATCGGTAAAGCGGTGCTATTCGGCCGCTGGTGGGGCGGTCCCTCTAGTGGCCAAAAAGGGGTTAAATCCACCAGCAAAATGCTGCTGCAGCGGCGCTTTGCCGGCGGTATGTCGGCGCTGCCCCATTGTTTTCAATGGGCAGGAGCGGTGTAGGAACGATATAGGAGCAGTGTATTCACCGCTCCTACACCACTGCAAAGAAGCTTCTGGCAGGACTTTTTGCGATGCCCTGCCAGCACAGCGCCCCAGTGTGAGAGCACTCCGGCTTTCACACTGGGTTTGCAGCTGAGGCTTTTTTCAGGCGCTATGCAGGTGCTATTTTTAGCGCTGTAGAGCCTGAAAAAGGCCTCCAGTGTGAAAGGGGTCTTAAGGTGAGATTAGATGAGGAATACAAAGTACAACCCCTGGCAAAAATGAGGGAATCACCAGTCCCTGAGGATGTTCCTTCAGTTGTTTATTGTTGTAGAAAAAAAGCAGATCACAGACATGGCCAAAAACTAAAGGCATTTCAAATGGCAACTTTCTGGCTTTAAGAAACACTAAAAGAAATCAAGAAAAATAATTGTGGTGGCCAGTAACAGTTAGATTTATAGAACAAGCACAGGGAATAAATTATGGAATCACTCAACTCTGAGGAAAAAAATATGGAATCATGAAAAACAAACAAAATAACACTCCAACACATCACTAGTACTTTGTTGCACCACCTCTGGCTTTTATGACTGCTTGCAGTCTCTGAGGCATTGACTTAATGAGTGATAAACAGAACTCTTCATCAATCTGGCTCCAGCCTTCTCTGATTGCTGTTGCCAAATCATCTTTGCAGGTTGGAGCCTTGTCATGGACCATTTTCTTTAACTTCCACCACAGATTTTCAATTGGATTGAGATCCGGACTGTTTGCAGGCCATGACATTGACCTTATGTGTCTTTCTTCAAGGAATTTTTTCACAGTTTTTGCTCTATGGCAAGATGCATTATCATCTTGATAAATGATTTCATCATGCCGAAACAACCTTTCAATAGATGGGATAAGAAAAGTGTCCAAAATTTCAATGTAAACCTGTGCATTTATTGAAGATTCAATGACAGCCATCTCCCCAGTGCCTTTACCTGATATGCAGCCCCAGATCATAATTGACTGTGGAAATTTGCATGTTTTCTTCAGACAGTCTGCATAAATCTCATTGGAACGGCACCAAACAAAAGTTCCAGCATCATCACCTTGCCCAATGCAGATTGGAGATTCATCGCTGAATATGACTTTCATCCAATCATCCACAGTCCACGATTGCCTTTCCTTAGCCCATTGTAACCTTGTTTTTTTGTGTTTTGGTGTTAGAGATGGCTTTCTTTTAGCTTTTCTGTATGTAAATCCCATTTCCTTTAGGCGGTTTCTTACAGTTCGGTCACAGATGTTGACTCCAGTTTCCTCCTATTTGTTCCTCATTTGTTTTGTTGTACATTTTCTGTTTTCAAGGCATATTGCTTTAAGTTTTCTGTCTTGATGCTTTGATGTCTTCCTTGGTCTACCAGTATGCTTGCCTTTAACCATCTTCCCATGTTGTTTGTATTTGGTCCATGTTTTAGACACAGCCGACTGTGAACAACCAACATCTTGTGCAACACTGCGTGATGATTTACCCTCTTTACCTACATACTAACAAGCAGATTGAATCTGATGCAGGTGTTAGTGTTTGTAATGAAAATTTACAGGGTGATTCCACCATTTTTTCCTCATAATTGAGCGATTCCATAATTTATTTCCTGTGCTTGTTCTATAAATCTAACTGTTACTGGCCACCACAATGATTTTTTCTTGATTTCTTTTAGTGTTTCTTAAAGCCAGAAAGTTGCCATTTGAAATGCCTTTAGTTTTTGGCCATGTCTGTGATCTGCTTTTTTTCTACAACAATAAACAACTGAAGGAACATCCTCAGGGACTGGTGATTCCATAATTTTTGCCAGGGGTTGCATAAGAAAAGTATCTGATGGAAGTTTATTAATAACAGACATGAACACAGAGTGACTGATCGTCCTCCATACAATCGTTCATCACACATCTTTACCCTCCATCCCCCATCCTAACACTCAGTAGTATCACTCGGCATCACTCAGTATATTAGATCGGGTTCTATGTAATCTTACCTTTCCGGTCACACCGTTCTGTGAAGAGACGATCTTTAAGCTCTGAACACAAACAACAAAATGGAGAATTTTGGGTGTGGGAGAGAAAGAAATGTGGCTGAAGAAGTTTCACATTTTTCTATTTTCACCAAGATCCTCCCATCTACAGATATTTTACCCTGGGGGGTGTAAGGCTGCATTCACAGCTCATAAAGCACTCATAAAATGACCAAGCAAAATCCCATTCATTTCAATGGCACCTGTTCACATCTGAGCATTTTGTCACCTGAAGCAAAACGCTTGAAAAACGCCTTAGGCCCAGTTCACACCAGATGCAGTTCCATGCACTTTTTTCTGCACTAAGGTCCAGTTCACACCAGATACAGTTCCGTACAGTTCCATGTGCTTATTTTCTGCACAAAAAATGCATGCAGTGTTTTCCATGTATTCCAATGGCTCTAGTTCACACCATGCAGTCAGTTTTCCGGTGCAGAAACTGACCGGAAACTGACTGCATGGTGTGAACTAGAGCCATTGGAATACATGGAATACACTGTGCATGCATTTTGTGCAGAAAAAAATGCATGGAACTGCATCTGGTGTGAACTGGCACTAAAAATGCATGCACAGTGTTTTCCATGTATTCCAAAGGCTCTAGTTCACACCATGCAGTCAGTTCCAGTTAGTTTCCAGTGCAGAAACTGACCAGAAACTGACTGGAACTGACTGCATCTGGTGTGAACTGGTCCAAGCTCGAAGAACATGGGATTGCACTCTGCACTCTTCCCCCAAATCTCCAAACACACTCAATAAATAATGGACACGACACTCAAATATTGGCATAAATTGGCACCTTTATTGGTTTACAAATAAATTCATCACTTTTCATAAACATATCCCAATTCTAACTCTAATCAAATTATCATTCTCAAAATTTCTTAGCCTTGATGACTTAAGCAAATTATATTTCATCAACTTTATAATAACCAGTCCCCCTTATATGTAAGGTGACATACCACGTAAAGTGCACACGATTATTCTCCTCTTTACCAAACCTTCAGCCTTCCAGCAAAACTACTGTGACAGTGGGCCCTTTATATAATGAGCCCCACTGCTTCCAGAGAGTTACATCCACTCTCATTGGCCCATTCCTACCTGCCCCAGGTGAGCAGGGAGGGCCAAACTTCCCTTGATTACCTGCCTAATCTGATCATCCTAATCAGCTAAAACCTGGGGGGAAGGCAGAGGAGACCCCATGCAGGTGCGCCCAAATAATTGTGCCCTACTATTACATGGGATTGCACTCTGCACCCTTTCCCCCCATCTCCAAACACACTCAATAAATAATGGACACAACACTCAAATATTGGCATAAATTGGCCGGAGCACCTTTATTAGTTTACAAATAAATTCATCACTTTTCATAACCATATCACAATTATAACTCTAATCAAAATATCATTCTCAAAATTGCTTAGCCTTGATGACTCAAGCAAATTAGATTTCATCAACTTTATAATAACCAGTTCCCACAAAGTCAGGGCTTTGCCCATCAATGGCTAAAGCACCGACCTACCCCAAACCCGTGACCATTTCAATCATACCCTGCAGACCCCAGTTAAAAATGTCCAAACCCACCTCGGAGAGATGCACAAAATCCTCCCGATACAGGCCTGAAAAACCACACTCAAATTTGATATGTTGAAACGATAATCCCCCGATAAGAGGCATACATTTCTCCACAGAGTGATTCACCCTCTTCCTAATTGTCTCAAATTTCTTTAACTCTGGATGGGATAACCATAGTAGTCTAGGAATGATATCAGAAAAAACAATAGTTGTGTTTGGAGATAATATACTCAAATGGTGCAGGTCATGCCTGATCCTGTCGACCAAATCTTAAGTCTTCGTATGACCCACATCATTCCCACCCAGGTGAAGAATCATCACCGAAGGTGATGGCCACAGTACATACAATTCAGATATATAATAAAATAAATTCAACCAACGCAATCCTCTTACTCCTTTCCACAGAATAGTGCAAATTTTGGAGTTGATATTTAAATTAGCCGTAGCAATGATGAGATGCCCGTTTATGCACCCAGAAAATGTAAGAATGCCCGATTATCTGAACATATTTTTTCTGACCTAAAATTCAAAGCAAAAGGTTAGGGCGGACATAAAAACTATAATGCTTACACTCCCATCTTCCCAATCTCCTAATCAAAGCCTCATCGAGCCCAAGCCTGGCCACTTCTGTTGCTGCCCAATACGAAAGGAATGGGGCGTGAAACGGAATTCCTGCAAACCTAAACTCTGAATACATTTCCTGAATACTGCAACAAATTGAAATCTGGTCACCGGGGAACCATCGGCATGACTGAAGAATTGACCTGATCTATCAGGCCTACAGGTGAAAATTTGATGAATTATCCTTACTGGTCAAATAGCTGGATCCGAACACGAAAACAGTGTAATCCAAACAGTCAGTTTTGGATTTGGCAATAAGTATTTTTAATCGAGGAATCCCTGACCACCACGTGATGGGACAACAAGCCTGAACATCCTTTCTTATTACTGGGTACCATTTCTGATAGCTGTAAAGCCCCCAAATAAATGCTATTACATACAAAGCTCTAAACAGCAGAGCTTCAAAGGATGAATAGCAGACTACTGACACCACTGAGGTCAGGTTTTTTAACATCTCAAAAGTAATGGGCCTACGGTCATCAGGAACCATGTGAAAACATCTTTACCCCTTAATGGCCTGCCGTACCAGAAAGAAACTGCTGCATGCTGGAAATTGCATGATTTTAAAGAAAAAAGAAATACCTGCCAATATTTTAGATATCTGGCTGTGCGATATAGCTTTCTCAAACAAACTACATACAAATGCTAAAATAGTTCTCTCTGAAGGTACCGTATAACAAAAACCCATAGTATTGTTGAAAAATTTCCATTACCGCCATGCAGCTGAATATTCAGCCCATGTCTTTGGGGTGACAGAATTCCGAACAGCGATACTAATGGGGCTCAAATCAAAGTCCACAGATGGTCCAGACAAGGAAAGCCAGCTGGATCTGCCTCCAGAAGTAAGGTGTGGAAACGGACCATCTGGAACCGAGACAGAGCATCAGCGATAAGATTATGGGTCCCAGGTATATAACTCACTTTAGCCAAAATGTTTTTTTTTTTTAATACTTTTTTTATTGTGTTTTTGTGGAAAGAAAAGAAAAAGGGAAGAGAAAAACAAAAACAAAAAATTAGGAAATTACAGAATAAAGCCTTTGGGCATTCCCCAGCTTAAACAACACACAATATAACAGTCCTAAAGGTTCTAATATACCTAATGTAACTACTACAACTTAAACTGCTTGTGTTATCAATTTGAAGGGATATTGGAAGGATAGTGGATCATGTACTGTAGGTGACCACTTCGGGGAGGGGTGCTTAGGCTGGCAGAAACGCACCTAAGCATACCATCATATTAGCAAAACTAGGACATCAGTGCTACAAGGCATTTGGTCAAAGTGAGCAAACAAGGGGATCTAGATCTTATTGTGTCATGTTTGAGATGTCTGAATCTAACCACACTTGCCAAATTTTGTCAAACTTGGCTGGGCAGCATCTAGCGAGATAAGCTGCTTTGTATAGTGGCACTGCTGAGTTGATCAATGATTTCCATGAATTCAAGGTGGGTACCTCTAACCCAAATGTTTAAACGCGAACATAAAGACACAAAATAATGCAGGGGTTTAATAACCGGCAGGGATTTTGAGGACAAGCAATAACAGCAAAAACTACCACTTTATTGACAGATTGAATGACGATGCGTTTATTACTGAAAAACTCCCCCCAGATTTCTATTGCCACAATGACTGGAAAGAGTTCCAGAAGCACAATGTTCTTAACAGCTTTACTGAGTATCCAAGAGGGCGGCCACCTGCTGCAGCACCAATGGCTGCGCCAAACTGCCGCAAATCCTCTGGAACCTGCCGCACCTGTAAACAATTCAAAATCTGCTGCATTTATGAATTCCTCCTGAAAGAAAAACCTCCCATTTTATGTATCCAAAAACCATGACCAAATCAGCAAATCTGCTTTAAGGTCATTATCCAACTATACATGAGAAAAAGGGGATTTTAAACCCGATGTCGCTAAATAAAGCCTCCTAGAAAAAATTCTTCCCTCTGGCATAATGCGACACGCAAAAGCCAGGACCCCCAACAATGACTGAAGCTCTTTTAGTAGGACTTTCCATTTCCTAATCAAAAAAGATATCAGATTTTTTGAGTCCTCCATTTTTTTTGTGGGCAAACTAAAAACTGACAACTTTGTGTCTATGTGAATTCCTAAAAATTGCAATGAAGTGGAAGGAAAAACAGTCTTTTCCTGCGCTATGGGAACTTTAAAAATGGCTTATAAGGAGCAAAAAAAGTTTCAAGGAGTAAAAACGACGATGGGGGCGTGGCCTAGCACATGGAGCTGTAGGATCGTGGCAGCTCCTGGTCCTGATGGTCTCCACGGGGCTCTATCTCCTCCACCACAGTCCACCCACAACATCCCCAAATCATACCGATGGGCAAGGGAAATCCCAAGGAGCAGCCCAAGCCCACCTGCGATCAGATACAAGGCGATTTAGGATGATTCCTGACTCAGGCTTCTGTGGCCTACATGTCATAGGGAAAATCCAAGATGGCGCCGGCACCTCCATCCCCGGCCCGCTCCGAGCCAGCAGACGCCATATAGGTACGCTCCAGGTGCCGCTCAACCTCCATTGCTGGCCTTGAGCCCTCCATGCACAGCCCCCATAGCCACCCATAGGCCTCCCTTTACTCCGGAGATGGATGGGACATGGAATCGCAGATGCGATCCTTACACACATACATGCGATCCCTGCCTACAAAATCTGATTTTAAGCATTATGTCTCCCGCATAAAGAAGACATACAGGCAGGAGATAACTGAGCTCAAGAAAGACTTAGGGGTCCATATGGAGGACATAGAGGGCACCACCGATGGTATATTCAATACCTTGCAATCCCATTAAGGGACCCTGAACTCCCACACTGTCCTACTGCAGCAGCTCATGTACCACCAAGATGATATTGAGAACCATAACAAAAGGAACAATATCAGAATCTGTGGTATCCCTGAAATATTAGAACACAAGGACCTTAACAGCCTCATATCAACCTACAAAGAGGGATTTGGCTCTGTCCTAGAAACAGATGATTGGTATAAATCAAAAGGCATGTATGCAAAACTAGATCTCTCTGAAATTAAGGCTTTGGCCAGAGAAAGAGAGATAGAGTCTGAACTTCCAGAGCAAACCATAATTTCCAAATTGTGGCAGCAAAATGAAGAGAGAAGGAAGGGAGATGCCACCCCTTCTGCCCCTGGCACAGAGGTAGAAGGCAATGCTGTTGACAGTAAGTCTCAAATTAAATGGCATGTACCTTTTTGGCCCCAAGATATGAGAGCCATATTAGAGGGGTTGGGAGATCCTAGAAAGAATCCAATTGGGTTTGCAAACAAACTTAGCACTGCACAGGGAGCATGTGAGGCTTCTGCTACTGACATTCATCAGCTTCTTATTAAAGCAGTGGGAAGCAACATGTCTGGCTATATACTTAAAGAATGGGGTGTAGACGTCAAAAATCTAGGTAAGATGGTTAGTGGATGGGAGGTTTGTGAGAAATTGAAGGAAAAATTGCCCCAAATATATGGACAAACCAGACATGCTGAATTTTTGAATGCTGAGCAAGGGAAAGAGGAAGCAGCAGGGGCTTATTGGAGGCGGTTAAGCGATATGGCTGAGGTAGCAGGCCTTAAAATAGAGGAAGAGAAGGCAGGAGAAACTGCAAGTCCATCTACACAACTGGTGAAACAAAGGTTTCTTGATAGTTTAATACCACAGTTGAAAAAAAAGTTGTTCACAGCAATGCCTGAGGCAGGCAATATGTCTATTCGATATGTCCTGCCTAGGGACGAGCTTCGAGTTTGAGTCAAACACATGTTCGACTTGAACATTGGCTGTTCACAAGTTCGCCGAACAGCGAACAATTTGGGGTGTTCGCGGAACACCCTTTAAAAGTCTATGGGAGAAATCAAAAGTGCTAATTTTAAAGGCTTATATGCAAGTTATTTCATAAAAAGTGTTTGGGGACCTGGGTCCTGCCCCAGGGGACATGGATCAATGCAAAAAAAGTTTTAAAAACGGCCGTTTTTTCAGGAGCAGTGATTTTAATAATGCTTAAAGTCAAACAAATTTCATACCTGGACGGTGTCTATAGTATGCCTGTAAAGGGGCGCATGTTTCCCGTGTTTAGAACAGTCTGACAGCAAAATGACATTTCAAAGGAAAAAAGCCATTTAAAACTACTCGCGGCTATTGCATTGCCGGTCCGACAATACACATTGAAGTTCATTGATAAAAACGGCATGGGAATTCCCCACAGGGGAACCCCGAACCAAAATTTAAAAAAAAAATTACGTGGGGGTCCCCCTAAATTCCATACCAGGCCCTTCAGGTCTGGTATGGATATTAAGGGGAACCCCGGGCAAAATTTAAAAAAAAAAATGATGTGGGGATCCCCCTAAAGATTTTAAGGGGAACCCCGCACAAAAAAAAAAACGGCGTGGGGTCCCCCCAAGAATCCATACCAGACCCTTATCTGAGCATGCAACCTGGCAGGCCGCAGGAAAAGAGGGGGGACAAGAGAGCACCCCCCCTCGTGAACAGTACCAGGCCACATGCCCTCAACATTGGGAGGGTGCTTTGGGGTAGCCCCCCAAAACACCTTGTCCCCATGTTGATGAGGACAAGGACCTCATCCCCACAACCCTGGCCGGTGGTTGTGGGGGTCTGCGGGCGGAGGGCTTATCAGAATCTGGAAGCCTCCTTTAACAAGGGGACCCCCAGATCCCGCCCCCCCATGTGAAATGATAAGGGGGTACTTTGTACCCCTACCATTTCACTAAAAAACTGTCAAAAATGTTAAACATGACAAGAGACAGTTTTTGACAATTCCTTTATTTAAATGCTTTTTCTTTCTTTCTTCTATCTTCCTTCATCTTCTTCTTCTTCTGGTTCTTCCTCCGGCGTTCTCGTCCAGCATCTCCTCTGCAGCGTCTTCTATCTTCTTCTCCTCGGGCCGCTCCGCACCCATGGCATGGGGGGAGGCTCCCGCTCTTTACTTCATCTTCTTCTCTTCTTCATCTTCTTCTTCATCTTCTTCTTTTCTTCTCTTCTCCTCTTCTTCATCTTCTTCTCCGGGCTGCTCCGCATCCATGCTGGCATGGAGGGAGGCTCCCGCTGTGTGACGGCGTCTCCTCTTCTGACGGTTCTTAAATAATGGGGGGTGGGGCCACCCAGTGACCCTGCCCCCTCTGACGCACGGGACATGACGGGACTTCCCTGTGGCATTCCCTGTGACATCACAGGGAAGTCCCGTCAAGTCACCGTCAGAGTCAGAGGGTCAGAGTCAGAGGGGGCGGGGTCACCAGGTGGCCCCGCCCCCCGTTATTTAAGAACCATCAGATGAGGTGACGCCGTCACACAGCGGGAGCCTCCCTCCATGCCAGCATGGATGCGGAGCGGCCTGGAGAAGAAAATGAAGAAGAGAAGAAGAGAAGAAGATGAAGCAGAGAAGAAGATGAAGAAGAGAAGAAGATGAAGAGAAGAGCAAGGGGCGTGACCATAAGGGGGCGTGTCCCCAGAGTCTCTGTCACCGCCTATATAAATGGCTCCGCAGCTTGCACAAAGCATTCCAGCTGGAGAGAGCGTCGTGTCAACATCGGAAGAAGAGAGCAAGCGATGAGACAGCGGCGGCAAGACAGCGGCGACAAGACAGCGGCAGCAGACCGGGCCCCTCGCTGGCAAAAGATCTAGAGGCGGAACACCGGGAGAAAAGGCCGAACACCGGGAGAAGAAGCCGAACACCAGGAGAAGTCAGAAGGAGACCCCCCGAAGTCAGAAGAAGACCCCGGAGCTGCCTAATAAATTACTCTTAAAACCTGTGTACTGTGTTTTTTTATTGACACTTTTCCCTAGGTGAATGGGTAGGGGTACCATGTACCCCATACTCATTCACACAGGGTGGGGGGCCGGGATCTGGGGGCCCCTTATTAAAGGGGGCTCCCGGATTCCGATAAGCCCCCCGCCCGCAGACCCAAACATCCAACGGCCAGGGTTGTCGGGAAGAGGCCCTTGTCCTCATCAACATGGGGACAAGGTGCTTTGGGGTGGGGGACCCGCAGGGCGCCCCCCTCCCCCAATGCACCCAGACCCCCATGTTGAGGGCATGCGGCCTGGTACAGCACAGTTGGGGGGGTGCTCGCTCGTCCCCACCCCCTTTCCTGACCGGCCGGGCTGCGTGCTCGGATAAAGGTCTGGTATGGATTTTGGGGGGACCCCCACGCCGATTTTCTGGCGTAGGGGGTTTCCCTTATAATCCATACCAGACCTAAGGGCCTGATATGCCCTGGGGGGAACCCACGCCGTTTTTTTCATTTAAAATTTGGCGCATAGTTCCTCCACAGGATTCATACCAGACAGCTGTCAGCACTGCCTGTCATTCATCGCGAATGGAAAACAAAGTTCTCCTTTCGCGATGAGTGAGCCATCTCGGCGCTGGCTCCTGTGACAGGGCTCGCAGGTGTCAAATCTTGCCGAGAAATCCAGCGAGATTGACACAATATCGCGGTCACCTACTGTACACAGAGTTCCAACAGATTCACGAATGAGCAGGCTCAGTATGAGTCCTACACCAGGTTATATAGGCCTTAAAGGGGTTATAAAGGTAAAAAATTTTTCACCTTAATGCATTCTATGCATTAAGGTGAAAAAACTTCTGACAATACCGCCATCCCCCAGCCCCCCCGTTTTACTTACCTGACGCCTCGAAAGTCAGCTTCGCATTCCCGACATCTATTCCTCCGCTCACCCTGGCCGATGATTGGCTACAGTGGATGGATTGGAAGCAGCGCAGCCATTGGCTCGCGCTGCTGTCAATCACATCCAATGACGCGGCGCACTGGGGGGCGGGGCCGAGTGATACAGTGAGCGGCTATAGCCGCCGGCTGTATCACGGGAGCGCGCCCGCAAGCACTAACCACCATGCGAGGGAGCTCGCATTAAGGTGGTTAATGCTTGCAGGTAGGAGCTGAAACAGCCGCCAAGGGACCCCAGAAGACCAGGTTCGGGGCCACGCTGTGCAGAACGAGCTGCACAGTGAAGGTAAGTATAACATGTTTGTTTTTTTTTGTTTTTTTTAAATTTACCTTTACAACCCCTTTAAGCACCTGTGAGCAATTAACCACTCCCCTTAATTGGTAGTCTGAAGGAACCAAAGAAAAAAAAAAAAAGAAAAAGCTATTTAAAAAGTGACAGGAAAAGCTAAAATGAAAAGCCCCAAAAATGCAACCCAACAATCAAAAAGCAAGACTTTTTCCCTCTCCACTCAAGGTCCTCCCTCTGGTTTTAACCACTT
Organism: Lithobates clamitans; assembly: GCA_037952925.1. Lineage (NCBI taxonomy): Eukaryota > Metazoa > Chordata > Amphibia > Anura > Ranidae > Lithobates > Lithobates clamitans. The sequence goes on along the minus strand of JBBGZY010001703.1, from coordinate 42,540 downwards.
CAGCCCCGGAAGGATTTACCCCCTTCCTGACCAGAGCACTTTTTACAATTTGGCACTGCGTTGCTTTAACTGCTAATTGCGCGGTCATGCAATGCTGTACCCAAACGAAATTTGCGTCCTTTTCTTCCCACAAATAGAGCTTTCTTTTGATGGTATTTGATCACCTCTGCCATTTTTATTTTTTGCGCTATACACGGAAAAAGACTGAAAATTTTGAAAATAAATGACATTTTCTACTTTTTGTTCTAAAAAAAATCCAATAAACTCAATTTTAGTCATACATTTAGGCCAAAATGTATTCGACCACATGCCTTTGGTAAAAAAAATGTCAATAAGCGTATATTTATTGGTTTGCGCAAAAGTTATAGCGCCTACAAACTAGGGTACATTTTCTGGAATTTACACAGCCTTTAATTTATGACTGCCTATGTCGTTTCTTGAGGTGCTAAAATGGCAGGGCAGTACAAAACCCCCACAAATGACCCCATTTTGGAAAGTAGACACCCCCAAGGAAATTGCTGAGAGGCATGTTGAGCCCATTGAATATTTATTTTTTTGTCCCAAGTGATTGAATAATGACAAAAAAAAAAAAATTACAAAAAGTTGTCACTAAATGATATATTGCTCACACAGGCCATGGGCATATGTGGAATTGCACCCCAAAATACATTTAGCTGCTTCTCCTGAGTATGGGGATACCACATGTGTGGGACTTTTTGGAAGCCTAGCCGCGTACGGGGTCCCGAAAACCAATCACTGCCTTCAGGATTTCTAAGGGCGTACATTTTGGATTTTACTCCTCACTACCTATCACAGTTTTGAAGGCCATAAAATGCCCAGATGGCATAAAACCCTCCCAAATGACCCCATTTTGGAAAGTAGACACCCCAAGATATTTGCTGAGAGGCATGTTGAGTCCATGGAATGTTTTATATTTTGACACAAGTTGCGGGAAAGTGACAATTTTTTTTTTTTTTTTTTGCACAAAGTTGTCACTAAATGATATATTGCTCACACAGGCCATGGGCATATGTGGAATTGCACCCCAAAATACGTTTAGCTGCTTCTCCTGAGTATGGGGATACCACATGTGTGGGACTTTTTGGGAGCCTAGCTGCGTACGGGGCCCCGAAAACCAATCACCGCCTTCAGGATTTCTAAGGGTGTAAATTTTTGATTTCACTCTTCACTGCCTATCACAGTTTCGGAGGCCATGGAATGCCCAGGTGGCACAACCCCCCCCCCCCAATGACCCCATTTTGGAAAGTAGACATCCCAAGCTATTTTCTGAGAGGCATGGTGAGTATTTTGCAGCTCTCATTTGTTTTTGAAAATAAAGAAAGACAAGAAAAAAAAATTTTTTTTCTTTTTTTTAATTTTTAAAACTTTGTGACAAAAAGTGAGGTCTGCAAAATACTTACCATACCTCTCAGCAAATAGCTTGGGATGTCTAATTTCCAAAATGGGGTCATTTGGGGGGGTTTTGTGCCACCTGGGCATTCCATGGCCTCCGAAACTGTGATAGGCAGTGAAGAGTGAAATCAAAAATTTACGGCCTTAGAAAGCCTGAAGGCGGTGCTTGGTTTTCGGGGTTCCGTACGCAGCTAGGCTCCCAAAAAGTCTCACACATGTGGTATCCCCGTACTCAGGAGAAGCAACAGAATGTATTTTGGGGTGTAATTTCACATATCCCCATGGCATGTTTGAGCAATATATCATTTAGTGACAACTTTGTGCAAAAAAAAATTGTCCCTTTCCCGCAACTTGTGTCACAATATAAAATATTCCATGGACTCAACATGACTCTCAGCAAATAGCTTGGGGTGTCTACTTTCCAAAATGGGTCATTTGTGGGGGTTTTGAACTGTCCTGGCATTTTATGCACAACATTTAGAAGCTTATGTCACACATCACCCACTCTTCTAACCACTTGAAGACAAAGCCCTTTCTGACACTTTTTGATTACATGAAAAAATTATTTTTTTTTGCAAGAAAATTACTTTGAACCCCCAAACATTATATATTTTTTTAAAGCAAAGGCCCTACAGATTAAAATGGTGGGTGTTTAATTTTTTTTTTCACACAGTATTTGCGCAGCGATTTTTCAAACGCATTTTTTGGGGAAAAAACACACTTTTTTTAATTTTAATGCACTAAAACACACTATATTGCCCAAATGTTTGATGAAATAAAAAAGATGATCTTAAGCCGACTACATGGATACCAAACATGACATGCTTTACAATTGCGCACAAACGTGCAGTGGCGACAAACTAAATACATTTTTAAAAGCCTTTAAAAGCCTTTACAGGTTACCACTTTAGATTTACAGAGGAGGTCTACTGCTAAAATTACTGCCCTTGATCTGGCCTTCGCGGTGATACCTCACATGCATGGTGCCATTGCTGTTTACATTTGACGCCAGACCGACGCTTGCGTTCGCCTTAGCGCGAGAGCAGGGGGGGACAGGGGTGCTTTTTTTTTTTTTTTTTCTTTATTATTTTTTTTCTTTTTTATCTTATTTTTAAACTGTTCCTTTCATTTTTTTTTTAAATCATTTTTATTGTTATCTCAGGGAATGTAAATATCCCCTATGATAGCAATAGGTAGTGACAGGTACTCTTTTTTGAAAAAATTGGGGTCTATTAGACCCTAGATTTCTCCTCTGCCCTCAAAGCATCTGATCACACCAAGATCGGTGTGATAAAATGCTTTCCCAATTTCCCAATGGCGCTGTTTACATCCGGCGAAATCTAAGTCATAAAATGCTCGTAGCTTCCGGTTTCTTAGGCCATAGAGATGTTTGGAGCCACTCTGGTCTCTGATCAGCTCTATGGTCAGCTGGCTGAATCACCGGCTGCATTCTCAGGTTCCCTGTTGAGACAGGAGAGCCAGAGAAAAACACGGAAGACGGTGGGGGGGGGGCATTCCCTCCCACTGCTTGTAAAAGCAGTCCAGAGGCTAATTAGCTGCTAGGATTGCTTTTACATGAAAGCTGACGGCTGGCTGAAAAGAATGATACCAAGATGATACCTAAACCTGCAGGCATCATTCTGGTATAACCACTCAAAGTCGTGAATGGCGTACCTGAAGACAAAAAAATGGTTAACAATAAAGCACAGTAAACGGTAAAGTATAAAAAATTGCATACCTGAAAAGCAAGCATGCTAAAACATAATAACAATAAAACATTGCAGAATAGAATACAGTAAAAAAGAGCAGAACAATAGAGAGAGAATATAGAGAGAGAGAACAATAAAACAACAACTATTTTATTTTCTTTTATATTTTTGTATGTGTTTTTTTTTTTTTTTACACTTTTTTTTGTAACTGTAATTTTTATAACTGTAACCGGTTCCAGGTTCGGGTCTCTCAAAATGCGATGGCATCTTGGGAGACCCTGTGAAAGTGTGCCTAGTCTGTGCAATGCTGTACCCTACGCTAATACTCAACTAGTGTATGGTAGCGTTCAAAACATTCACCAATGCAAAGACCAGGATTGTCAGGACAGGAGGGACAATAATAGCGGGTGTCACGCCTATATCCGCGCTTGCTGCAGACACATCTTTTTTGGGGGGGTTCGTTGGGTAGGGGTACTCGGGAGGACATAAAGAAAATGCCTCTCATGCAGCCGACTGCATTTGGTTGGGGATGTGAATGGGGGAAGTACGGGTGCTGCAGAAGCGGTGGGTTCCCAATTAGGATTGGCGAATGCAGCAGGAAGGGCACTATGGGCACGACGGGCCTGTGTTTGTCTTTTTGGTGGCAGCGGGACACTACTTGTGCTTGCCACCTCACCAGCTTCAACTGCACTTATGTGACTCGCCACGTCACCAAGTATTACTGCAGTGCTGGTTTGACTACGACCGGGGTGTACTAGGCCGCTGGCGCTTGCCAGTTCACCAAAACGCTACCAAAAAAACTGTTAGCGATCGCAGGGATCAGGCCTGACTCTGCGAACGCTGCAGTTATGTGTTTAGTGTTTTGTAAGTGTCAGTGATCGATCGATACTGCACTTGGGTGGGCTGGGCTGGGCCGGGCGGAGGGGCAAAACGCAGGTGCTAGCAGGTATCTGGGCTGATCCCGCTAACACTGCGTTTTTGGGAACCCTAAACTGCTGGGGACGCTAGTATAGATCTGATTGGATCAGATATTGATGCGATCAGATACTATACCACTAAGGGAGGTGTACGGTGCGTGCGTGGGTGTTAGCGGTACTGGCGCTAATCTGACGCTGCCTGGGGCAACGCATATCACCGCCGGGCGATCAGGGGGCTAAACCTTTATTCGGTAATAAACGGCGGGTGCCCTGACACTATAAAAAATAAACGAACTAACCAGCGTCACCCGTAACGGTTATACGGTGATCAGTGGTGAAAGGGTTAACTAGGGGGCAATCAAGGGGTTAAAACATTTATTAGGTAGTATATGGGGGTCCCTGTCGCTATAAAACGCTGACGGCGAACCTCAATATTTACCTCACTAACTAGCGTCACCAGTGACACTAATACAGCGATCAGAAAAATGATCGCTTAGTGACACTGGTGACGGGGGGTGATCAAGGGGTTAAAACTTTATTAGGGGGGTTAGGGGGGTATCCTAGACCTAAAGGGGGCCTAACACTCACTGCCCTACCACTTCTAACTGTCACAAACTGACACCATGCAGTAATCAGAAAAAAAAAATACTGCTTGGTGTCAGTGTGACAGGGAGGGGGGAGGGGTGATTGGGGGGGTGATTGGGGGGCTATCGGGGGGGGGTCGGGGGTGTAAAGTATGCCTGGCATGTTCTACTGTGTGTGTGTTGTGCACTCACATGTCTTCTCTCCTCGGCGCTGGAACGGAAACTGCCGAGCCGAGGAGAGATGACATCACATCCTCTGCCTCTGTGTACTACACACAGGCAGGGGAGGATTCCCATTGGCTGGGAGCGATCACGAGGGGGGGCCACGATCGGATGGCCTCCCCCTCACCTCCCAGACAAATGCCGACCGCTGCTGGCACTGGGGGGGTCCGATCGGACCCCCCGCCCACGGGAGGCAGATCATGTACGGGTACGTGATTCTGCCTGCTCATGCCATTCTGCCGCAGTATATCGTCGTTAGGCGATCGGCAAGTGGTTAACTCACCACTTAGACTGGTTCCACTTACACAGAGTTCCAACAGCCTCACATTGTTTCAATAACTCATAAAATGGTGCGGTAAAGCGTTTTCTGCCACAGTGTTAAAATGAACACAGGCATGTCCCTTAAGAAAATCTTCAATGACCTCCATTGATATGCTAAGTTCACACTGAATCTTGTTTAACCAGTCTATACAACAGTTGCTTAGACGATGCACACAGACAACACACACAGATAAAAAGCTATCTAAAAGCCAACTCTTATGCCGTGTATACACGGGCGGACTTATCGACTGGACTAGTCCGACGGACTGAATCCGGCGGACAATCCGACCGTGTGTGGTCTCCATCGGACCTGCAGCGGACTTTTTCAGTCAAAAATCTGACGGACTTTAGATTTGGAACATGTTTCAAATTTGTCCGACAGACTTGAGTCCGGTCTAAAAATCCGCTCGTCTGTATGCTAGTACGACGGATGAAAACCCACGCTAGGGCAGCTATTGGCTACCGGCTTTCAACTTCCTTATTTTAGTCCGGTCGTACGTCATCACGTACGAATCCGTCGGACTTTGGTGTGATCGTGTGTAGGCAAGTCCGTTCGTTCAAAAGTCCGTCAGAAGTCCATCAAAAGTCTGTCGAAAGTCCGTCGGACCAGGCCGGTCAAAAAGTCCGCCCGTGTGTACGCGACATTACTTGTAGTCCCAAAGCACACAAGGCAGAGCTCACTCTTAATGAATGCTCTAGTGTACCCCTGATTTTAGCCCTATTATCTCAGAACACAGGACACATTAAACTTCTATTGCAGGGATATGCAATTAGCGGACCTCCAGCTGTTGCAAAACTACAAGTCCCATCATGCCTCTGCCTCTGGGTGTCATGCTTGTGGCTGTCAGAGTCTTGCTATGATTCATGGGATTTGTAGTTCTGCAACAGCTGGAGGTCCGCTAATTGCATATCCCTGTTCTATTGGAACAGAGAGCTATTTCACTCTCACGTGACACTTTTTTGGGACCACTGACAATTATATAGCGATCAGTGCTATAAAAATGCACTGATTACTGTGTAAATGTCACTGGCAGGGAAGGGGTTAACACGAGGGGGTGATCAAGGGGTTAACTGTGTGTTCCAACTGTATGGAGGATGTGAGTGACTTAGTAGGAACAAACAATATGTTTCCTCTTCCCTGACAGCACAGGCATTTGTGTGTTCACACACAAAAATCCCCATGTTGGCGCTCATGCACACGATCGCGTGGGTGGCACAAGCGCGCTCTGGTGGCCAAAAAAGAGAAGGATGTAACCTGTACCGGATTTCGCCCAGGGTATCCATTCTGCCCCAGTATATCTGCGTGAGCCAGTCGGGAACCGGTTAATGGGACAGCTGGTAATGTGGCAGTGGCAAGGTGAGGGATGTGGCAACAGCAGGTGAGTGGATGCCCGGTGAGCGCTGCCATGATGGATCTGAAATGACAGGAGCTCTTTAAATGTAAGGACTCGTTCTTGCTGGAACTGATTCAATCATACAGTTTGTAGTGCACATAGATTTGCAAAACAATGGGATAAAGGAATATTCCTGAACTTTGTATTATCTTGTGGTTACTGTGAAATTGTGTGAATGCATTAATGCAGTGCATGTTATCTTAGCTTGCAGAGCTTGGATTCATTGAATGAGTTTACCAAAAATGTAAATATTGCAGAATATACAGCCTCGTGCTACATAACTAAGCTCCATTTCATGCTGAATAAACTAAATTAATATTGTATCTTAAAAAGAAAACTAATTTTAGATAGATTTTTACTCCAAAAGCATTTTATTAAAATAAATTTGATAAAAATACAAAAAAATCTGATTTAAATAAAAAAAAAAAAAAATTGATTTTTATCCACGCTGGGTTCCACAGTGAATATAACAAGCACGCCTTACTACATATACAGACTGATTTTACTGTGAGTAAGTTTTGAGTAAATGAACCACTTGCCGTCCCACATTTATGTCATCAAAGTGGTTCGTTACCACAAAACATAATACTGGTACGTTGGCCCATTTAAGAGCCATAGCAGGCGTGTGCGCACACCGCCGGAGGCACATGCCCGCTGCACGGGGAGGGACCCAATGCGCATGGCCGGCGGGTGCGATCACTGCTGGGCCACCCATGATCATGGGCATGAGAGCCAGAATGGGGATTTTGTGGGTAAACCAACAAATCCCTGTCCTGACGGGAGAAGAGACACATCTGCCATTTGTAGTAATTTACGAACAGCGATCTGTCTTCTCCTCCAGTCAGTCCCATCCCCCCACAGTAAGAAACACTCATGAGGGAACACATTTAACCCCTTGATCGCCCCCTAGTGTTGACCCCCTTCCCTGCCAGTGACATTTACAAAGTACAGGCATACCCCACTTTTAAGTACACAATGGGGTTTATTTACTAAAGCTGGAAAGTGCAAAATCAGGCTCACCTCTGCATAGAAACCAATGAGCTTCTAACCCCAGCTTGTTCAATTAAGCTTTGGTAATAAAACCTGGAAGGGGATTGGTTTCTATGCAGAAGTGAGCCTGAGTTTGCACTTTCCAGCTTTAGTAAATAAACCCCATTGTGTACTTAAAAGTGGGGTATGCCTGTAATCAGTGCCTTTTTATAGCACTGATCGCTGTATAAATGTCAATGGTCCCAAAAATGTGTCAAAAGTGTCCAATCTGTCTGCCGCAATGTCGCAGTACTGCTAAAAATCGCAGATCACTGCTATTACTAGTAAAAAAAGCCACCAAAAATGCCATAAATCTTACCCATAGATTGTAGACGCTATAACTTTTGCCCAAACCATTCAATATACGCTTAGTGCAAATTTTTTTTACCAAAAATATGTAGAAAAATACAGATTGGCCTAAACTGATGAAGAAATTTGTTTTTAAAAAAACATTTTTGGGGTTATTTATTATAGCAAAAGGTAAAAAATATTGTTTTTTTTTAATTGTCGCTCTTTTTTTGTTTATAGTGCAAAAAATAAAAACTGCAGAGGAGATCAAATACCACCAAAAGAAAGTTCTATTTGTGGGGAAAAAGCATGTCAGTTTTGTTTGGGTACAACGCTGCACGACCGCGTGAATGTCAGTTAAAGCGACGCAGTGCCATATCGCAAAAAATGGCCTGGTCATTAACCACTTGCCGCCCGCCTTATAGCAAAATGTTGGCGGCAAAGTGGTTTCGAAAACCTGACCGGACATCATATGATGTCAACAGGATATCAAGCCGCTGTGCGCCCCCGCGATCGTTGGTAAAGAGTCAGTCCCTGACAGAGACTCTTTACCACGTGATCAGCCATGCCCAATCACGGCTGATCACGATGTAAACAGGAAGAGCCATTGATTAGGTTTTCCTCACTCGCGTCTGTCAGACACGAGTAGAGGAGAGCCGATCAGCTGCTCCTCTGACAGGGGTGGTCTGCACTGATTGATTATCAGCACAGCTTCCCCGAGGATGCCCACACTGGACCGCCAGAGATGCCACCAGGGATGTTACCATCAGGTATACCACCCTAGATCACCAGGGAAGCCAATCAGTGCCCACAATGGATGCCAATCAGTGCCCATAATGGGAATCTTTGATTGGCAGGCATTATGGTTTGGCACTGATTGGCATCCATCAGTACCATCTATTAGTGTACATCAGTGCCACCTATCAGTGCCCATCCATGCCAATCCGTGCCACCTATTGGTGCCCATCCGTGCCGCCTATTAGTGCCCATCTGTGCCACCTATCACTGCCCATCCGTGCCGCCTAACAGTGCCCATCCGTGCCACCTATGTGTACCCATCAGTGCTGTATATCAGTGCCGCATATTAGTGCCCATCAGTGCCACCTCATCGGTGCCCATCAGTGCCGCCATCAGTGAAGAAGAAAACTCACTTATTTACAAAGTTTTGTAACAGAAAAAAAACATTTGTAGCGCACAACCCCCGTAGGAGCTGCTGGGTAGTTCATTCCTTTTCGCTAGTGTGGTTCTGTTACCCCCCTTCCTTGAACTCATGACACAGCAGACAGTCCAAAACAGTTAAATGTGAAACTTTATTCTTTTCCATTGGTGCATAGCAGAAAAGAATGTGCGATATGTACAATCTGTATCCTCAGGAAGTATGAGCTGCCTCTATAATCTTTGGTTCCTGTAATGGTAGTTATAACCTTTTCCCTTGATGAACTGACAGTGCCCCTCTGAAAGACGCCTTGGGACTCCGATTTTTAAGAAGCGCTAGGCCTCACCTGCCCATCTTGACTTCCGCAATCCTCCCTGGTCAGTTCAGGAAAAGTCTGAGATTGCCCCAATCTACCGCATCCTCTTGACAGTGACTTCCTGCTCCGCATGTTCAGAACCATCCTGTACAGTAATGTCTGATCCATGACTCCTGGAGATTCTTTAAATGTCTTTAGCAAATGAACCATCCAGCACTGAGGTCTCTGAATCCTCAGGCCTTCAGGTTCACCATCTGGTGCTATCCAGCGCTGAGAGCATTACACCCCCAGGTCTTCAAGCCTGGACCCCTAAAGGTCACATTCTGGCTGCTTCTCTGAATTACATTCCCATCTCTAGCCACCTCCTTTCCCGCACGGCACGTTCCTCTCTTTCCCCCCCCACCCCCGGAGGGGAAGAGCTCCTGAGCTGCACCAACTTCTACATGCTGTTTTCTTCTTCTAAACAAAGAAACCCCTTGGAGCATGTGACCCTCAGTTTATATGAGCTTGATAGCCCCGCCCACACAAATGAATGATTGGATCAGGGTAGCCCAAACTAACTGCATCCTGTTTCCAAACCACCTTCCCTCCAGCACCTCTCACTGGAAGAACAGGGCATCACTCACAACAGAATCCAGGTGATCACACCCTCAGGTCTACTGTCACTTCTCCCAACCAAATCACACCCAACCAGGCTTAAACCAACAGGCCAAGGCACTGGAAATAAACACTAACCGGCACTAACTAGTTAGCACAAGTAGGTGGGCACTACACATTTTTATTTCAAAATTTCTGGTCTTTTTTTATCTGTTTAGCAGAAAATAAAAATCACAGAGGTGATCAAATACCACCAAAAGAAAGCTCTATTTGTGGGAACAAAATGATAAAAACATAGTTTGGGTACAGTTTTGTATGACCGCGTAATTGTCATTCAAAGTGTGACAGTGCTGAAAGCTGAAGATTGGTCGGGGCAGGAAGGTGTATAAGTGCCCCCTGGTATTGAAGTGGTTAAGGGGGGTAAATGTTTGGGTCTGTGGTAATGATATATCAGACAAATAGTAGGACTGCCCTGTTCTATGACTTTTCTATGTCTTTATCTCAGCAGCTCTGCCAGTCATATTCTACTCTATACAAGAGAACTTCCATAAGATGTGCCAAAAAGGAGAAATATGAGACATCATCTCAGAGCTTCTTCTGAATGAATATTCACTGTGAAGTGTTGATATTCAGAAAACCTCCTGATTGGACGGTCTCTAGAGCCGGATGACCAACCAGTGGATTGAATGAAAACACGGACAGATCTCCACATCCACACAAGCAATGCTGATGTCGGGATCTTTCCCGCTGACACATTGGGGTTCATTTACTAAAGGCAAATCCACTCGGCACTACAAGTGCACTTGGAAGTTCAGTCTCTGGAGATCTGAGGGGAAGCTCTGAAATGAGGGGAAGCTCTGCTGACTTTATCATCCAATCATATGCAAGCAAAAATGCTGTTTGTTATTTCCTTGCCTGTCCCCCTCAGATCTCCAGAGACTGAACTTCCAAGTTTACTTGTAGTGTAAAGTGGATTTTTCTTTAGTAAATAACCCCCCCCCTGTATCCTGACAGTGGGCTCTCCCAATCAGAATACAGTAAATATCACTCACAGCCATTGGCGGAAAGTGCTGATCGAATGCTGGATTTGATTGGACAGAAAGCAGAACACACAGACTAAAATGAGACCACTTCCTGCTGAACCCCACAGATTCCGTTCTTTAACCCCTTCCTTACCAGACACTTTACCTCCCTTCCTGCCCCAGGCCAATTTTCACCTCTCAGCGCTGTCAGTTTGAATGACAAATACTCAGTCATGCTACACTGTACACACATGACATTTTTATCATTTCACACAAATAGAGCTTTTATTTGGTGGTATTTAATCAGCACTGCGGTTTTTACATTTTTTCTAAAGAAACAAAAAATACAGAAAATTTTGAAAGAATTTTTTTTCATAGTTTGTTATAAAATGTAGGAAACCAGAAATGTTTCTCCTTCATTGATGTGCACTGATGAGGCAGCACTGATGGGCACTAATAGGTGGCACTGATGGGCAGTGATAAGGTGGCACTGATAAGGTGGCACTGATAAGGTGGCACTTATGGGCAGTGACAAGGTGGCACTTATGGGCACTGATAAGGTGGCCTTGATGGCCAGTGATAAGGTGGCACTGATGAGGTGGCACTGATGTTCAGTGATAAGGTGGCACTGATGGGCACTGATAGGCAGCACCGAAGGACTCTTAGAGGTGGCACTGATGGGAAGTGATAAGGTGCCACTGATGAGGTGGCACTGATGGGCAGTTATAAGGTGGCCTTGATGGGCACTGAAAAAGGTGGCCTTGAAGAGGTAGCACTGATAAGGTGGCACTTAGGGGCACTGATAAGCTGGCCTTGATGGCCAGTGATAAGGTGGCACTGATGGCCAGTGATAAGGTGGCACTGATGAGGTGGCACTGATGGCCAGTTATAAGGTGGCACTGATGAGGTGGCACTGATGTTCAGTGATAAGGTGGCACTGATGAGGTGGCACTGATGAGGTGGCACTGATGGCCAGTGATAAGGTGGCACTGATGGCCAGTGATAAGGTGGCACTGATGGGCAGCACTGAAGGACCCTGAGAGGTGGCACTGATAGGCAGCACTGATAGGTGGCACTGATAGGTGGCACTGGTCGGCACTGATAGGCAGCACTGGTGGGCAGATGTTGGGACCGATGTCCCTGTAACAGAAGCCATTTACCGGCTTTCTTCTTTTCTCCTCACACTGTCAGCATGAGGAGAAATAAAATCTGATACCCGACTTCTGTTTCCATCCATGATCTTTTCTCATTGGCTGACAGCTGATCACATGGTAAAGGGTTGCTGTGATTGGCCCTTTACTCTGTTCTGTGGTCAGCTGAGTCGGAAGGACTTGACCATCACAGAATACACGGGGTGCATGAGCAGAGCGATCACGGGGGGACGTCTATGGACCCCCTTCCAGCACTGGAAGCCCCCGCTGTAGATGTCTTTCGGTGGAAAGTGGTTAAACTCCTCCCCTCCCCCGATTTATAGTAACATGTATTTCAATCTACTGATAATCATTTCTATTAATATCAGATGATTAAATCCCATCTCTGGTGATCAGAGAAATGTTTCCTCGTAGTGGGATCGCTCCGCACTGCAAGGGGGTCAATTCTCATTTAGGTCAGGGGGGGGGCAAAAAAAGATCAGTTTTCCTTCTCCAACCCTCCGCTACCCTAACAGATAGAAGTCTCTTCTACTCCCCTACACTTCATCAATGGACTGTCCCTCAGTGTCCTCACATCCAATACAAGGCTATGGGACCTGCATTGGACATGATGATGTCAGAGGACCTGAGACCACCAGAACATCGGGGGAAATAGATTCCAGGGACGGGATTTACAGCCTGAAGGGAGATTGCAGGAGCCGAGGATGAAGTCAGTAAATCTGATTTTTGTGACCCCCACAATGAATCCTTTTCCCTTCCCCCACAGCTCAGTTTTAGGCTTCATACATATTGGTGCTTTTCCTATGTAGTATAAAGTCACTCAATGTCTATGTGTCACTGGTGCAAAAACACTATTCACTCAATTACCCTTTAAACGCTATCCAAGTTGCTGCACTCAAGAAAACCATTCATTAGAATGAGCTAAAAGTTATACTTAATGTGTGTGAATGCGCTACTCATATCCCTACACCACTCACAATTTTACTATCTTATTACTGTGTCAAAAAAATGTATCATAGAACAATTCCATACAGTATACCACCTACAATAACCTGTATACAAATCACCAATATAAACAAAAACATAAATCAAAATAACTGACATGTACAATATATCACAAAGTCCTTGTGCGAAAGGTATGAAATCTTCTATTATTTGCTGTGATTATAATTCTTAGCGTGCTCCTGTGTATCTTCTATTTTCATATGTGACTTAGTGACACACCACCACCTATTAGATTGGCCACTCACCAGATACTTCTTAAATGATGCGCCTTTGGTTCATTCATGGGATAACCACTCCACCTTCCTGATGACGCATACTATGATGCGAAACGCGTAGAGGCTGCTGGGAGATTTTTGTACCAGGTGAGCGGAAACGTCCGTAGCTGGTGGAGATACGAACGGGAACGAGGGGTGGAGCGCAAGCCGAGCGCGGAGGTTACACACATCGCATACAGGCGGACCATGTGATCGAATGACACCCGTCCTTAACTGCTGGAATAGCTTAGTGCCGGCTTGAGGGCACTTTTAAATGTGAGTGTACACTTTTTTGTATTTTACATAATAAAAAATTTTAAACGCATTGCGCAATGATCGTTGTCCATATACTTTGCATGAGGAAAATCAAAGCTCAAGCAAAGCCGGTGTGATACTAAGGTGGAGTGGTTATCCCATGAATGAACCAAAAGCGCATCATTTAAGAAGTATCTGGTGAGTGGCCAATCTAATAGGTGGTGATGTGTCACTAAGTCACATATGAAAATAGAAGATACACAGGAGCACACTAAGAATATGATCACAGCACTTAATAGAAGATTTCATACCTTTTGCACAAGGACTTTGTGATATATTGTACATGTCAGTTATTTTGATTTATGTTTTTGTTTATATTGGTGATTTGTATACAGGTTATTGTAGGTGGTATACTGTATGGAATTGTTCTATGATACATTTTTTTGACACAGTAATAAGATAGTAAAATTGCGAGTGGTGTAGGGATATGAGTAGCGCATTCACACACATTAAGTATAAAGTCTCTGCATATTTCTGCTGCCCCCCCCATGTCATACAACTGCTATGTAATCTTCCCTTTCCGGTCACACCGGTCTGTGAGACCATCTGGAATCTCTGAACACAAAAACTAAATGGAGAATGTGGGGAGGGGGAAGGGAAGGAACTTCACTGCAACAGTTTTACTTCACACAGAAAACACCAAATAACTCAGCAGATTGTCCCCGGATATCCAATAATTGTCTGCTGTAGTCCCCTCCCCCATCTGTCAGGATAATACTCCAGGTACAATTCACAGAGAATTACCACCGAGTTCCTGACACCCACCGCCGAGATCCAGACACCCACCGCTGAGTTCATGACACCCACCGCCGAGATCCAGACACCCACCGCTGAGTTCATGACACCCACCGCCGAGATCCAGACACCCACCGCTGAGTTCATGACACCCACCGCCGAGTTCCCGACACCCACCGCCGAGTTCATGACACCCACCGCCGAGTTCATGACACCCACCGCCGAGATCCAGACACCCACCGCCGAGTTCCCGACACCCACCGCCGAGTTCCCGACACCCACCGCCAAGTTCCCGACACCCGCCACCAAAATCCATACACCCACCACCGAAATCCAGACACCCACCGCCGAGTTCATGACACCCACCACCGAGTTCCTGACACCCACCGCCGAGATCCAGACACCCACCACCGAGATCCAGACAACCACCGCCGAGATCCAGACAACCACCGCCGAGTTCATGACACCCACCGCCGAGTTCATGACACCCACCGCCGAGTTCATGACACCCACCGCCGAGTTCCCGACACCCACAGCCGAGATCCAGACAACCACCGCCAAGTTCATGACACCCACCGGTGAGTTCCCGACACCCACCGGTGAGTTCCCGACACCCACTGCCGAGTTCCTGACACCCACTGTCGAGTTCCTGACACCCACCGCCGAGATCCAGACACCCACCGCCGAGATCCAGACACCCACCACCGAGATCCAGACACCCACTGCCGAGATCCAGACACCCACCGCCGACATCCAGACACCCACCACCGAGATCCAGACACCCACTGCCGAGATCCAGACACCCACCGCCGAGTTCAAGAACACCCACCGCCGAGATCCACACACCCACCGCCGAGATCCACACACCCACCGCCGAGATCCAGACACCCACCGCCGAGTTCCCGACACCCACCGCCGAGTTCCCGACACCCACCGCCGAGTTCCTGACACCCACCGCTGAGTTCTCAACACCCACCTCCGAGTTCCCGACACCCACCGCCAAGTTCCCGACACCCACCGCCGAGTTCCCGACACCCACTGCCGAGTTCATGACACCCACCGCCGAGTTCCCGACACCCACAGCCGAGATCCAGACAACCACCGCCGAGTTCATGACACCCAACGCCGAGTTCCCGACACCCACCGGCGAGTTCCCGACACCCACCGCCGAGTTCCTGACACCCACTGTTGAGTTCCTGACACCCACCGCCGAGATCCAGACACCCACCGCCGAGTTCCCGACACCCACTGTCGAGTTCCTGACACCCACCGCCTAATTCCTGACACCCACCGCCGAGATCCAGACACCCACTGCTGAGTTCATGACACCCACCGCCGAGATCCACACACCCACCGCCGAGATCCAGACACCCACCGCCGAGTTCCCGACACCCACCGCCGAGTTCCCGACACCCACCGCTGAGTTCTCAACACCCACCTCCGAGTTCCCGACACCCACCGCCAAGTTCCCGACACCCACCGCCGAGTTCCCGACACCCACTGCCGAGTTCATGACACCCACCGCCGAGTTCCCGACACCCACAGCCGAGATCCAGACAACCACCGCCGAGTTCATGACACCCAACGCCGAGTTCCCGACACCCACCGGCGAGTTCCCGACACCCACCGCCGAGTTCCTGACACCCACTGTCGAGTTCCTGACACCCACCGCCGAGATCCAGACACCCACCGCCGAGTTCCCGACACCCACTGTCGAGTTCCTGACACCCACCGCCTAATTCCTGACACCCACCGCCGAGATCCAGACACCCACCGCCGAGTTCCCGACACCCACTGTCGAGTTCCTGACACCCACCGCCTAATTCCTGACACCCACCGCCGAGATCCAGACACCCACCGCCGAGTTCCCGACACCCACTGTCGAGTTCCTGACACCCACCGCCTAATTCCTGACACCCACCGCCGAGATCCAGACACCCACTGCTGAGTTCTAGACACCCACCGCTGAGTTCAAGAACACCCACCGCCGAGGTCCAGACACCCACCGCCGAGGTCCAGACACCCACCGCCGAGATCCAGACACCCACCGCCGAGATCCAGACACCCACTGCTGAGTTCTAGACACCCACCGCTGAGTTCAAGAACACCCACCGCCGAGGTCCAGACACCCACCGCCGAGGTCCAGACACCCACCGCCAAGGTCCAGACACCCACCGCCGAGATCCAGACACCCACCGCCGAGTTCCCGACACCCACTGCCGAGTTCCCGACACCCACTGCCGAGTTCCCGACACCCACCGCTGAGTTCTCGACACCCACCACCGAGTTCCAGACACGTTTAAAACAGTTTTTTTTGCTAGAAAATTACTTAGAACCCCCAAACATTATATATGGTTTTTTTTCTAACACCCTAGAGAATAAAATGGCAATCATTGCAATACTTTTTTTTGCACCGTATTTGCGCAGCGGCCTTATAAGCGCACTTTTTTTGGAAAAAAAATAACTTTTTTGAATAAAAAAAAATAAGACAACAGTAAAGTTAGCCCAATTTATTTATATTGTGAAATATAATGTTACGCCAAGTAAATTGATACCCAACATGTCACGCTTCAAAATTGCGCCCGCTCGTGGAATGGCGTCAAACTTTTACTCTTAAAAAACTCCGTAGGCGACGTTCAAAAAATTCTACAGGTTGCATGTTTTGCGTTACAGAGGAGGTCTAGGGCTAGAATTATTGCTCTCTCTCTACCAGTCGCGGCGATACCTCACATGTGGTTTGACCACCGTTTTCATATTCGGGCGCCACTCACGTATGCGTTCGCTTCTACGCGTGAGCTCTTTGGGACAGGAAGCTTTAAAAATGTTTTTTTTTCTCTTCATTTTACTTTATTATATTTATTTTTGCACTGTTTTTAAAAAAAAAAATTTGTATCACTTTTATTGCTATTACAAGGAATGTAAACATTCCTTGTAATAGAAAAAAGCATGGCAGGACCTCTTAAATATGAGATCTGGGGTCAAAAAGTCATCAGATCCCATATTTGGACTAAAATGCAAAAAAAAAAAAAGTCGTTTGAAAAAATGACATAAAAAAAATATGTCTTTAAGACAAATGGGTGGAGCTGACGTTATGACGCCGCTTCCGCCCTCCAATGGTATGGAGACGGGTGGCTGCCATCTTAGCCTCACTCGTCTCCATACCCAGGCACTGAAAGGTCCTGATCTCCTCCACCGCTACCGACGGCTCCGGTAAGCGGTGGAGGGCGTGGGACAGTGGTGGGAGGGGGGTGGCACCTCTCCCACCTTGATAATGGTGATCTTGCGGTGAACCCACCACAGAGCCCACCATTATCATACACAGAACCGGCTCCTGTAAAGATGGATACCTCGGTTGTGGCAGCAGCTGCTGTCGTTACCGAGATATCCCTCTTCAAAGTGCCGACATATATCTACAGGAGCCGGTTGGTAAGTGGTTAATGACCTGTGATATGCCCCAGAAGATTGTAGGGAGGGGGAGAGGAGGAGTCACCTAGGCGGCGGCCTGAGCGGAAGTGGGAGCAGATATCTGTCAACACAAGGTACCTGCACCCCCCCAAAAATGACATGTCAAATGTGGCCTAGTAGTGGGGGAGGAATGCTTAAAGTGGAACTTCCCCATTTGGGTGGAGCTCAGCTTTAACTATACAAATCTTTATTTGAGTCATGTGACTGTATTTATCAAATCTCAGACCGGCATGTTTTATTTAACCTTTTCACTGCCAGAGACGGTTTTGCATTTTTTGCACACATGTTTAAAAATCATTTTAGGCCTGAAAATTACACAAAACCCCCAAATATTATATATTTTCTGAAAGCAGACACCTTAGAGAATAAAATAGTGGTAGTTCCAATTTTGTATGTCACACGTTATTAACACAAAGGTTATAAATTTCAGTAAATAACACACTAAAGTAAATTTTAGGGCAAACAAATGCAATAAACTACCCAATTTTTTGGTAGAATATAAAAGACGAGGTTGTACCGAGTGAATAGATACCCAACATGTCAGACCTTAAATTTGTGTGCGCCTGTGAAATGCCATCAAACTTCAGTACCCTATATTTTCTATAGGTGACGCTTAAAAAGCCCCCTATAGGTGATCAGTTTAGTGTTACGGAGGAAGTCTTGTGTTAGAATTATTGCTCTCACTCCGGCGTGCGCGGCGATATGTAACATGTGTATTGTAATCATCATTTTCCTCCATAAACACCCCCGACACATGAGCTTACATTCATATATGTGGGGGAGCAGCAACATTTTGGGGGGATTTTATATACTTGGGTGTAACTTTATTTTTTTGCAAAAAAAAACACATTTTATGACTTAATGTTTTTCTCATCACATTGGACAAAAAGTCCCCAATGTGCTGATTTTTAGGTGACAGGTTCTCTTTATGGAGACATGCGGGGTCTAGAAGTCCCCCCAATGTCTCCTCTGGGCTCCTCTGAATGTTTTGTGATGGAGATCACATTACTTACCGGCTGAGCTAGCCGGGGACACCGAGAGGCTGACCCGGAAGTGACATCATAGACATCACTTCCTGGGTCAGAAGGGGAGGAGAGTGGGCGTGTTTCTGCTCTTCTCCTTCCCCTCCCCCCTCCATGTAGCTCCCGGGCCCACAAATGGGCAAGCAGAGGCCGGAAAGCAGGGCATGGTGATGCTTTACCCAGATAACATTTTTGCCTTTTTTTCTCACAAATAGAGATTTATTTTGGTGGTATTTGATCGCTGTTTTTATTTTTCGCATTATAGAAAAAAAAATCTATCTATCTATCTATCTCTATATTTTTACTAGTAATAGGGGAGATCAGCGACTTATAGAGTGACTGTGATATTGTGGCGGACAATCGGACACTAGCTGGCACTTTTTTGGGGACCAGTGACACGAATACAGTGATCAGTGCTAAAAATATGCACTGTCACTGTACTAATGACACTGGCTGGGAAGGGGTTAAACCTCAGAGGCAATCAAGGGGATAACTGTGTGCCTATCTGGTGTTTGTGTAGTGTGGGGGAGGTGCTTTTCCTAGGGGAAGGCATTGATCGTCACTTTGCAGGAACACAGGATCCGTGTCTCCTCTACTGACAGGTCACATTCGGCCTCTGTGCTGAACGATCGGCGGGTGCCGGTGGACATGGAGTCTGTGGTACCTGCAGATCAGCTCCCGCTGTGTGCCCCACACCCAGAAGTGTTGGATGGTGTAATCCAGGGGGGCGGGGCCACCTTGGCGCAGTATACTGGAAGGACGTTATACTGGCGCCAAGTGGTCGGGATCAGCGATAAAATATCTCAGCACTTTTCAGAGGTTTTTCTGCAATTCACTAAAAAATGCTTGTAAAATAAGACGTGTAATTCCATCAACATTTGCCGTATTTATCTCATGAAACTGTTCAGTATTTTATTACATGACATCATATCCACTGGGATGGATACAGCAGAGAGGGGTTAGAACCCCTGTCAGTTTTTATTACTGTCTGTGGCCCTGTTAGGGAGATTCTCTATTCACAATGTTTCTCCTCATCACTCCCAGTCATAGGGAGAGCAATTCCCCACATCAGAATACAGAAGGAAACTCTCCCCAATGGGACATAGATGACACAATAAAAACTGATGGGGGTTCTAACACCCCATTACACTATCCAAAATGAAAAAAAAAGTAAAGTTTTGCCTTTAGTTACACTTTGAAGTGATTTTTATTGTGATATTTGGTGAAGTCGTTGCTTTATACGGGTCTGTTTCGCGGTGTTAATTTTGTCGGCTAAATGAATACTATTTTATTCTACTAAAATACGACTAAAACAATTGAGAAGACTAAAATACAAGTAAAACTAAAATGGCATTTTAGCCAAAAGACTAAAACTAGAAAAAAAATGAAATTTGTTGTGAAAATGAAGAGTGGTGTGTAGTCCATGTTCAGACCTTCATACCATCAATAATAACAGATTGGATTTTTCCCTCCAGTATATAATGAGATTGGAAATTGTAGAGAAATGATGAAATAATACATTACAATGTAACCCCTTCAGCCCCGGACCATTTGGCTGCCCAAAGACCACAGCACTTTTTACGATTTGGCGCTGCGTCGCTTTAACTGACAATCGCGCGGTCGTGTGACGTTGAACCCAAACAAAATTGACGTCATTTTTCCCCCACAAATAGATCTTTCTTTTGGAGGTATTTGATCATCTCTGCGGTTTTTATTTTTTGCGCTATAAACAAAAAAAGAGCGTCAATTTTGAAAAAAAATGCATTATTTTTTACTTTTTACTATAATAAATATCCCCAAAAAATATATAAAAAAACATTTTTCCCCTCAGTTTAGGCCGATACGTATTCTTCTACATATTTTTGGTAAAAAAAAAAATCACAATAAGCGTTTATTGATTAGTTTGTGCAAAAGTTATATCATCTACAAAATAGGGGAAAGTTTTATGGCATTTTTAGTAATATTTTTATTTTTTGGGGCGGCGATCAGCGATTTTTATCGTGACTGTGACATTATGGCGGACACATCGGACACTTTTGTGCTATTTTGGGGCCATTCACATTTATACAGCGATCAGTGCGATTCAAAATTGTATAAAAATGCATTGATTGCTGTGTAAATGTGACTGGCAGTGAAGGGGTTAACCAGGAGGGGGCGCTGAAGGGGTTAAGTGTGTCCTAGGGAGTGGGGGGAGGGGCTACGTGTGACACGACACTGATCACCACTCCCGATGACAGAGAACTGTGATCAGTGTCCTGTCACTAGGCAGAACGGGGGAAATCATTGTTTACATCAGCATTTCCCAGTTCTTCCTCTCTGTGAGACGATCGCGGGTATCCCCGCAGACATCGAGTCCTCGGGACCCGCGATCACACTCACGGAGCTCGCTCGTTCATCAGGTCATAGCAGTGCAGATGAGCAGGTAATTCCAAGCAGTCCTCCAGGGGGCAGTGCTACACGTAAAAGTTATAACGTCTACAAATTATGGGATAGAGTTCTGGAAAATGTTTTCCTAGTAATGGCGGCGATCAGCGACTTATAGCAGAACTGATATTGCAGAGGACAAATCGGACACTAACTATCACTATAAAGAAAAACGGTGCTGCGCGCTGCCAAAGTCATATATAAAACACAGAGACCTTATATAAATGGACCTCTAAGCTGCTGCAAATACAAATTGTGTTGTCACAATGATAAGAGATGATTGAAATAAGGTGAGTATTTGTGCTGC
Organism: Lithobates clamitans; assembly: GCA_037952925.1. Taxonomy (NCBI): domain Eukaryota; kingdom Metazoa; phylum Chordata; class Amphibia; order Anura; family Ranidae; genus Lithobates; species Lithobates clamitans. The sequence goes on along the minus strand of JBBGZY010001703.1, from coordinate 20,894 downwards.
TTAAATCAGATTGTCTAATTCTATGACAACCTCTGATATTAAAGGAGAAGTCCGGCCTGAGATCGTTCGTCCTCTCCTCGGGGTCACAGGAGAGGAATTTGTTTTGTACTCCTGTGACCATTTTTTAGCAGAGCGCGGTCTGAAGTCGAGGGGTCTGAAGTCGATGGGTCTGAAGTCGATGGGTCTGAAGTCGATGGGTCTGAAGTCGGTCGGTCTGAAGTCGATGGGTCTGAAGTCGATGGGTCTGAAGTCGATGGGTCTGAAGTCGATGGGTCTGAAGTCGATGGGTCTGAAGTCGATGGGTCTGAAGTCGGTGGGTCTGAAGTTGGTGGGTCTGAAGTCGGTCGGTCTGAAGACGGTGGGTCTGAAGTCGACGGGTCTGAAGTCGATGGGTCTGAAGTCGGTCGGTCTGAAGTCGGTCGGTCTGAAGACGGTGGGTCTGAAGTCGGCCGGTCTGAAGTCAATGGGTCTGAAGGCGATGGGTATGAAGTCGGTGGGTCTGAAGTCGATGGGTCTGAAGTCGGTGGGTCTGAAGTCGGTGGGTCTGAGGTCGATGGGTCTGAAGTCGGTGGGTCTGAAGTCGGTGGGTCTGAGGTCGATGGGTCTGAAGTCGATGGGTCTGAAGTCGGTGGGTCTGAAGTCGGTGGGTCTGAAGTCGATGGGTCTGAAGTCGATGGGTCTGAAGTCGATGGGTCTGAAGTCAATGGGTCTGAAGGCGATGGGTCTGAAGTCGATGGGTATGAAGTCGGTGGGTCTGAAGGCGATGGGTATGAAGTCGGTGGGTCTGAAGTCGGTGGGTCTGAAGTTGGTGGGTCTGAAGTCGATGGGTCTGAAGGTGATGGGTCTGAAGTCGGTCGGTCTGAAGTCGGTGGGTCTGAAGTCGAGGGGTCTGAAGTCGGTGGGTCTAAAGTCGGTGGGTCTGAAGTCGGTGGGTCTGAAGTCGACGGGTCTGAAGGCTATGGGTCTGAAGGCGATGGGTCTGAATACAGTCGGTCTTAAGTCGATGGGTCTGAAGTCGATGGGTCTAAAGTTGATCGGTGTGAAGTCAATCGGTGTGAAGTCGATGGGTCTGAAGTTGATGGGTCTGAAGTCGGTGGGTCTGAAGTTGATGGGTCTGTAGTCGATGGGTCTGAAGTCGATCGGTGTGAAGTCAATGGGTCTGAAGTCGGTGGGTCTAAAGTTGATTGGGTCTGAAGTCGATGGGTCTGAAGTCGATGGGTCTGAAGTTAATCGGTCTGAAGTCGGTTCTCTGGTGACGTCACACAGATCAGTCCAGGCGCCGCGTCATCCTGAAACCGGAAAAAGAAACGGTTCTCATACTTCTACTTTATGTGAAGATAATCAGAGGGGATTAAACATATTATAGAAAAACTCTCATATAAAAACATCTTCATATGACATCAACCCCCTTTATACACTTCATGACAAAAATAAAAATTCCAAAACATGAAAAACAGCAATAAAGTGAAAGTAGCGCTCCCTCATAAACTATGTGCTACAGTTCATACAAGTGTCAGTGTTTAGGGCCCGTCACCCTTATAAACAATGTGCTTCACTGAAAAAGCTTCCAAATAGTCAGCATTTTATATCGAAAACCATAAAGAAAAAAAGGTGCAAGTGTTGGGGGCTCTTCACCCTTATAAACTACAGTAGGTGAACGCGATATTGTGTCAATCTCGCCGCACTTCTCGGCGAGATTTGACACCTACGAGCCCCGTCGCAGGAGCCAGCGCCGAGATGGCTCACTCATCGGGAAAGGAAACCTTTGTTTTCCTTCCGCGATGAGTGACAGGCAGTGCTGACAGCTGTCTAGTATGAATCCTGAGGTGGGAACACCGCGCCAAATTTTAAATGAAAAAACCGGCGTGGGTTCCCCCCTCAGAGGCATACCAGGCCCTTAGGTCTGGCATGGATTGTAAGGGGAACCCCCTATGCCGAAAAATCGGCGTGGGGGTCCCCCCAAATCCATACCAGACCCTTATCCGAGCACGCAGCCTGGCCGGCCAGGAAAGGGGGTGGGGATGAGCGAGCGCCCCCCCCTCCTGAGCCGTACCAGGCCGCATGCCCTCAACATGGGGGGGTGGGTGCCTTGGGGGAGGGGGGCACCCTGCGGCCCCCCCACCCCAAAGCACCTTGTCCCCATGTTGATGAGGACAAGGGCCTCTTCCCGACAACCCTGGCCGTTGGTTGTCGGGGTCTGCGGGCGGGGGGCTTATCGGAATCCGGGAGCCCACCTTAATAAGGGGGCCCCCAGATCCCGGCCCCCCACCCTGTGTGAATGAGTTTGGGGTACATGGTACTACTACCCATTCACCTAGGGAAAAGTGTCAATATAAAAAAAACACACTACACAGGTTTTAAGAGTAATTTATTAGTCAGCTTCGGGGTCTTCTTCCGACTTCGGGGGGTCTCCTTCCGACTTCTCCCGGTGTTCGGCCTCTTCTCCCGGGCCCCGCCGCTATCTTCTTCCAGCTCTATTGCCAGCGGGGGGCCCGGTCTGCTGCCGCTGTCTTGTCGCCGCTGTCTCGCCGCCGCTGTCTCGCCGCGGACCTGCATTCCCGGGAGGCCGTCATATGATGGCCTCCCCTGTGCACGCTCCCACTGAGTCACTGAGACTCGGCTGATCACCGATCCGTGTAAGGGGCCGGTCCCGGCCCCTTACCATGTGATCAGCTGTCAGCCAATGACAGCTGATCACATGATGTAAACAAAAGATTGGTAATCGTTTTTTTTTTTTACCGATCACCGGCTAGGATGTGAGGGACATCGGTCCCCAAGTGGAAGAGGCACATCTGCCTCATCAGTTCCACATTAAAAGTGCCAACTAACACTGCCCACAGTGCCACCTAACAGTGCCCACAGTGCCACCTAACAGTGCCAACAAGTGCCACCTATCAATGCCCACAAGTGCCACCTATCAATGCCCACAAGTGCCACCTATCAATGCCCACCTGTAGTGCCAATCAGTGCCACCCAGCAGTGCCTCCCATCACTGCCACCCATCAGTGCCTATCACTGCCACCCATCAGTGCCCATCACTGCCGCCTATCAGTGCCCATCACTGCCGCCTATCAGTGCCCATCACTGTCGCCTATCAGTGCCCATCACTGCCGCCTAATCAGCGTACATCAATAAAGGAGAAAAATTACCCGTTTAAAATTTTTTAGAACAAAATATAAAAAAATAACAATTTCTTTTTTAAAAAAAATCATTTTTTTACATTTTTTTTAACAAAAAGTAAAAACTGCAGAGGTGATCAAATACCACCAAAAGAAAGCTCTATTTGTGGTGAAAAAATGGTAAAAATTTCATTTGGGTACAGTGTTGTATGATCGCGCAATTGTCATTCAAAGTGCGTCAGCGCTGAAAGCTGAAAATTGGTCTGGATAGGAGGGGGGTTTAAGTGCCCGGTAAGCAAGTGGTTAAATTGGTCAACTCCATCTGGTAAGCTGACACCCGTTCTATGAGCACTTTTGTTTGGGTGGTTTCCAGTGATGATGAAGGGATTCTGCTGTCCATGCTTTGATGTCAACATCCAGACAAGGATTTCACTTCAACTATTTGTTTATTTATGGACTTTGATGTTTTTATTTATAAATCACTTGCTGCATTTTTGTTTTTCAATATGTTCACCTGATTTACCAATATTGTAACCACTCGTTGTGTTATGGCTGTTTAGCAATTACCGTACTTTGCACTATCACCTTCATTGGTTTTAGTCATATAATTTAAACTTATCCATTTTGGTTCACATAGGCAGGCTGGTGTATTGTGAATTATACATAAAAGTTGTATTTTTTGTGTTTAGTACTTGTTTTATATATATTCTGTTTTTTATACATATTCAGCGCTCCCCACTACCGCTTTTTTATCCATACTACTACTCATCCTACTACTACTTCTCATTGCTCATTCTACTTCTCCTCATACTACTACTGCTACTCGTACTACTTATCATACTACTACTATTGCTCATTCTACTTCTCCTTATACTACTACTCATACTAATACTACTACTCATACTACTACTGCTACTCATACTACTACTCATTCTACTACTTTTCATACTACTACTATTGCTCATTCTACTTCTCCTCATACTGCTACTGCTACTACTACTTATACTACTATTACTCATAATACTACTGCTACTGATGCTACTACTACTTCTCATACCCCTACTACTACTACTACTACTACTACTACTCAAACAGCTACTCCTACTACTACTACCCCTGCTCATATTACTACTACTCCAATAATGCTACCTATACTGCTACTACCACTCATACTACTACTAATATTACTACTACTCATACTAATAATACTATTCCTACTACTTCTACTAATACTACTACTTCTACTCATACTACTACTACTCATTCTGCTACTACTACTACTAATACTACTACTCATTCTACTACCACTACTCATTCTACTACAACTACTAATGCTACTACTCATACTAATATTACTACTCATGCTACTAATTATTCTACTACTACTATCGATACTACTACTACTATGACTCATACTACTACTACTACCCCTGCTCATATTACTACTACTCCTACTAATACTACCTATACTACTACCACTCATACTACTACTAATATTACTACTACTCATACTAATAATACTATTCCTACTACTCATACTACTACTTCTACTCATACTACTACTCATTCTGCTACTACTAATAATACTACTCATATTGCTACTCATTCTACTACCACTACTAATTCTACTACAACTACTAATGCTACTACTCATTCTACTACTACTCATGCTACTAATTATTCTTCTACTACTACTACTACTCATACTACTACTGCTACTCATACTACTACTCATGCTACTACTACTTCTCATACTACTACTATTGCTCATTCTACTACTATTACTCATTCTACTACTACTACTCATACTACTACTGCTACTCATACTACTAATACTACTACTCATACTAATACTACTACTCATACTACTACTGCTACTCATACTACTAATGCTACTATTCATACTAATACTACTACTCATACTAATACTACTACTCATGCTACTAATTATTCTACTACTACTACTCATACTACTACTACTGTTACTACTACTACTCATACAGCTACTCCTACTCTTACTACTACCCCGCTCATATTACTACTACTCCTACTAATACTACCTACAGTATACTACTACTACCACTCATACTATTACTAATATTACTACTACTAATATTACTACTACTCATACTAATAATACTATTCCTACTACTTCTACTCATACTACTACTACTTATTCTGCTACTACTACTACTCATTCTACTACAACTACTAATGCTACTACTCATTCTACTACTACTCGTACTAATACTACTACTCATGCTACTAATTATTCTACTACTACTACTCATACTACTACTACTGTTACTACTACTACTCATACAGCTACTCCTACTCTTACTACTACCCCTGCTCATATTACTACTACTCCTACTAATACTACCTACAGTATACTACTACTACCACTCATACTATTACTAATATTACTACTACTAATATTACTACTACACATACTAATAATACTATTCCTACTACTGCTACTCATACTACTACTTCTACTCATACTACTACTTCTACTTATACTACTACTACTCATTCCACTACTACTACTAATTCTACTACTACTACTACTAATACTACTCATTCTACTACTACTACTAATGCTACTACTCATTCTACTACTAAATATATTGATGTTCTATATGTACAATAGTAAAATATGTGATATTTTTATTATAAAAGATGCCTGAGAAGAGGAGCCTCCAGATCCTTCACAAACATGGTGCTGGTTTTGTGGGGAAGAATAGGAGAATTCCGATACCCTCGTGTGTTGTCTGGGCCATCCGAAATCTGTATCCTGATCCCGATAATGAATACACTGGATTCAAATCATCAGAGACTGTCATCAGACTACAATGCTTCAGATATGGCATTAGAATCATTATTTTGGTAATAAATGTGATTTCTTAGTACATTCTTTCTTTGGATTACAAACAGTTAAAAAAAATTAATTGTTAATTTATTTTGAATAATATTTTTATGTCAAATGACCGTTTTTTTCTAATAATTTAAAATTGCGTTTATGTTTCTTTTTACATTTAATTTCAAATAAATAATAATGTCTTGTTTTTCCTTTTGAAATTTCATATAAATAAAATAAAATGTGTCTATACACTGTGCTAATATTAATAATAACAAATATGCTAATAAAAAAATAAGAAACATATTATAAGCTAAATATTCTTTATTATTATTTTCTTTTATCCATAAAATGATATATTAACTTGCATTTAGGAAAAAATATATTTTTTTCAATACATACAACATTTTAAATTGTATATTTAAACAGTGTAATCTTATATTTATATAATTACATTATAAAAAATCAATTTTTAGTGGAAACTAGAAAGATATTTAGAGAGCAGTTGATGTTTTTCCGGAGGTGGAAATTCTGCGATGTTTTCTGAAACATTCACCTGTCTGGAATGTAAAATGTTTGATTCCGGCAGTCTGGTCAATGATCATCTCTGATCATCTCTTTCATGAATGATTGACTAGTTGCTTCATATACTTTGCCCACAACCCAGTCTTCTTCTTCTTCTTCTTCTTCTTCTTCTTCTTCTTTTTTTTCCTTACTGAAGCCATACCGGTAACACAAAGCCCCCTCATTTTCAGTATTTTTTTTTGTTTTTTGAATAACTGCTTACAACCTGTTTATGTTGTGATTGTGGTCGAGGGCAGCAAGTTGTGTTCTTACAACCATGCTGTCCATAGAGAAGTGATGCCGTTTTCATCTACTGATTTCAGCACCAAACTATGAAACACTTCAACTTCACCTGTATGGTAAAAACCAGAAATCTGATCAAGGTCCTTTACCAGTCTCTGGTCTATGAATTATGACATTTAAGTTCTGGTGAGTTGCAGATCCTTGTGTAAGCCACTCATATTCCCTCTCTTCATCAGTAGGTATTGGCGTATGTGAACACTGATGATATAGGGAATTTCCAGGCCATTCATCTACATTTGCTGCATGAAAACTCATTGAAAGCCATTTTACTTTTAGAAGAATAGGATTATCCTGACAAGTACTGGATGACCACCATCAATGATTTTTGGCTAAAGGAACCCGGCCAGCAAGTTCCCGAATGTTACTTTTTTTTACTTGCAGCCATAAGTTTGGCTCCAATTGATTTCGCCATATGCCATACACAGTAGAGGTAGTTCTACCAATCAACAGTGTATAGGAACAGAGACTGTAGACGGAGGTATTGGAGTCAATGGAGGTAGTTCTACCAATCAGCAGTGTATAGGAACAGAGACTGTAGATGGAGGTATTGGAGTCAATGGAGGTAGTTCTACCAATCAGCAGTGTATAGGAGCAGAGACTGTAGACGGAGGTATTGGAGTCAATGGGGGTAGTTCTACCAATCAGCAGTGTATAGGAGCAGAGACTGTAGATGGAGGTATTGGAGTCACTGGAGGTAGTTCTACCAATCAGCAGTGTATAGGAGCAGAGACTGTAGATGGAGGTATTGGAGTCACTGGAGGTAGTTCTACCAATCAGCAGTGTATAGGAGCAGAGACTGTAGATGGAGGTATTGGAGTCACTGGAGGTAGTTCTACCAATCAGCAGTGTATAGGAGCAGAGACTGTAGATGGAGGTATTGGAGTCACTGGAGGTAGTTCTACCAATCAGCAGTGTATAGGAACAGAGACTGTAGATGGAGGTATTGGAGTCAATGGAGGTAGTTCTACCAATCAGCAGTGTATAGGAGCAGAGACTGTAGACGGAGGTATTGGAGTCAATGGGGGTAGTTCTACCAATCAGCAGTGTATAGGAGCAGAGACTGTAGATGGAGGTATTGGAGTCACTGGAGGTAGTTCTACCAATCAGCAGTGTATAGGAGCAGAGACTGTAGATGGAGGTATTGGAGTCACTGGAGGTAGTTCTACCAATCAGCAGTGTATAGGAGCAGAGACTGTAGATGGAGGTATTGGAGTCACTGGAGGTAGTTCTACCAATCAGCAGTGTATAGGAGCAGAGACTGTAGATGGAGGTATTGGAGTCACTGGAGGTAGTTCTACCAATCAGCAGTGTATAGGAGCAGAGACTGTAGATGGAGGTATTGGAGTCAATGGAGGTAGTTCTACCAATCAGCAGTGTATAGGAGCAGAGACTGTAGATGGAGGTATTGGAGTCAATGGGGGTAGTTCTACCAATCAGCAGTGTATAGGAGCAGAGACTGTAGATGGAGGTATTGGAGTCAATGGAGGTAGTTCTACCAATCAGCAGTGTATAGGAGCAGGGACTGTAGATGGAGGTATTGGAGTCAATGGAGGTAGTTCTACCAATCAGCAGTGTATAGGAGCAGAGACTGTAGATGGAGGTATTGGAGTCAATGGGGGTAGTTCTACCAATCAGCAGTGTATAGGAGCAGGGACTGTAGATGGAGGTATTGGAGTCAATGGAGGTAGTTCTACCAATCAGCAGTGTATAGGAGCAGGGACTGTAGATGGAGGTATTGGAGTCAATGGAGGTACTTGTACCAATCAGCAGTGTATAGGAGCAGAGACTGTAGACGGAGATATTGCATTCCTTTGTCTTCTTGGTTCTATCTTCCTTTGCCCGATGACATTGGACACCTCGATGAATTCTTTTATATCTCAATTTCTCTTTGATTTTCTGAGAATGCGAGTAAATAGTTCCGGTATTTGCTATTTGGGATGGATGGATGGGGTGGATGGATTGATTTATGGGGTGGATGGATGGGGTGAATGGATGGATGGGATGGATGGATGGATGGATGGATGGATGGATGGATGGATGGATGGGATGGATGGATGGAATAAATGGATGGATGGATGGATGGGGAGGATGGATGGATGGATGGATGGGATGGATGGATGGATGTGATAGATGTATGGATGGATGGGATGGATGGGATGGATGAATGGATGGATGGATGGATGGGATGGATGGATGGATAGAATAGATGGGGTAGATGGATGGATGGATGGATGGATGGGGTGGATGGATGGATGTGGTGGATGGATGGATGGATTGATGGGAAGGATGGATGGATGGGGTGGATGGATGGGTGGATGGATGGATGTGGTGGATGGATGGATGGATGGATTGATGGGATGGATGGGGTGGATGGATGGATGGATGGATTGATGGGATGGATGGATGGATAGAATAGATGGGGTGGATGGATGGGTGGATGGGGTGGATGGATGGGTGGATGGGGTGGATGGATGGGTGGATGGATGGATGGATTGATGGGAAGGATGGATGGATGGGGTGGATGGATGGATGGATTGATGGGATGGATGGATGCATAGAATAGATGGGGTAGATGGATGGATGGATGGATGGATGGGGTTGATGGATGGGGTGCATGGATGGGGTGGTGGGTGGATGGATGGATGAATGGAGTGGATGGATGGGGTGGATGGATGGATGCATGGATGAGGTGGATGGATGGATGGATTAGATGGATGGATGGATGGATGGGATGGACGGATGGGATGGATGGATGGATGGATGGGATGGATGGATGGATGGATGGGATGGATGGATGGAATGGATGGATGGATGGGGTGGATGGATGGATGGGATGGATGGAAAGGGTGGATGGGATGGATGGATGGGATGGATGGATGGGATGGATGGATGGGATGGATGGATGGGATGAATGGGATGGATGAATGGATGGATGGGATGGATGGATGGATAGAATAGATGGGGTAGATGGATGGATGGGGTGGATGGATGGGTGGATGGATGGATGTGGTGGATAGATGGATGGATTGATGGGATGGATGAATGGATAGAATAGATGGGGTAGATGGATGGATGGATGGATGGATGGGGTGGATGGATGGATGCATGGATGGGGTGGATGGATGGATGGATGGGGTGGATGGATGGGGTGGAATAATGGGTGGATGGATGGAGTAGATGGATGGGGTGGATGGATGGATGGGATGGATGGATGGATGGATGGATGGATTGGATGGATGGATGGGATGAATGAATGGGAAGGATAGGTTGGATGGATGGATGCTCTGGATGGATGGATGGAATGGATGGATGGGTGGGATGGATGGATTGGATGGATGGATGGGGTGGATGGATGAATGGATGGGATGGATGGTAGGATGGATGGATCAATGGATGGTGTTAATGGGGTGGATGGATAGATTTATGGGATGGATGGGGTGGATGGATGGATGGATGGATGGGATGGATGGGGGGATGAATGGATGGATGGGATGGATGGGGTGGAAGGAAGGATGGATGGATGGTATGGATGGTATGGATGGGATGGATGGGTGGGTTGGATGGATGGGATAGATGGATGGATGGGGTGGATGGATGGGATGGATGGATGGATGGTTGGATGGGATGGATGGGTGGATGGATGAATGGGGTAGACGGATGGGGTGGATGGATGGGATGGATGGGATGGATGAATGGGATAGATAGATGGGATGGATGGATGGATGGATGGATGGGATAGGATGGATGGATGGATGGGATGGATGAATGGATTGATGGAATGGATGGATGGGATGGGGTGGATGGGATGGATGAATGGATGGATGGATGGGATGGATGGATGGGGTGGATGGATGGATGGATGGATGGATGGATGGGATGGATGGATGGATGGATGGATGGATGGATGGATAGGATGGATGGGATAGATGGGTGGATGGATGGAGGAGGTAATGGATGGATGGATGGGATGGATGGTTGGATGGATGGGATAGATGGGTGGATGGATGGAGGAGGTAATGGATGGATGGATGGGATGGATGGTTGGATGGGATGGATGGATGGATGGATGGGATGGATGGGATGGATGAATGGATGATGGATGGGATAGATGGATGGATGGATGGATGGAGGAGGTGGATGGATGGATGGGATGGATAGTTGGATGGGATGATGGATGGATGGGATGGATGGGATGGAAGGATGGGATGGATGGGATGGATGGATGGAGTGGATGGGATGGATGAATGGATGGATGGATGGATGGGATGGATGGATGGGGTGGATGGGATGGATGGGATGGATGGATGGATGGATGGGATTGGATGGATGGATGGATGGGATGGAAGGATGGATGGATGGGATGGATGGATGGATGGATGGATGGATGGATGGGATGGATGGGGTGGATGGATGGATGGATGGATGGGATGGATGGATGGGGTGGATGGATGGATGGATTAATGGGATGGATGGATGGATGGATTAATGGGATGGATGGATGGGGTGGATGGATGGGGTGGATGGATGGATGGATTAATGGGATGGATGGGTGGATGGATTAATGGGATGGATGGATTAATGGGATGGATGGATGGATAGAATAGATGGTGTAGATGGATGGATGGATGGGGTGTATGGATGGGGTGGTGGGTTGATGGATGGATGGATGGATGGGATGGATGGAGTTGATAGATGGATGGGGTGGATGGATGGATGGGATGAATGAATGGGAAGGATAGGTTGGATGGATGGATGCTCTGGATGGATGGAATGGATGGATTGGATGGATGGTAGGATGGGTGGATCAATGGATGGTGTTAATGGGGTGGATGGATGGATTTATGGGATGGATGGGGTGGATGGATGGATGGATGGGAAGGATGGATGGATGGATGGGGGGATGAATGGATGGATGGGATGGATGGGATGGATGAATGGATGATGGATGGGATAGATGGATGGATGGGTTGGATGGATGGGATAGATGGATGGAAGGGGTGGATGGATGGATGGGATGGATGGATGGATGGGATGGATGGTTGGATGGGATGGATGGATGGATCGGGTGGATTGATGGATGGGGTGGACTGATGGGGTGGATGGATGGGATGGATGGGACAGATGGGATGGATGGATGGGATGGATGGATGGATGGATGGATGGATGGATTGATGGAATGGATGGATGGGATGGGGTGGATGGGATGGATGAATGGATGGATGGATGGATGGATGGATGGGATGGATGGATGGATGGATGGATGGGATGGATGGATGGATGGATGGATGGATGGGATGGATGGATGGATGGGATGGATAGGATGGATGGATGGGATAGATGGATGGATGGTTGGATGGGATGGATGGATGGATGGGATGGATGGATGGGATGGATGGATGGGATAGATGAATGGATGGATGGATGGGATAGATGGATGGATGGGATGGATGGGTGGGGTGGATGGATGGGATGGATGGGATAGATGAACCACGTTCAACCACGTTGTCATCCTCCCTAGACGTACTTGCTCCTCTTTCTACACGCAGAACCAGGCCCCATCTGCCACAACCCTGGCAAACAGACGACACCAGAAGTCTCAAGAGACGCAGCCGCGCTCTTGAGCGAGCATGGCGTAAATCTAAATCCCTGCAAGACTTTACCCTCTACAAATCTGTCCTTCTCAAATACAACTCCTGCCTCCACACTGCTAAACAAACCTATTACAACACTCTCATCAAAACCCTCTCATCCAAACCTCGTCAACTCTTTTCTACCCTTAATTCCTTACTTCACCCCCCACTGCCCCCTCCCACCAACTTGCTTACCACTCAACATATTGCCAACCACTTCAATAGCAAAATCAACACTATTCGCAAGGAGATATCCAGCATTAAAATTCCTCCCCTACCCAACATATCAGGTCCAACACCACACTCAATACTCTCCTCCTTTTGCCCAGTTACCACAGAAGAAGTTGATAAACTCCTCTCCATGGCACACCTCACTACATGTCCCCTGGACCCTGTCCCCTCTCAATTGCTGCGACCACCTTCCCACTCTATCCTCAACTCCCTAACCCACATCTTCAACCTCTCCCTCTCCTCCGGCACCTTTCCTTCCCCGTTCAAACATGCACTGGTTACCCCCATACTCAAAAAACCCTCACTAGACCCCACCTGTTTGAATAACTTAAGACCTATCTCCCTTCTCCCGTTTGCCTCCAAGCTCATCGAACGCCTTGTTCATGACCAAATGAGTCGCTACCTCACGGACAACAACCTTCTCGACCCCCTACAGTCTGGCTTCCGCCTACAACATTCGACTGAAACTGCCCTACTAAAAATCACCAATGACCTAATAACTGCCAAAACCAATGGCCACTACTCCATACTCATACTTTTAGACCTCTCTGCTGCCTTTGACACAGTTGACCACCTGCTGCTCCTCAGCAAATTACACTCCCTTGGCCTCCGTGATTCTGCATTATCCTGGTTCTCCTCCTACCTATCTCAGCGCACTTTCAGCGTCACTTACAACTCCACCTCCTCCGCTCCCCTTCCTCTTTCTGTTGGGGTACCCCAAGGCTCTGTCCTTGGGCCTCTCCTTTTCTCACTCTATACCTCTTCCCTGGGCCAGTTGATCACCTCCCATGGCTTCCAATACCATCTCTATGCCGATGACACACAGATCTATCTCTCCACTCCCCAACTCACCCCCACTATCTCCTCACGGATCTCAAACTTGCTGAATGACATATCGGTATGGATGTCACACCACTTCCTCAAACTTAATCTTTCTAAAACTGAGCTTGTTATATTTCCTCCTTCACGGTCCCCCTCCTGTGACTTCACCATTAATATCAACAACACAACCATTAGTCCCTCCACACATGCCAGAGTCCTGGGTGTAATCCTTGACTCTGACCTCTCCTTCAGCCCCCATATCCAATCACTGGCTAAATCCTGCCGCCTTAACCTCCGCAACATCTCCAAAATTCCACCCCTTTCTGACTAATGACACTACAAAACAACTTATTCACTCTTTGATTATTTCCCGCCTCGACTATTGCAACTCTCTCCTTAATGGCCTACCCTTAAGCAGGCTATCCCCCCTTCAGTCTATTATGAATGCTGCTGCTAGACTAATACACCTCACTAATCGATCCGTGACTGCTGCCCCTCTCTGCCAATCCCTTCACTGGCTTCCCCTACCCCACCGTGTAAAATTCAAAATGCTAACCATAACATACAAGGCCATTCACAACATCGCCCCCATCTACATCACCAACCTCATCTGCAGATATCACCCAAATCGCCCCCTCCGCTCCTCCCAGGACCTCCTGCTCTCTAACTCCCTTGTTACCTCCTCCCATGCTCACCTTCAGGACTTCTCCAGAGCCTCTCCCATCCTCTGGAATTCCCTGCCCCAGTATGTCCGATCAGCCCCTACCCTGTCCACCTTTAGGAGATCCTTGAAAACTCATTTATTCAGGGAAGCCTATCCCACACCCACATAACTGTCCCTGAGCCACCCCCATCAAATCATTCTTTGCAGCTATTACCTTTTGTACCACCACCCCCTCCCTTTAGAATGTAAGCTCTACGAGCAGGGCCCTCCTGTACCTTTTGTATTGAACTGTACTGTAATTGTGTTGTCCCCCTTATACATTGTAAAGCGCTGAGTAAACTGTTGGCGCTATATAAATCTCGTATAATAATAATAATAATAATGATGGATGGGATAGATGGATGGATGGATGGAGGAGGTGGATAGATGGATGAGATGGATGTTTGGATGGGATGGATGGATGTATGAGATGGATGGGATGGATGGATGGATGGGATGGATGGGATGGATGGATGGGATGGATGGATGGGATGGATGAATGGATGGATGAGGTGGATGGGATGGATGAATGGATGGATGGATGGATGGATGGGATGGATGGATGGGATGGATGGGATGGATGGATGGGATGGATGGATGGGTTGATGGGATGGATGAATGGATGGATGGGATGCATGGGATGGAAGGATGGATGGATGGATTGGATGGATGGATGGATGGGGATGGAGTGGATGGGATGGAGTGGATGGGATAGGATGGATGGATGGGATGGATGGATGGGATGGATGGATGGATGGAATGGATGGATGGGATGGGGTGGATGGGATGGATGGATGGGGTGGATGGATGGATGGATGGGATGGATGGATGGGATGGATGGATGGATGGATGAATGGATGGATGGATGGATGGATGGGATGGATGGATGGGGTGGATGGATGGATGGATGGATGGGATGGATGGGATGGATGGATGGATAGGATGGATGGATGGATTGATGGATGGATGGATGGAGGAGGTAATGGATGGATGGATGGATGGATGGGATGGATGGTTGGGATGGATGGGATGGATGGATGGGATGGATGGGATGGATGGATGGGATGGATGAATGGATGGATGCGATAGATGGATGGATGGGATGGATGGGTGGGGTGGATGGATGGGATGGATGAATGGATGATGGATGGGATAGATGGATGGATGGATGGATGGATGGAGGAGGTGGATGTATGGATGGATGGATGGATGGATGGATGGATGGATGGATGGGATGGATGGTTGGATGGGATGGATGGATGGATGAGATGGATGGGATGGATGGATGGGGTGGATGGGATGGATGAATGGATGGATGGATGGGGTGGATGGGATGGATGGATGGGATGGATGGATGGGATGGATGGATGGATGGATGGATGGGATGGATAGATGGATGGATGTGATGGATGGATGGGATGGATGGATGGGATGGATGGATAGATGGGATGGATGAATGGGTGGATGGGATGGATGAATGGATGGATGGATGGATGGGATGGATGGATGGATGGGATGGATGGATGGGGTGGATGGGATGGATGAATGGATGGATGGATGGGATGGATGGATGGATGGATGGATGGGATGGATGGATGGATGGATGGATGGGAGGATGGGATGGATGGATGGGATGGATGGATGGGATGGATGGATAGATGG